>JAGQAX010000009.1:25980337-26485530 GCA_019142605.1 Cephalopholis sonnerati | reverse complement strand
GAACTGAGTGTATATACTGTTTAAATATTGTTCTGATCTGATTTTCTAATGATGCAATCAGCTTATAATGCATTTTATTAATTATGTACATAGAATATTCATCTGAGGAGGTTTTCAACATACTGTTTTCTAAAGATACTTCAGAAATTAAAGATATTTTGAGTTGTGGTGATGAATACAATGCAAAATACATATACAGTATGTTTTAAAACATCACTTTATTCACTGATATGAGTTAACTATTCATGGAAAATAAGTACTTTCAAATTTTTTGTTGAAAAAAAAAATGTTTAGATTTGCCATTTATTGTAATGTTATCGTTTCGATAATTTCTGCGATAAGTCCATTGGACTGCACATAATAAGTGTCCTATTTGAAAAAGGTTGTCGCTAATTATTTGTAAGTACATTTTGAATAGAAATTCACATCACAATATTTTTGCGTTTGAAACATGATTGGGTTCTGAATCCTTCAAACTTTAGGAGTTACGCCAACGAAAACGAACCGTTTTGTTTACAAATAACGTTAAGATAATTAGTTATCTTATTAAAAAGCAGTAACACCCTTTGCAACCGCTCTCGCATAAGTTAAGATAGATCAACGTACGAAACAAACCCAACAGAAAAGCTCCGTCAGATAACCTAGCAGCTAGCAGCAACTCAGCCATAGTAAACAATGCTAAAGCTAACGTGTTAGCCACACTCAAAGCTAACGGCTGATTTGCGAACGTTACCTGATCGTGATAAGCCTCCATCTTGTGACACTGAGGTAAATACTCGTGTCGAAACCAAGCCTATATTGATATGTGATATTTTCAGACTGCTTATGTTTTTATGTAGCTAACTGACTTCTTGTGCTACTCAGTTGTTTTGTCGCCACCAGGAAGTCCGGACTTTTTAAATTTCCCTCCTCTTTGCCGCTGTCATCACAGTAGTTCCGCCTGCGCACTGTTTCTTCCTCCACACTCCTAGTCACAGTATCCAGACTCCAGACTTTTGATTTAAGATAAATACTTACAATTGGCTCTATCTGACACTTTGATATAATTTAAATAAAAGGAAAAAATAATATTAGAATATTAGAGAATATTAGAGCACCTAAAAACAATGTGGGCCTGCACACACTCCACTGGAGGACACATTTTTAGAAAGATCCAATTAAAATGCTGAAATAAAGCCTACACAAGTAATGACATCCAGGTTACATGTTCAAAGGAATTAAATACAAACTTAAATGTTGAAAAGTTGGCTATTTCTCATAAGGATGCTTACAAAAGTGTTTTGTTGTCAATTAAATGCTGTGAATGCTCATTGTGTTCTGAATACACATACCCTTTTTTGTGTCTGGTTTGATTATAATAATAACTAACTAACAGATATCAGTAGTAGGCCTATTGACTGATCTCCAAACACATGGCTTTGAAAGTAACTAAAGGTTTTATTTTTAGAATGCAAATGTTTATATACACTCTGAACCCACAACATCCAAACCCACTCTGCCCCTGACCAAGGCTGGCCTGCAGACAAACAAATGAACACTGCTAAATACACTTAATACACATGAATATGTAAAATATACAGAGTCAAGATAGACAAATGATAACATTCAAATACTGCAAATGAATGAACAGCAACAGAATGACAGGTGAAGAAAGGAGGAAAAAAAGGCAGCAATATTACATTTCCATACTATAGTAGGCACACATAGGCACTATATCACATTTCCTGAAGTCTAAACATTATTAAAATAGTCCAGGAATGGTTACAGGAAAGGAATTCATTGACTGGTCCTTGAGTGGTATATCTGAGCTTTTCAGAAGTAAAGTGAGACATGACATCATTGACCCAGCTGTCCAAACAGAGGGGGCAGGTTAGACTTCCAGTTGTACAGAATGAGACATCTGGCTAGCAATAACGAAAAACACAAAGCACGGGTCTGGGCTTGGGAGAGACCCAGATCTCTTCGGGCCACACCAATTTCCCCAAAGCTGAGGGTAAAATGTGTGTCACCCTCAATTTTGAGGGCAATGTGGCTGATATATGGCTGATCACTAACATGGAAAATGTGACCATTTTCCATAACTACACACACAGAATACAGAGGATGTGACCTCAGCAGCCGCAGTGGTAGCTATGGTCTTGATTAACATATGTGATTTAAAAAAGAATCCCTCTGGGTCTGCGCAGCAGGAAGTTGGAGTACATCATATTATGTTGAGACTAAAAAAAAACAACTATTGTTGAAGCCATTTTGCTCTGATCACTTAAGCTATTGTTGGTTAGTAACGTGACTTTAACCCATACATCAATCAATCACCCTGTAAACATTTGCACAGCAGTATGCAAATAGCCTGCTGCAGCTAAAGGCAACGTATCTGCTGTGTTGCAGGTGTGCTGCACTAAGAAAACATATTTACTGCAGAACTTGCCATGGTGTTTGTTTTCTATGCAGATTTGTTATGTAGTTTTGGGGCTTTCTGTTTTCTCATTTTACAAAAAAACACCTTTGTCCTTAACACAGACATGCATTACATGGCACATAAGAATCCAACTTGCTTGAGACAATTTGACATGAATATTGATAGTTGTGTGTGTATATTGATTAAGCTGACGTTCACACTTTTAATGTGTAGTTAAATTAAATATAAATTAGGTTAAATACAGCAAGAATTAAATGGAAATGTACAGTATCCCCCCTTTTCCTTCTCTTCCTAGGACTGTCTGTTATTTCTGATAAACAAGAAAAAGGGGGGCTGCTCCCCTCGAAATGTATGCTGGGAGACGTAGTTCCTAAGCGCTGCCCTTCAAAACAAAGAGCGGACGAATAGAATGCAACTCCCATAAATCCTTCCCCCGCGTGCTCGGCAGCTCCTCTCCAACCAATCAACTGCCAGAATCCGCATGGCACCGCCTTCAAATGCCCACGGACTCCTCTCATTGGCCAGCCCGCACTGCCAATCAAACGTTCACCCTGAAGTTGTTGCCTCCTCTCGTTTCTACCCAGGGACTAACGTTACTGGTCAGCGCTGTGGCAAGGCGTCCCGTAGCAGAAGACCTGCACCAAAGAATGTGGATAAAGTGAGTATTTGAGAATGACACTTGCTGTTTTTGGTCCACAGTGACAGGTTTGCGTGTGGGAATGTTATTTTGACCGCGGCTCTGTTAGACTTTTACTGGTGTCTTTGTTAACGGGCAGCTTGAAAAGCCTTGACACGAAAGGAAGCCAGGGAGAGATTGAATGGACTCACTCACTGACAAGTTGCGTATTTGTTCATTTTCAGTCGTGACGGGACTAATATGTAGATTAAAAGTCATTAACCATAAACTAACGTGGGTTCATTGACGTTTAGAAAGGCTATGTGGCGGTGACACTTAAACTGCCAGTCCATAGGGGCTTGTAACATCAGTAAATAGCCTGTACTTTAACCAGGCTCTTTTCTTGGAAGTTGCTAACAGACCAAATATTAGTATTACAGTTTTCAGCATGATCTGGGGTTTAAATCTCTGCACTCCTGCCTCATGCCAACTGATACCGGCTTTGATATCAATATTTGAGGAGATCAGATAACTGATAGTTGCATTGGATGATATTTGGGTCGGACTATATGATGAAAGACACCATGTATACCATGTATATATGGAGTTGTTAATGCCATTTATACTGTTGTATCTGTACCTTTGATATCACTGTAGGGCTGAGAAAATGTATATCGATATTGTGAAGGGTGTAGATCTTAGGTGGTGCGCAGGGGACAGTCCCCTTCAATGTTAAGCACGTGCATTTGTCCCCCACCCTCCAATACAACCATGGAAGTAGTAGCAGAGGACTTTTATTTTGACAAACATTAAGACATTTGCACCATAAACGGATGCAGAAAAGGCACAAATTGCTGCAAAAAAATCACCAGAATGCAGGATATTAAGTGTTTGTTGCTCAAAATTTTATGGCTGAGGACCCTCAACCCTCCCATTTCATAAATGACCTTGGATATAGTGATGTAAGACTAAATACCCTCTTAGATGTTGGATATCAAAATATTATAGGTAGGGCTGGGCGATATGTCCTAAAAATTATATCACAGTATTTTTGGGCTATATCTCAATACACAGTATATCTAGATATTTTTAAATCTCCTCAAAAGCACTTCATCAATGCTAGGACTGGGAATCAAAATGAACATAACAATATTTCTGACCTAATATATCTCTCTGATGCGACTAAGTTGTAGGGATGAGTCTAACTATTGTTTCTTTTTTTGCAGAAAATATTAACACAATTAGATTTTTGATCAATTATCATCAATATAACGACTAAGTGAGTTAAGGCAAGCATTAAAACAAACAGAAAAGTCTGGTAAGTTGATTCATCTATATTATTTTACTGCAATGCAGCCTTTAAAATGATGGAAAAACACACCATTTATGCCTTATCACACTACGATATATGATATCCAAAATTTAAGACAAAACATAGTTTCATATCTTGATCACGATATAATATCTCTATATTGCCCAGCCCTAATTGTAAGTGTTGTCTTCTCCTGCTTTTAAAGGCTGTGTTATAGTAAAGTAATTTAATTTTCTGACATTAACGAATGTTATTTATCAAACATGTCATCGTGTAAATATTTTGTAAAAGCAACAGTTAGCCCTACAGCACCATCGTAATATTGATATCGAGATATTCGGTTAAAAATATTGCGATATTTGATTTTCTCCATATCAGCCGGCCCTATATAAATGTGCTATCAGTGCTCAGGCTATTGTGATCAGTGTCTTTGAGGCAATGTTGGATTTTGATATGATTTTTGCATCATTGTGATGAAACATCTTGATTTGTCAGGTATTTCATTTGCTTGATATTTAAAAACAGACTTTTCTGTGTGCTTATTTTATGTGTAAACTGTTACTCATGTGATTTTCAAGAAAATACACTTAATCGCAGCATATATTTACATTATAAAAACACATTATAAAAACACAAATATAAATAGAGGATTTATTTATATTGCTCATCTCTTTTACCGATCAGACATTTTACACAGTTGAAAAATAAACTTGCTCTCTGGTGGACAAAGATTGTAGCTGCAAATTGCAACACTCCTTTGGCATTTTTGCACTGCAGTTTATTGTCACGTATCAGCTGATCATGCTGATAAGATAAGAGATAAGATAAGATAATTCTTTATTGGTCCCAGAGTGGGGAAATTTGCATTGTTACGGCACAAGGGAATAGTGCAAAACAAGAAGCATCAGTAGATAAAATAAAGCAATATAATAAGTTAACAGTAAAAAAGCTAAATACAATAAATAGGCAGACTGAAGGATAGATATAGTGCATATCAGTATATCTGTGATAATCTGATGTCAGGCAGTATTACTGGTTGACCACTTTGTCAGTTAGATTCTAACTCTTGCAGCGCTGTTTGACAGTGAATAACTTTATAGGTGCGTGCCCACATTGAAAACATTGTTAAAGGTTCTTTTTATGCTGTGATGTAAACATAGACTGTTTCATGTGTTATTTGTTGCATAGCCTGTTGTAAGACAACACAAACGTTAGTCCTACATCAAAAGATGGAAGTGCAGGACCAGGAGTCTCTGGGAAGATGGGACGGGCTGGGCAGCCGGGATGCCATCTCCAGAACTGAAGCCATGGACAACATCTGCCAGAACGTGATGAGGAAGGTGGAATCCATCAGGCCTATACCATCGCTGGCCCCGTCACCCCCAGCCTCGGGTAGCCCTCCCAACAGCGAACTGAATAACACCCTGGCTCACGTCCTCATGCTGTCCAAACGGTGTCCCTTTGACGACGTCAGGGAGCGGTGCATTCGGCTGCTACAGGGCGTCCAGGTAGGAGATTCATACAGCTTATAATGAGAGCCTGGTGAGCCTCTTGTTGTAGGTTGCATTAAGCTGCAGCAGGCTGTCATATGTCCTCCCATACTGGTACTTATTGTTCTGCTGCCATCTGCTCCTCTCTTCACCTCTTCATAAGCATTGCAAACACTGTGGTTGAGTCAGAATGTCGTCGAGGCCCAGTCCATGTTTAGTCAAGTGGATTACATTCATTGACACGATGAGACACCATGGACTCATTAACACTTGAACACTACAAGAGCAAAGGATTTACAAATCCAGCCCTTCAACCACACGCTTACAGAAGAGCAAGAATTTGTATAAACAATTTAACTCATATGGGTGTAATATTACAAGGAATGGTGCTGCTGATTGAAGAGGAGACATCACACCGACCAGTGGTCTGTCTCACCCAACTGCTGACATAAACATCATAACCTTCTATCAGCTAAAATCAATGTCAGGACTCTATCAGTATGCCGTGCAGTTTTGGATGTTATTGCAGATGTGGTGAGGTGCAATTTGGATTCAGGTCACAGCATGTAGCTGATTCTGTATTCATGTTGTTGTCAGTAATTTCTGAACCAACCTGATTGTCTGATCACTACTAACACTCAGGACTTGAAATTAATGTGTGAATATTTTTTGATGATTAATGTTGGCGCTAAAGCGTTTTGGGTTTATTATATTTTTCACTAAAAATTGTCCTTATTTAGTTGCAGAAAACAAAATATTGGATTCATCCCGGCTTTAGCGTGGTGTTAGCTGCGGCCTGTTCCACTTAATGAGTCCTCTAATAACAAACAAGACTAAGCCCAACAACTTTTGATGGCCTGATATGTTGTTATTCTGAGGAAATAGACTGTTTGGCAGTGGCATTAATTCCTGTTTGTGCAGAAGTGTTTTTTGGAAGATGGAGGAGAGGGGCAGAGAGAGATGAGAGAGGGAGAAAGCTGCTTTGCGGGTTTAGCAGTGCACCACAGTACACACACCGTCTGGTATTTTTGAATTATGCTAAGCTGCATTTGCTTTGGGCTCGCCAAAGGGTGCATTTATGAGCCCAATGTGGCAGCTCATGTCGCTCTGGTCCCACGATGGAGGACCTTCCCCCACTAACCAACACACACACACACACACACCTTTCTCACGTTGTCAGGAATGGACGGGGGTAAGGGAGGGGGTCTCGGACTCAGACAGACCTCTAATTCCAGCAGATCCGCTGATTAAAGACAAAATCTTTGAAAGCACAGACAGTCCCTTCCTCATTGCAAACCCCCCTCCTCGAGAAGAGGAAGGCCTCCTGCTTGGTGAGAATAATGTCTCTTAATACCCTCATGGCTTGCAAAAATTTAGCCTGGAGCAAATTTTTCAAGTTCATTGCTCCAATGTGCATGTCCACAGTTTATTTTTGTCATCTGTGGAAGCAAGTCTAATATTTTTCTTTTAAAGGAGGAGTACCCTCATCCATGGGTGGGTTGTGGCATGACAACACCAAATTCCAGGCACTCTTGGTTAATTATAAAAAGCCTTTAGTAAAGTGCGCTAGAACATTAAAGGGGACCTATTGTGCTAATTTCAAGTTTTTATTTGTATTTTGGGTTTCTACAAGAACATGTTTACATGATTCAATGTTCAAAAAACACTTTATTATCCCCATAGTGTCTGTGCCGGAACACCTGTATTTACAGTCTGTCTAAAATGCTCCGTTTTAGCACCTATCTCTATTGGTCAGCGTTTCCGGGTGTTTCTCTGCTTTCTCTGAGTCACTGTCATTGCAGTTGGAGAATGATTGTAAAGCCTATTTTATGTTTGGGTGCACAACACTATTGAAGAGTGGCGCTTGACAGAAATGACACATTTTCGACAGATAAAAGCGTCATGCAACCCTTTTCTTTCATGTCAAGCACATGGAAAATTTTCTTATGTGGCGGACACATTCTACCGTGTCTTGAAACCTTGTGGTGACAACAAGATATCAAGACATCACCTTATATTACATCTTACTTTTTTTTTTTTAATTTTCTTTGGATAGAGCCAGGCTAGCTGTTTCTTAGTTTTCAGCCTTTGTGCCAAGCTAAGCTAACAGGCAGCTGGCTTTAGCCTTACATTAATGGACAGATATATGAGTGGTTTTGATCTTCACATCTAACTCTTCACAAGAAAGCAAATAAGTGTATTTCCCAACTTGTCAAACAGTTGTGACGAACTATTAAAACAAGCGTGCTAACACGTAGGCAAACCGCAAGGGCTTGGATATTTGATCCTTTGCTCTACACAGGAATACCTATTCTTGTTCTAGATCCAGTGATAGTTGAGGAGCCCATATATATTATGATATGATAGAGATTCAGAAATGTCTCTCCCTCTCTGGTCCCAGCCCTCACTTGCCTTTGTCATGCAATCTGAGTCACTGCTTGTTTTCAGGCACCCCGTGAATATGCAGTTCAAGCTATGTTCACAGTTAAAGGAATGGGCTTGAATGTTTGCTGTGTAATGTTGCCCCAATATTTCTGTGGCAAGGGTTACGGGGTCGCAGCTGAAAATAGGGCTCTATGTGCGCTTGCCAGGGAGGGGTCGGGTTCCCATAAGCTGTCCGGTTCCCATAAGCTGTCCTTCTGTGAGGATCTGCTGGGTTGAATGCATGAGGGTCAAAATCACTTACCTGTGCAATTCTGCACATGGTCAACGTGCACAGACACGGTCAGAGGGTCATCCTGGGTCTCGTCAAGGTGGTTGACCTCGCTGGGCTTTATCGATCTAATGCGTATAGGAGCACAGGATAACGATGGGTGAAGACAAATGCACACACATGCACACAAGCCAAGAGAGACAATAGTAAGTGTTTGTTCTGAGTCTATGAAAGGGGTGGGCAGAGTCCATCGTCCCTCTCTCTCTCCGGTCACCATGTTCCCTCGCTGGATGAAAGGCGCCCAGTCTTGGGCGGCTGGACAGAGACAGAGAAGGGTTTCTTTGTGTTATGTAATTACTCCATTGTGTTAGCCCTCTACTCTAACTTGAATTAAGAGCGACTCTCAAAAGATCAACCTGTTCTTGTGATGCGGGCTGGTGCTGCTCAGATTCCAGAGACTTTGTCCACATCTACAGCTGACAGGGATGAAATTATTAAGTAGGAATGTACAGTAAATGCCAAATGGACTTAGTGTCTCTTTAAATTTAATTCAGTCCACCTCTCAGTACATATGGCCAACCGGCAGTCCAGTCCATTTTAGGTCTGACTTTTTTTCGCTGCTTAATCTCAGTTTCATTACAAGAATGCAGATTTTTTTTTAATTCAAAGTTTATTTAACTAGGAAAAGCCTATTTGAAATTAAAACTCTCCTTTACAAGAGTGTCCTAGCCAAGACAGGCAGCAGCACATTAAACATAGTTGCAGACAAGCAACATGTAACAGTTAGAGACAGTTTTCCGATTTCAAGACAAACTTTGGCAGCAGATAGCAAGAGGAGGTCTTGTGAATATATCACCGAGCGTAGACGGTAGCTTTCATCAATTTTCAGATGGATAAAATGACATAAGAAGAAAGTTAAGAATAAAATGAGCGTCTTACTGCAGCTTGTTCTTCACCCAGGCCTTTTTTACTTTAATATCCTAATGCACAGTTAAGCATTGTATAGAGTTGCATAGCCCCAGTTTGTGCCTCTCGTGTATTATCATAACATTCACAGAGCTAAGCGTTTGTTTTTCTGAAAGATAAATCCCTGGCAATCTTTCAATAATCCAGTGGGTTGTTTAACAACATTAACTGCATTTTTGAAGGTATTTCTAGAATCGTCAAAGACTCCTTTGTCCATACGGATAAAAGAAAATCAGTTTACTGTGCAGTAAAAGCTGTGACTTTAATTTGTCTCTAATGTTTCCTCATGCAAACAAACATGGTAACTGACTTGTTTTATTTCTATGATGTGACAGGGCGTCTGCAGGTCCTTAAAACATCTTAAAATGTCTTAGATTTAGTTTTTATATAAATATTAGGCCTTAAATCTAAATAAAAAGTCTTTATTTTGAAATTGTTAGGTCTTAAGTGCCACACATATTTTATCTTATTTCATTCATCTATCTTTCAAATTTCTTTTCATCAAAATGCGTCGAGCTCTTCTGCTTGCAAGTCCACATCGTCCAGTCCACATGTTACAAATCTTTAAACCGTGCGCTGAACCTTATACTGTCTATTTGCTTTATACTTGCTCTTACCTTTTGGCAAAATGGAGATTAACGTAACTCACTCTAATAACCATACTCCTACATAAAACATACCTATGCACACAGGGCTCGTGTGTACTTACCTTAATACTTGCTTGCACAAGATATCCTCACACAACGGATAGTATGATATCCTACAACTTAGCGCCCCAGGAATGACATTACATATTTAACCTAAAGTTACACAGTTAATGTAAAGTGACGAAGGTTAGGTTTAGGGAAAGAAACATGAGCTGTGCCTCAATACAGGGGAAGGCTGCATTTGAAGACCGATTGCATCACATCGGCGCAATCAAGGCTGTCCCATTTCGAGGGCTCCTTCAAATGTGGCGGAGAAATGCAGCCTTCTTTCCCAGAGTTTGGAGGATGCAATGGATGAATCCTGTGTGGCCCAGCCTATCCCAAGATGCATTGCATGCCGAGGACGATTATATATTAAGTAAACCACCATTTGTTAACTAGCTACCAGTTAGTTGTTGTTAACGTTACTGTTAGCTAAAAGCACACAGCTAAAGCGATCTTAATTTCATAAGTTTACCTGAAAACGGTCCTCCATCAGCCTGAAATATATAAAATGGCGGTGTCTGTGGCAGTGAATCATCTCAACTATTAAATAAAAAAAATATATATATATATAATAACAATTTATGGGTCCTTACTCCCTCTTTTGTCAAGGGCAGCTGGTCGCAGGGTAACAGGAATGCTGGGTAAGGGGCGAGAACAACTGGTGATGCAGCCAGGAAATCCTCCGCAGGCCACACCGTCCCATTTTGGAGACTGTTTTGTTTGGCTGATGCAGTCTTCAAAGGACATGGCCGACATCGACCACGAAGGCTGCGTCCTTCGAAGGCGGCAGCCCCTGAATTGAGACATGGCTATGGAGACAATGTACCATAAAATGACTCAGAGTTCACACAGTTCTCCTGGGGAAAGTCCTTTGTTTGTACCTGCGATGCTTGAATAAAAATAAAAGATGATCCGCCCAAAAATCATTCTTAAAGTTTGTAAAAAATTATCTTGAAAAGGCCCTAAAAAACATTACATTTAAGAGTCTGATACCTGAAGACACCCTGTGTGAACCAAAGTTAAAAATCTTAATCATCAGGTGTAGTCATGCGCGTTAATTTTATTTCCCATTATTTCATATTTTCATGCGTAATACTGCATGTATTTTTTTCTATAACTATGGGCAACCATCTTGTTTTGGTTTAGTAAAGTGGATAGGGGATGCAACTTGGTAAATGGGTTAAAAATCTTTTTCACTGTGCAGCAGACAGAATATGTTTTGACCCAGATCTTGCAGCTTTTACTGCTTAAAAGAGACGAAAGATTAATTTTTCAGAGATTTTTGCAAAAAGCGACAGTCGTGGTGTAGACTTTAGCTAGCTTGTTTTTCTCTGATGAAGGCACAGGCTGTTGATGTTCCAAGCTTCTGCTGCTCCTAATTTTTTACACGTACTTATTTAGCTAATTATGGATATTTAGGATGACTCAGCAGCCCCTGTAATAAACACTTATGTGTGATTAATTAAGTGAAATGGCTTCCTGGATCTGGCCTCCTCCCAGAATAACCCAGAACACATTTCTGTCTCCACATGGAAAGCTTGGGAGTGTCTATCCAGGCCCTCGGAGATGACTTCAGGTATCGATCACGGTGCTTTTTCAGCATTGATTCGTTCATGGAAGGTACATAAGATCCCTGTGCACTGCCTTTAAATCTGTGTCAAGACTGAAATATGTATGCTTGGACAATTATTGTCATAAAACACGTTGCTCATATGCAGTTTTAGTAGCAACAGCACAGTCAGACATCCTGTTGAGAAATCCTCATTTGCATTGGCCCTCAAATACTTCATCCATATTTATGCGTTCTTCCCTTCCCTCTCTGATGGTTTGAGGTTGGTGTCGTGTGGTGGCTCGTGCAGAGGTTTAACGCTTTGAGACATTGTGATTGGTTGCAGATTCTGTTTGGTTTTGGTGAGCTTGTTGTCTGTAAGCCTGTCTCAAAGGTGGCATGCGTGTGGTGAGGCTGTATAAACAAACTGGACTTGTCAACCTTGACAGACAGGAGTGTGGGAAAATACAACATTGTTTTTCAGAGCAGGCAGAGTCAAAGTCCAGTCAAAGGCTGGAACATTGATTCAGAGTTGTTAAAATTTTTGCTCACTGTCACAGTGACAAGAATTTCTCTCCTTTTTTTATGCTGTTGTGCGTGAATGTGTGTGCATGTACCTGCCCGTGTCTTTGTGAGTGTACCGCATGTGTCAGCGTGTTTGTGTGCATGCCTCCAGTCCTCTCCGGGCTTCCTCTGCTTACTCTGTAAATAGAGTGAGGACCCACGGAGAGGGAGCCTTGTGGTCTGGGCAGATCTGTTGGATTATGGGCGATCTCAGCCCGAACCAGGTCAGACAAATTGCATGTCGAGGGGGGGAGAGAAAGCAGCAGCAGCAGCAGCAGCAGCAGCAGCAGCAGGCAGTGACCTTTGGCACAGTAACTTTACAGTGCTCCGTGGATATGGAGGATGTGATAGAGAAATAAAGCTGTGGATTTTCAGCTGCCAGCCAGCTGGGCAGAGTGATGGGACAGTGTTGATAGGAGCTGGGGTGGGTGTGCACTGGGAGTGTGTCCGTATAAAGTCTGCGGGATGGTCAATCTAACCAAGCTGCATGAAGCTTAATGTTGCAATCACACTGTGGTCACTTAAGTCTTCTCTACACTCCCTCCAGCCTCTTGTAATATGATTGTTTTTCAGCCCTGGTGATGCTTATTTTGGCAATGATAGCTGCACTATGATGTGGCTCTTCTTTGCTGCATGTCTTTTCTGTTGCTTTTCAATTTTTTGTTGCAATTTAGAACTGAAATGAATATTCAATTAATTATCCACTAAACATTAATCAACAACAGTTACGATAATTGACAAATTATGTCAGCCATTTCTTTAGCTTCTCCACCATGAGCATTGACTGCCTTTTCCATCTTATATCCTTGTAAATTGAATATCTTGGGGCTGTTTGGTGCACAAAACAAGGCATTTAAAGACATTTTTATTCTGGATTTTTGGAAACTGTGTTGGATGTTTTGTAGACCAATTGATTAATCGATTAATGTAGAAACTGATAATGAAAATAACTTTTAGCTGTACCCCTAGAAAGGGTTGGGTACCAGACTTGGGGCTCTTCAGAGTACCAACTCAGTTGCATCAGCGCCACCGAGTACCAAGTCACATTATGCTGGGTTTATACAAGAGGCAGAAGTGCTGTGAAGCACCCCGAAGCCTGGAAGCCATCCACAGAGCTCCAAGGATGCTCTGTTGGCTTCCCAGCTAGCCACAACAATGGTTATAGTGTTGTTCTGCCATGATAATTTCGCTGTATGGTCCATTTTCTTTTTTTATATAATATTAGTAATAGCCTAATATCACTGCTACACGAGCAGACACACACACACACACACACACACAAGCGGACAGACAGACAGAGACAGAAGATTAGCTCTGTGTGATTAGAAAAGAGCAGAGGAGCTGAATGGCGTTTTAGTCTACGAAGTCGCTCCTGCAGCTTGTTAAAAAATAAAATTTTTGTTGTCACAGAGAAACTAAAGCACTGAAAAAACGTACCAGTGGCTACCAGTACTGGAACTGGTACCGGTATGGGTTCAAATATTAACAGCATCCAACCCTTGGCCTGCAATAATACGCTGTGTCATCAAATTGAAATAGTAATTACGTGGGTTTTCTACTTGTGTCTGTGAATAAAACCCACAGTGAGTCACATTCTTAATGTACAATATGAATTAAAGCCATTAATAATTAATAGAATCTATAAAAGATAAGCTTTTGTTTATTAGGTGTGTCTAGTTCACTGCACAGGAATATAAACTGCAAGAATCTGAAGATTTATACAGTATCTTGACTTTCCAGCACCGAGTGTCTGTTTTGCCCAGATATTAGAGACCATTTCTAACATGCTAGGAAAGCATACTAACACACAAGCCCCCACTTTGATCCTACCACACAGACAGACCCCCACCTTCCAGTCAGTGTAGCATGCTGCCGGCTGTAGACTCTGGAAGACTAGTAAGGAGGGGGGGGCATGTGGGAAGTGTGCAACTAGGTCACTGTCAATCCTGTTGTAAGCCTGAATAAATGATTAAAAAAGCACCATTTTCTGTTTTTAGTCATTACTACACATGCATTAAAAAATCTTGGAAACATTTCCTGTAGAAAGAAAAGGAAGAATCTGTAATTTGTTCTCCACAGTAAGTGTTGTCAGTCTTGGCTGTAACGGCTGTTCTACTAAAACATGTAAAGGCTGTATTATCCTGACACTGAGAGAGGGATGGGCTAGTGCCGGGCATGGGCTTTTGCAGAGACTAAGCAGTCGTCATGGTACCAGTGGCATGAGGTGCAGTGATGGGGTGGGTTGGTTGACACTTGGGGGTGGGGGGTGCTGGCTCGTCTGCGATTATTTCTGGCAGTGCTATTCAGGAATTGAGAGGGAGGGAGATGGAAGAGTGGGAAAGACAGTGGAAATGTGGCAAAACATGATGTCTAGGCACCGGAGGTGGAACAAGGGACGGGGGAAAGTAACAGCGATCGAATAGATGTAGCTGTAAGAGAGGCGAAAGGGTGAAAACGAAGGAGGACTCAGTCTCTATTTAGTCAGCAAACCTTCAGTGGAAAACTACTAGCACCCTGAGTCAACGAGTCCTGCGCTCAAGAGCCTGAAATATTTCTATAATAGTAATGATTTCTGTCCAGTCCAGCACCTGAAACCCATGTGTAGTAGCTTTACATGTCTATAAATCTAAAGTAAAGCCAAAATAGATTTTAGTTTTCCTCGAAACAAGTTCATAATCAGGTCACTTTGTCACCCGAGCCCACACCCTTGCAATCCTCCCTGGCTTGCAGTTGTCTCCTGTCTGATCAAGCATACATTGCAATGCACTCACACACCCCAAGACTGGAAAAAGGAGGAGGAGGAGGAGGGGGAGGAGGAGGAGGAGAGAGGAGGCAAGGCGGTGGACAACAGTAGCAGTCCTGCAGCAGGAGGTGGAAAAGGAATAACAAACTCTTTTGAAGGGGAGAAAGACACACAGGAGAAGCACATAGATGAAAGAGTTACAGGCCCAGGCTATCAGTTCAGTGTGTGAAAATAATAATCGACATGTTTCTGCTCTGAATTCATGTCTCAGTCTCAGGTAGAGCAGGATTTACTGTGTTGCTCCTATCAGGAGATTCAGTCATAGAGATAGAGTGATCACATGGTGCTGTTGAATAAACAAGCCTCTCTCTCGCGCTCTCTCTTTCATTGGCATAATGTGATATTTATAACCTGCATATGGAATTAAAGTTCACAAATTATTTATAAAGTAAAGCCTTCTGTTGCTTCGTTAGCTCCTATTTTTATTTCTTCTCCCAGCATGCCTCTCACAAGAACTCTCCTTTCTGTTGGATTTATGTTGTCAGTAGAAACTGAAGCTTGTGTAGCTGCAGCACACAGAAGTCACTGTGGGCAAGTGCCTAAATGTCAGAGAAATCATGTTGGTTCGGCAGTTTAACACCTATCCTAAAGAGGTTCATCCAAAGGGGCAACTTTTTTTTTAGCTCTGTTGGCTCCTTTTCACAGCGGACATTAAGACGTCTCATAGCATAAAAACCACAGGAGGAATAGTAACATAACTTATGGCTGAATCTACCCAGGTGCTCCACTTCCAGTGGCCTGGTGTTGTGCATGTTTGCATACTGACATGGTTCACTGGGACACTATAATAGAACCAAGCCATTGTTAATGTTGGTAGTAATGTGTGCTTTTCCTGTTCTTATTTTTACCCCTGCCCCTTCTTTTAGAGTGCCCGTTTGGCCTCTCGGAAAAGGAGAGTGGTTGAAATCTTCCGTGATAAAATGGGGCAACCCCTCAAGACCCTGAAGCATTATTAGTATCATCATCGATGGCGTTTATGTAAACAGACGCGACTAACAATGGAACATTAGCAAGCTAGTTAGCCACCAAAACATCAGCATACCACTGGCCTTTATTTTATGTTATGCTTTTATAAAGAAAAGGTCCATAATACACTGAATTTTTAAATCTTTATATACGAAAAAAATACATTCATGGGTTTCTTTTGTTGCTCAAACAGCCATCGCGCCTCGTAAGACTCCATTTGGAGTGTGCATCTACAAAGATCTCCATTGGGAGGGCCAAGAATTGGGACTCCCTACCCCTAGACATGCATGCGAAAAAACTGAGGGGTAGGGATAAGTGAGAGGGGTGTAGCAAGTCTGAGTCTAAATATCTGTTATGATATAACTGAAAATCAACATGAACATTGGATCTAAATGCCATGTATATTTTGAAATGTTTCCAACGAGGATGGACAGAAACTTTCAAAGTTTCAGCTTGATTGTCTTACCTAAATCTTTCTGAACATCGTCCTCTTAAGAGCCATCCACACCAAGAATAATAACTATTACAGTAACTATAAATACATCGTGTTAAAAACCGCTCTAACTTAAAACTACAGTTTATTTAATTTAGATAGTTTATAGCATTTTGCAGGTGCTTTGCTTACCTTTAAGGTCTTACATGGGCTTGCACCTCCCACACCGAGCCAGTTCCTAATGCAGAGGGATATTAGCAGCAGAGCACAAAGGGCAACCACCAGAGGGGGACTGTGTTGTACAATACAGACGTAGCAAGTTTGGGTCAGAGCCACCCACTGCTGTAATAGTCTTCCTATTGAATTAAGAGAAAGTGCTAATTACCTCCCCATTAAACATAAGAGATAGCTTAAACCAAATCTTGCAATCACGAGTAATCACACTACCTCATCTCTGGCATTACATGCTCTTATTGTTTTTACATATATCTGCTGCTTTTGTAATGTATTATTTTAGTGTATTATAATGTATCATATTGTGTTGTATTGTAGTGTGGTGCTAGCTGAAGCATTCAATGCATTGTATGTCAAATTTGACTACATTTTGTTGACCTGATCAGGGACTCAAGATGATAATTAGCTCATTAGCTAACTCTGGCACATTTACATTGAAGTAGAAACTGAAATGTTAATTATTGTGCACCATTACTGATGAATAAATAAGTGGCCGATGGAGTCCACACCACAACTATTACGACAACGACAGCAGCGAATAGTATCATTGGGATACCTTCCAGAGTGATTTGATGAACGATAGAAACAATGGCAGCTCATCAAAATCCACGCAGATGTTTTGGCACCACTGTTTAGTGGCTGTTCTTGGTGTGATTGTCTCCTCTCCAGATGAGAGAAGAGAGCAGGTGATTGCCTTCAATTGTTATTGTGCACTCAAAAATAAGCTTTAAGGCATAGGTGTAGATTTCGGGATGAATGTAGTGGACATGTCCACCTCAGTACTTGGAACGTGTCCATTTGTCTCCCCCAATAAAAACATGAATGTAGCAGAGGACTTTTACACCAGAAATTGATGCAGAAGAGGCACAAACTGGTGCATAATAACCACCAGAGTGCAGGAAATTCAGTGTTTGGTGCTCAATATTTTCTTGCACCAGACTCCCAAACCCCCATTTCATGTGCCTCCTCCACCCCCCATGCCCTTGCTCAAAGATACCAGTATACTCCAACGGATGAACCTGTCAAATGGTTGAAGTGTCTAAAACCTCCACCCCCAGACAAAGAGTCAAATATAACACTATTTATTATAAAGTGTGAAGTCTCTATTACGTTAACTAAACATGATTGTTGGGTTAATGCAATAATAATACACACATACAAACATAAAGATGTTTTGGTTTAAGAACCTCTGACTTAATTGCTCCCCCCATGTCTGAAACAAAACCTACGCCTTTGTATATTTCTGTAGGCTTTCTGATATCCTGAGGGAGTACACACACACACACACACACACACACACACACACATACACACACACACACACACGCACACACACAAAACCCAACAAAAATAAATCTTGCTGATACAGAAGTGGCTGCATATCACCCCACTTGCCTCATACACTCTGTCTCTGGTCTCGGACACTTTCATCTATCGACTTGCATGCCATCTGTTCAGGATTAATTTGATCGAATTCATAAATGAATGATGAAGGTTATTGTCCAGTGGAGGCAGTATTTGAAAAAAAATCAATACATGCCTTTTATCCTCCACCCTCTCACTCTTTAATGCTCGGCTTTTTACTTGATGAAAAAGAATCGCCCATTGAGTGGTTTCATCATTCACACAACGCACTGAGGGACTGAAGCTGCTGCAGTTCAGTCATGTGGACACAGGATGGCGCTCTGTACCAGCCAGTCGCCTACTTTTGCTCTCTTCTCAAGTTGCTGGATGGGAATTTTCCATGCACCGGGCTGAATGCATGCAATGCTGCGCATGATTTTAATTTTTTCCTTTTGCCCTGGTCACTGGGCGTTCATCCAGCATGTGTGTGTTTGAGTGTGTGTGACTTTTTCTATGTGCTAATGTCTGTCTATGTGTGTGCTGATTTGTCTGGCTTTGAGTGTGAGTGTGTGTGTTGTGTGTTTACAGGTCTTGAGAGATTTATAGCAGTGAGCATGCAGGATTTAGAGGCATCTGCGGATCAGGTCACAAAGCATGAATAGCCCTGTGGCTGCGGTCCAGGCCTCAGTCTGAGGGAGCCCCTATTAGGATACAAACCACACAGGCTCAACACCAGGCTTAACCAGCTGGAATACACAAACAAAATATTAGGGACACTCGCTCCTGTGCTGATCAGGGAATATTGTGTAGCCTCTGAAATTTAGTTAAATAAGAATCCAGGTGAAAACCTGCAACTCATCATTGATTTAATTTACTGTTTCTGTTTTTGACCTGAGCAGAAGATGCTGCTGAGCAACAATATGCGAATTGTTTTGGGATATTCTTCATTGTTTTGACATTTTTTAGACCAAATTATTCATTGATTTAACCCAAGAAATGTTAAAAGATAGATTGTTGCACTCCTAAACAACTCAGATTTAGGGGTTTTGAGAGTTGGACTGTCATAATAGTGGGGCAAAATGTAAAAATCAACATGTATTTACTTTTATTTCTCTCCCAATGCTTTTCTTGCAGTGCCAGCCAGTGTATTTGATTGTGTTGGCTTCTCTGTGAGTTTAAAGGCCCCTAACGGTGTTAAGTCTTGAAGGAAAATATTAAACATGGATCAGTACAAACCAGGGATGTGTACGATTAGGTGACTAGACAATTAAACTTTGCGGATGGTCGGTCAAACTTATTAAGATACCCAGAGGAAAACTGGAGGAGTTTGTGCGACCGGTACAAGTCACGTCATAAAGTATGTTCAAGCCTTACACGCACTCTCATGCAGGCTGGATGTCTTCTTGTTAGGCTGAATGAGAGAGGTGTTTTTGGGCACATGGTAGATCCCAACAAGCCTGGACATATACATGTGTGTGTGTGTGTGTGTGTCAATTTGCAAGCACACTTATGCACGAGAGAGCTACTGTGTGAGCGCATGTGTGTTTTTGGATGGAGATGAGTCACATTGTTAAATACACAGTAAATTGTTGTTTGTTAACTTTTATTTAGCGAGTCGTCGTCATTTTTTGCAGGATAATGTGTATTATTCATAATGCACAGTGTCACATTTCAGCAGCATTTAAAATATGATTTGGTTATTGAAAATGTGATTAAACTGCTCCTATATACACAATATTTTCTCAGACAATGTTTAACCATATAGATTAAATTGTGCTCAGTTTTAACTTTGTTAGAGTGGTTCTTACATTTAGACTAGTTCACCAGTCTTAGTTTGTAAACTTCCATTTTAAACAATAGGGGAAGTAGTTGTAACGATCATCCCTAGCACACACACAGTGCTCACGAGGGCTTGCTCACCTCTGTGCACCTCATCCAGCTTTGCAAAGACCCCACACTTTGAGACATGAATTAAGCTGCGGTCAGCACCTGATGGATCGTTTCCCGTTACAGGCATTGTGTGGTGCTGCTCGCCGAATGGTGTTGCTTCAGTTTACCCAGTGCCATGTTGGCTTAGTCCTGGCTATGATGTTGTTTCAGTGTGTGTGGTATTGTTTCAGGCCCAGTGTAGAGTGTTGGAGTGGTATTGTGCTCTCTTCTCGGGGGTATTGTGCCGAGCTGATGTATGTGTGCTTGTTTATGTTACAGGCCAGTTTGTCAGGACGGTGACAGTTTCACGCTACGGGACCTCCGCGTTCCCACAGTTGTTCACCTCTGACCTTGGCTCTTTTGCTCTAAAACCAGGCTGAAGTGTGAGTGTATGTGTGTGAGTGTGTGTGTGTGGTAGAGACATGGAGGGAGAGAGTGTGTGTGATTGACATGCAGTGTTTGTAAAAAGTACTTCACTGTGTTTGCTTAGGGCAGGAAAACACACTCCGTCACACTGACCAGTGTGTCTGCACTAAATCTGGACATGCACCTTCATGTTGGAGGTTATCTGGTGTCATACATATTTACATAATTACAAAAACATATATACAGTTTAGTCAGAAAGTTTGAGATGCATCAGTGACTGTGAGGTTTAAGTGCCAACACTCAGCTTTAAGTGTACGTAGATGTTGCCATAAAAACTTTTTTGTTACTTCGTCTTTAATTCAGTTAAATGCAGGACTATATTACTCATCACTTAAGGCACAATTTAAACAATTAATTCACACACATAAAAGTGACAGCTTGCCACACACGTACTCCCTCCAAAGTCAGTGTCGTGTTCTCAGGATGTCTGTCCTGCTGCGTTGTCCCAACACTGGGATGAAACAAGTACAAGATGTAGACGCATATACTTTATTACTGCTATAAATATGTATTGTTCATGATCGTTATCAATCATTCAAAATGACATATTATATTATAACACAGGTTCACCTTCAGGTCGATAGCCATAAATGAGCTATATTTGCCACACTCACCTTAATGGTATTTATGATTGTAGGTTACAGCCAGCTGTCACGGAGCATCTCGTTTTGTAAGTGTAACCAGATACTGTGCCAAAATACCTCTGATGATATTGATCCACCACACCAGCCACCCAGACACTTAAAGGATGAAAGATTAATTGTCGGCTGACAGGAGAGAGTGTCTGGGTGATACTGAGAAGACATTTTTGAAACAAATACTTTAAGGATGAGTGAAGAAAATATTAAGACTAAATAACAATTCAAGAAAGTTAACTCAACAATTAGAAGCATTCATTGCTTGTATTTATTCAACAGTTGATCAGCAAAAAAAAATAACTGTAATAACAATGTATCACTGGTATTGATAAACCTACAGAGAATCATCACCTGAATCTGCAGCTCTCCTCGACTCTATGGAGCTTTTTTAGTTTTACTGTTTTCATTCACTCTCACCATTCTCCTTAAAAACCCTACCCTCTCAGCACCAAACAGCAGACAAAATTAGCGACTAGCTTGTGAAAGTAGTAGCAGCTAGAGAGCCAGATATTTCCCTCAGGAGCTGGTAGAGACCAAAAACGGAGCTAAAATAGAGTAACGGGACTTAGTGCTGAAAAATATGGGGCATGGATATGGCGCGACATGTCTGCTGCAGTAGAGTGTATTCATTATATTCAACTAAAGTGGCCTTGAAACAGGTAAAAAAAATGAGTGTAATCTGTTTGGAAATATTTAAAATAAATACCTTAATGTATCCTGGAGTTAAAACAATCCAGTTAAGTCATTCAGTACCAGTTAAGGGCTGTACACGTGCTGCATTTTATGCAGCTTTAAATCCACTTTTCTCAATGATGGGCAGAAAGCATGCTCAAAAGCAGGAGCAGCGAGATGTCAGTGCATATCTTTCCTTTGTTCTGTGGTAAATATGGAGGAAAAGTTGATCATTTTAGCTCTACATCTGTCCCACGGACAACATTTATAGCCAATACACTCTTATAAAACAACACCTGGAAGAATATCAGCTCCAAAGTCTGGATTCTCGTAAGTAAGCTATGATGCAGTGCTGGTTATGATCGCTTAGCAACGTTAGGCCGCATCCTGACTTGCCTGACACGCCCTTTAAAGTTTGGGACAAGAGTAGTACCCAGTGCCTGATGCTGCATTTTCCAGGTGGTAAAAGATGCAGCCTATTTCCTGGACCTGATAAAGAGTAAACTTCCAAACCTTGTATACCCAACTACATTATCACCTGGCAAAACTCAATGCACACACAGTAAGCTGGCATGGAACCTACACGCTACAAAGATGGAGTCTGTGAAGCAGGTAAAAAACCTTGCTCCACCTCACCTATATAACGTGTTGCATCCCTGCACCATGTTTTTCGACTGTTACATTGACCAGATGTCCCGAAATGCAGCTATGAAATCATTAATAATGTTGAGTAAATAAAAGGCTGCCAACAAGTTCACCATAACAACATAAACCGCAATGATATGTCACTGCTGTGTTCATAACGTCTTTCCACTTCCGCAAGTGGCCCCAAAAAAAAAAAAAAAAAATAGCTTTTGCAGGTTTAACTGTGAACTTGGAGAAACATACATTTCAATCACTCCATGATTTGACAATAACCAGAATCCCCCCTGATATGTCTTTAGCAGCAGGACAGAATATTGCTGTTCTCTACAGTAGATGCAGCCAGATGCTGTGAAAGTCAGAATGAACAAAGTTATGGGCTGCCAGAAATGCAAATTGTATTAGTTCACAAATTATCTAAAGATAGGCCTGTGTGTTAAAGATGATAATCTATAATTGGGGGGTGATTGCAGCCTGTTAGCATGTTTTTCACACTCTGCCCCTCCTCTCTGTGAGCAGCGAAACTCTGAGGTGTTTGTCTATGTGTGTGTATGTGTGTGTGTGTGTGTGTGTGTGTGTGCTCACTGTGAGACCAGTGTGGTCGCTGTCTCTGTTGATTTGGTCACTTCAGATGCTTGTGTCTGCTGTCTAACTAAAAGAAGACTCACGTGTCAAAGAGGAAATACTTTTGTTCCCCTTTTCTTGTTTTAACAGTTCAACGGCTTTAAAGTTCACGACTGAATAAAGAACGGAAACTTCATCTCAAAGGTGCAGAGCGAGTGCTCACGCAGTGGGTTGTTTACTGTCCTAACGCTCACACACTTGTACTACATGTCCCAACACAGTAATTGGAAGAGATACCGTTACATCATGTTGTCATCCATCACACCTTGTGGGTTTATTAGACCCCCGGGTGAGGCCAGCCACCCACCCTGACACACACACACTCATGCACACACACACATTCCCCCTACACTAAGCACTCCTGGAATGTTCTGATAGCACATTACCCAACAACTCCACACTTTAATAACATCTTCTGCCAGTGTTGCATGTAAGCATTTTTGTCATACTTTACTGACTTGTTTTGCAGGAATCAGGTTGGATATAAGCTGGAGGCTGGTCACTGAACACATCATGTAACTGTGGCCTTTGTAAGCTGAGCCCTTCTGACTCACTGGCCCTGTAGGAAAATGCTGGTGTTTTGTTGTTTGCACCACTAATTGAGGTTGTCCCCTCTGTTTGAATTATTCCAGATGTTGGCTTTAGCCACCTTGATGATATTACAAACATACAACACTGACATCAGTGAGGGGAAGTGGATGTCTCATAGGTTCTTAGAGCTGAGTGAGATAAGTTACTTTTAGGTTTTGGCACGAAGAAGCTGGCAGACTTTGCTAATTCTCGGTGGAGAAATGTTGATGTGTGATTGAGATTTTAACTTTGAGTCACACACATGAGATACAACTTAAAATCATTTTACCACCTGAAGAACATTGCAAAAGTCAGGTTGTGTCTCTCCCTCCGGATGACTCAGAAAATCTGGAAAATCAGTTGGCCGGACTAATGATGCTTTGTTCTGCGGACTCTTTTCTGCAGCCAGTTTCCTTAAAACAAGAACCATACGGTGCAGATAAGCTCCTTTTAACTCCTCAGACTTTTCATCAGGCCTTCCTCTTGTCTGAGAGATGTTAATACAATTTTCATGCATTAGGAAAAAATGTGGGTTTTCACCTTGTTTTTTTCCTGTTTTTGATATGGTTCAATTTTTGTCTGGCCTCTATTTTTCGTACTACCTCCGCCAAGCGTAAGCCTCGATGGGATCATGCATTTGGTAGTGTGTGTGTGTATGTTTTAAACAGTTATTGACTGACTACTCACTCCTTGTCAGCAGCAGGTAGGAGCCACAAGTTTTCCAGAAATCAGCTCGGCTAAAAACAAGAAGCCGTACGTAGTCTGTTGCTGCACACACTTTGACCTTTGTCAAAAACTTCATTCTACATTCCATACCCTCTATGTTACTATCCACTAAAGTCAGGCACAATGGGACATGAATTTGTCAATTGCTTTTGTTATCTTTGCCATTTTGACTGTAAGGGAGCTGGGAGGGACATTTCCACCAGGTTACAGCTGTGACATGGTTGTGCTCTATCCACTGCATGGTGTCACACCACAGCAGGAGTATTCGCCTGCCTGATTTTGTAGACTTGCAGATTTTGTTGATTTGATCATTTTTCCGTGATATTTGTGCTTCCACCATAAGTACATAAGCAGGCATCCACTAACTGGAAAATCAGCGGTTTCGATTCTTGGCTCCTCCAGTCTACATGTCGAAGTATCCTTTAGCAAGATACTGAACCCCAAGTTGCTTCTGGTGGCTGTTCCATTGGTGTGTGAGTGTGTTAAAAACTCAGTAGCAGGTGGCACCTTGTATGGTAGCCTCAGCCACCAATGTGTGAATGTGTGTGTGAATGGGTGAATGTGACTCATAGTGTAAAAAAGCGCTTTGAGTGGTCAGATGACTAGAAAGGCGCTATACAAGTGCAGTCCATTTACCATTTACTTTAACTAGTGTCTGTAGGCTACAAAACAACTTACCTTATTGTTTTGTAGCCTACAGACACAGATAATACGTAAAAGTCTAGTTATGGATACATGGATCAGAGATCTATGACTGTGTTTTAGTTATTAAAAACACATGAATCCTCATGATTATATTGTATTCATATTTCACATGTAGTGCCTGTTAGCAGAAAAACTTGGTCTGCTGTGTGCAGTGCGCTGTGGCTCTGTAAAAAATAGACGTGGTGCGTATTTCCTTTAGCTTCTGAAACCTGGATGGCCACTCGATGGAGATCTGCACTTTTCCAGTGTCATTCTGTTTTGACACGATTTACTGTAAGGTATTTCCTTTTCATTTACCTTTCTCCTTCCAGTTCACTGTAACCTGTTATCAGTTATATCTCACACTGCTCTCAATAACACTGCATTGTTTTTCATGTTATGTTATTTGGAGAAATCACAGCTAGGTTTCCATTAAGAAGATGACATTTGCACCCCTTCTATTCTTTTATTGTATAGGATAACATATTTGAAAGCTGTCTGAAGGAGCCTATCACTTTAAACTTACATTCTTAATTTGTTTTTCTGTTTTTTTTTCTTTGACTCCCATTTCAGTTTATTGAGGATGAAATTCACATCAGTGTTTTCATAGAGACCTTTCACTGGACTGTAGAAACATTTCAGGCTGTCTGATTTGGGTGGGTGGGGCTGCACAGTCAGTGTACCTTTCACAAAGTCAACACTGAATGTTTTTGTATTTATATGTATATATGTCCTATGTTTACATAATGGGTCATTTCGTAACATGTTTTCTTACCTGCTGAAAATGTAGGATTCATCAAGGCAGATGGATGAATTATGGCAGTGGCTCTCAAAACTGAGTTGAGAAACTCCCAGGAGTCCTTGAGTGTACCGCAGAGGGTCTCCACTTTACTGTAATTCAAGAAAAATTATCCCAATTACAGCATGATTACAATTAACTACTGCTGGACTCACAGGTCAGTGAAAAAGGACCACTGTGGACTTTTCTTAGGATTAATATTTAGCTTATGAAGGTGTGTGGAAGTCTATTTTGAAGCCCAGCAAATAAATATAGATACAAACCACGTCCTTTATTTGGCCTTGCTGGTTTTAATGCATCAGATAATGCATAACAGTGCACAAAGCCTTCATCAGAGCATTTCAACCAGGGTGTGTAGGCTTACTGTGAGCGTGCAGCATGTCTCTGCCAATGCTGATTAGGAAGTAAGAATGAGCCCCTCTTTGAAAATACCAAGTATAATCTCTGGGGCCAAAGAGCGCATTAGACAGAGATCTTAACAAGTAGAAATATTTGGAAACAATGCAATCCATTGTTTTATTGAGCAAGAGAGAGAAAATGAGAGGTTGGAATGGAGGTAGGTGAATGAACGGGCACAATGAGGTATAGCAGAAAGAACGCTGAAAAGAAACATTAAACAGGGGAAAGGAATGAGGTGGAGGGAAACACGCGACAAGACGGCACAGAACGTAAAAGAAGATAAATGTTGGGATGCGTAAAAGAATCTTGAGAAAACAAGGCGATATCTTGCACATGAGCGGGAGGGTCTAATAGAGGGAAATGTAGGAAAGAAAAGCCCAGATTTTGAGTGACTTTTTGGGAGCTTAGAAGTACAAGAATAGAAGGGGCCAAGCTTGGCTAAACTCTTGAGAGAACAGAAGTATCTAGGCCATAGGGAGATCGATGGTGAGAGACAAAAAAACAACTTCTCCATCTGGTTCCTGAATAGTCTTTGCTGGCAGGTTGCCACACCTTGTCCGTTCCTCTGTAGATTTCTAGTCATGTTGCAGTAAACACTCGGAGGCCCTTAGGAAACCAGGCATGTAAAGGTTGGCAACCAACCAACACAAAATATACACAAACCCTTGAGTCACTCAGTCAGCTCATTTCTTTTTTTTCTCATTCCTTCTTTTTTCACCACTGGGGATAACGTCCTGGTAAATATCTCTAAGCCCTGAACTAATATCAGCTTTCCCTCAACATTAAACATAATCTCAGAAATGGAGAGAAGGAGTCCGTATCTGCTGCAACAACACATCCCCTCATGACCCACATGAGCTTATTCGGACAAGGGGCCCCCCCTCAGGATGTCAATCAGCGACACGCTCTCAGTCGTTTATTGGTTTGTTTTGAGGGAGTGTCAGCGGCTCATTTCTCGTCACTTGACGTCAGGGAAGGAAGGAACTCCATAAGGACTCCTTGTCATAAACCCTACACAGCACACGGCATGATGTGATTTCAGGGGAGAAGGCAAACAAGTGGTGTCCCGTAACTTATGTAACATGTTTCTCAATGTCCAGCCAGTGAGCAAGCCAAGGCATCGTCACATTAGTCAGAGTTTTATCTTAAAATCAGTCTGACTAAGATTTATTGAGGTTAAATGCTGCAGCTGCTCTCTGATGTCTCTCTAAACTGGCTTTTATAAATAGATGTAGCTCATTACGCAGATAATAATGCATGTATGTGTATAGATAACCCAATCATTCCCATTCTTTAAATATCACTTACTGTACTTTACAGGTAATCAATCATGTCAACACAGAAAACAGTGTTCGTCTCTCTGTGGTTGTGTTAGCCATTTATCATTTTCCTTGTCAGCTCTGTGTGTTTGCTTATCTTAGTCTGGACGCTTTGCTTATTTTTCTTTGCAGTGTTGCCTTGCAGAGAAATCCACGGCGTTGTGTTTGTTTGCCTGTTATAGCTTGTGTGCTGTGCTAGATATACCATGCCAGTTTCTGTCTGGTGGTCATCTCTGTCACGTGTAGGCATCGACCTGCATGTATTTTTAATGTCTGCTTCTAAATTGATAGAACGGGCCTGTGTTGCAGATATGTTGTTTTCAGTCGACTCGTACACAGTCGCAGTGATGTTTATTCATAGGAACTGTTTTGACAAGAAAGTAAAACACTCTCAAAACTCAAGTCTAAAAACATGGCCAAATACTAAAATACTTTTTAAGAGTCTGTTGAAAAGCTGTGCGTCCAAACAAGAAGACCAGTGTAGCTGTCAGCTGAAGGCATCCACATTTTTGGTCCTAATTTACTGTCATTATAGTAAGAAGTGGAAATATAGGGTCTAATCCTGGTATGATAAGTTGAGTAATTATTAATTAATGGTTTAATTAGTTTACCAAGTGATAACGGTGAACACTCTTTGCTTTCAGCTTGTCAAGTGTGACGACTTTTCTTACATTATAATTTAAATATCTTTGGGTTTTGTACTGTTCATTATAACAAATGAGCCATTCATAAAAGGTCGCCTCGAATGCAGTTAGTTACCTGACATCAGACAGAATTGTCATCTTGTTACTCTCCATTTCTATCTTCAGTCTGAGTCCACTCTAACTGATTTTCATGGAGGACAGAGGGTTTGATTTCCTAACCAGTCACTACAGACCCACATACCTGCCTGAATCTAACGCCATTGTAAGTCCACACTGAAGCGCAGCCATGCCAACATACCTGTTTTGCAGGGGTTAAGAAGTGGTGCAGAGCAAAGCAAAACAAACTTTGATGATGAGAAGACATGTTGATTTAGAGCGGCCTCAATAGTAATGTCTGTCTTGTCTGTAGCGCTTCCTTGTTGTTGTTATTACTCCTCATTGGCTCCAGCACTAAGCTTTGCAGTGTTTGACTATAGCTTGACACCAGCGCTAGTCCTGCTAGTGGCAGTGATTGATTAATTGTTAGTCTCCCTGCAGCGGTCATTGGTTGTTTTTTATTTTAACTGAGAAACTGTGGTGTCATATTACGATGCCAGATGAATCAGTCAATTCTGTCGTCTGGACCCAAGGAACGCAGTCAGTATATTTCAATGTCTTTTAAAATACAGAGAAAGAATTAGCTCAACAGCACTAGCTTATCAGCAAATATGTCTGCAGATAATAATCTAATATGTCATCTCTAATAGCGATTAGCAGAATTTCAGTACAGAAATGCTGAGATATGGCATTAAGTGTGCAACAACCTGTCTTGACTGTCTTGTTATATACATGGAAGTAAACTGCTGTTAAACACTCACAGTCGTGCTGTTAGGAAGGGTTTAGCTGTAAAGGCCCCAGCTATGATATTTTAAATATGAAGCCGCACAGACATTGAATTGTTTTGATGACATGCCACCTTTTTCTTCTTTGATAACTAATCCCTGCTAATGTTGGTAGTAATGTAGAAACAGCTTTGTAAAATGTCCCACTCAAATGTACATTTCCTGGTCATAACCAAATTTTAGGGCTCTGAATTGATTTTTTTTAATCTGAATTTTTTCATGTCTATGAATATCAGCTCACAAAGGTATAAGGACTTTCCTAAAAAACAATGTATAGACTCATACAAAAGTAATCCCTCTCAATTTGGATGCCCAATAAGTTAGCAGGTAGAATGGGCGTTCCATTTATAAAGGCAACGTTCTTGCCGCACAACACAATTGAAACTGTCTTATCCAATAAAGGCAAATAAGCCAAAAAAGTTATCCCTATCAGCCATCACTTATGACCCACTACAAGTGTGTGGTGGTGTATTAATCTACGGTGACTCTGCCTTCTGTCTTAATTTTCATATTTTGCTGTGTTTGGGACATTTTTGGGCTGCAGCCTTTGAGCAGCGGTGTGAAGCCCCCAGCCAGTAACGGCTCGCAGGTGAGGTTGGGACTTTATAAAAAGGTAATGTTGGTGACCAGGTAGTAACAGCATACATCCAGGAGAAATCCTAGAAAATTGTGGCCACAGTGCCGAAGAAAACACAAATATAGGGAGGAGAAATGCCAAGCAGACAAAAAGAAATGAAATGTGAAGTTCCTACAATAGTACAGTAGCTTGCTGTGTATGTACGAGCAGTGTCAGAGGGAGGGTGTTACAAAGAGCAACTGACAATTCCTGCATAGTATAACTTTAACTCTCAATTCTCAGTATCAGCATTGGTTTCAGTGTCCATCAGTCCGGCCTAAGTGAATGGTCTGATTTTAAAAAATCAATACATGAATCAGTTATAAAAACAATAATGTGTTGCAGCACCTATAGGGTCCATTCAAGCCTTTAAAGTGAACCGTCACGTTGTAGCAGAGACTTAGCTCGTCTTTCCTCACGTAGGAATATGGGTCATCAGGACTCGGTTATATATATGTAGGTGAAGAAGGAAAAAGATCAGTTGTTGAACCAAGGAGCCTCTGTGAAATACCGCGTGTCTCTGCGTGTTTCTGAACACAGGTGTGTGAAGGTGACCATCCAGCCGAGACGTTTATCCAAACATGCTGTCATCACCCCCTTGTCTTAGAAGTTTTGCCTCCTCATACACATGAGAAGAAGAAAAAAGTGATAGTGGAGCGTTCATGCAAAATCAAGCTCACAAGCTTTTTTTCACGTCTGATTTGATGTGTTCACCGCAATCTGATATTTTTGTTAACCAGTCGCACGTTTTATTGCCGGCTGATATCACAGGAGGCCTGAGCGGTTACACTTGTCTTGATAAGGGCCGTGTTTGCTCAAGATTTTTCTTTTGAGACGTTACAGGAGTTGCAAACAGCACTCATTGCGCAACACAACCCCATTGCAGAAATATGACTATAAGAGGGAAGGGGAAGAGGGAGAAAAACAAGTCATGAATGTTTGTGAGTCTCTGCAAGAAGCCTGTAGTACATTGGTGCTGTTTGAAATTGCAAAATGTTTTCAGTTTCTGCTTGTACTTTTCATATACCGAAGGTGTCAGCACATATTATCAAAACAAGAACTAACTTTTACTCGGTTCAACTTCTGTTTTGTGCTGATGCAGTTAAGGCAAATGCAGATATCTGTGTTTGTTGTTTACTGGTTTGACAGGTGTTCTGTTTGTACTGGGCAGACAGTGTTTCCCCCATTGCCACCTCTCCACAACCTCTCTCCAGATATAACCGGTAACTGTGGGATGTGTGTGTGTGTGTGTGTGTGTGTGTGTGTGTGTGTGTGTGTGTGTGTGTGTGTGTGTGTGTATGGGAGGGAGCGGGAGGATGTGAATGATGTTTATGTGCAAGAAACAAAGTCTGGTCTGTGTGTGTTTGAGGGAAGGGCTACAGATAGATAATGATAAAGAGCATGTGAATGCTGTTCAGGTTTTTGGTTAAAACAAAGTGTGTGTGTGCCCGTGCACTGTGTACACACACACAAACATACACTTGTGAATTTGGGATTAGCCCCCACCTAATTGTGGGCAAGCACTCAAAGCCTATTAATGCCTGACCTGACCTCCTCTTTATTCCCTCCATCCATCACTCTGAACGCAGAAAACACAGGGAGCAGAAAAACAACAACTGCCGTTAACAGAAGGAGAGACGGCTGCTCCCACCGGCCGCCGTGATTGGCCCAGATGCACAGCTTGAGAGGGCTGCTATTGGCTGAGAGGAGACACACCTCTAGAATCTGTTTATGTGAAGCCAGAAAGCGAAGGGAGGGGAGGGGGGGGCGGCTGGAGGAAGGGAGATATTGGGGTTGGGGTGTGATTGCGATGTGCAGAAACAGAAGGGAAGGGATTTGGGAGGAGGGGGAGTTAAATGTACTCTCTGGAAAACTTCCACTGGATCTTGTTCAGAAACTTCTAGGAAACTAGGATGTTTGTTTGCTTTTCTTTGTGTGTGTGTGTTTGTGCTGAGCCCCCCTGAAAATCACAAGCAGGCTAACTTAATTTAGTCAGCACCTTTTATGAGCCAGCAAACCCCTCCCATAAAGTTGACCAGCAACTGCATGTAAGCTCAGTCTTGATACAGGAAAATCGACGTCTTTATCTCTGATTATAACATCAACATGTTTCTGCGGTCAGGCCTGCCCTTGCATGCTACAAAAGAGCCAGTTTATCATCAACAGCAGCTATGACACTTGTGTTTTTCATATTTCACATACATGAGTGCTGTCTCACGGGTGAAGCATACCCGTCATTCATCACGCGCGACATACTTATGTGACACAGAGACAGTATCGCTCTAGGTAAAGGTAAAGAAGGTAAAGCAAACCAGACAGTTACAGTAGGCGGGTCTGTTCCTGGAGAGCTGATGTTTTCTAGTCACAGACTCAAGGATGTGGGCGGAGCTTACAGTGTTTGTGTCTCACGTTCAATGTACAGAAAGTTCTGTATATTTCTGGAGGTTTAAGGTGAGCCATTTTGTCAACAGGTGAGCCCACAGGTGTACTGATTTCAGGGAGGTGCCTGCTCTTCAAGATGTCGATACCAACCAGTATAAGTTAACCTCAAATGAGAAAATATGTAACATAAGGACAGATATCTGGTTAAACAAGCTCTATACAACATTCAGAATAGTAATTTGCAGCAAATCACTATTTGAATGAAAAGATATAGTGGCGTAATGGCATCCTGAGCAGAGAATGAAGTTGCGCTTCCTCTGTATGTGTTGTAATCTGAGCTTCTCTGTTTGTTGCTTTGGTAGATGGTCTGGCTGCATGTGCATGTTTATACAAGTGTGTCCCTGTGAGTGTATCCCACTGGTAAGCTAACCGAGCCACTCTGCACTGCGCTCATATGACGGTTACTGCTGATGATGCCTTCTCCACCTGTCCCTACCCCAGATTAACACGGTTAGCTCTGTCAGCGCTGTTTACAGAGTTAGCACAGTTAGGTGCTAGCTGCTGACTCTGCCACTTCCATGTTGAGTGGTGTACAGTTAGCCTGAATCAGACTCTGAACTTTAAGTCCTTTTTACACAGAGATAGTGCGACAGGGCCGCTACAAAGTCCCCTCTTTATAACGCCTTTGCATTTTTTATGCAGAACCAAACAACGCCAGCATCATGCTGCCCCACAGCGTGATTTTTAGATGGCATACCAGCATCCTGGAAGCAAACGACGCATGACAGGCATGACATATAACACAATACCGTCGGCCTCTTTTGTGACATCTAAGCGGTGGTGGGTAGAGTACCAAACATCTATACTCAAGTAAAAGTGAAATTACTCCCATAAAGAATGACTCCAGTAAGAGAAACCTTTTGAGAAACCTACTAAAGTAAAAGTACGGGCATGACATTTAACACAACAGCGTCGGCCTCTAGTGTGACATATAGCATATGTGCTGGAAGCGCTATACAAACAATATCAATGGCACAACATGGCAGTAACAAGCATCTACTGTCCCTGTTTTACGGCGGCTGATCTCGTCCTCTGCTCGGAGGGTAAGGAGCTCCTGGATCTCGTTGTTCCTCTTCGTTAGTTAGCTGCTAACTGCTTCTAGCTGCTTTTCAAATTGGAGTCGCAAACATAACATGTCACACTGTCTTACTGGTCCCATCCAACTGGCTGTCCCATTTACAATGTGAGACAACTTCGACCCTCCATTCCATGACTGTGCCTTATATACAGAAAGTGTAAAATGGGTTATAGATGTGCTCTGAATATCGTATACAGCTCCTTAAAGGTTTAAAGAAATTGTGCTGAGTGGATCCCCTGACTCCAGGGTAGGGACATGGAAAGGTTTAAATGTTCTCTGAATATTCAACAATCTGAGTTTATTAAAAAAATGGGAAAAGTGGACTTCTTACAAAGCCCATCACAAGCACACAACTGAGGCCAGCTGTTCAGAACCCTAAAACTATCTTATAAAACTGTCCAACTTATAAAATGTGAATCAGCAATATAAACAAAAAAGTGTCTCCTCACATGAGTATAGCTGGGTCATGCACTGCAGGCTATGAAGATTACAGTCCTTTGACCAAAGTTCCCAGGGCTGTCTGAGGTCAAAGCTACTGCAGATGTCATAGTTTCAATACAGGTATGTTTGAACAGTGCTTGCTACACTCTGCAATAATTGTGTGTGTGTTTGCATAGAGTGTGTTTATTAGCAGGGTTAAGGCCCCGGATTTGTTTTAGTTATGAAAGCTGAGAGCATGGCAGCGTCCGTCCACTCCTTGTTTACCATCTCACCATGCATGTGTGTGTGTGTTTGAGGAAGAGTGTCTGGGTGTTTTCAGAGGCATTAGTGACCCCTGGACCAGCCTGAGGAAAAGGTTAGGGTTACTAATGCGTAGGTTACTTGCGTACATTCACTCCTCTGAGCATCATATGACAACCCCCACGCCCCCCCAACCCCCACGGGGTGGGGGTTGGGGGGGCGTCCAGGAAGGAACCAGCGCTGATAAGCAGCACTGATGTTTATTGTTGCATCACCAGACCTCCCCTTTATTAAACCACACCCCTCTTCTTATGTCACAGTTGTTTGTCTTCACTCTTTGAGTTGGTGTGTTTCTGTCATCTGCTCTCATGTTGATGTTCAGGCTGCCAGAACAGAGCTCTCCTTGTTCACCTGCTCTGCACAAACAGAGTGACCATGTGTTTGTGTGCTCCGCCCCAGGGCTGGGTATAAAACTGATTACATGTAAAACAGAAACATTAAAACTGTTAGTCTACTCCGATTCTTAAAACAAAGTTAGTGAATATGTCTCTTCAACTGATGGGGCACTTTGCTAAGACACTGTGACAGAGCCAAGTTTAAGACATTGAGGAGATTGATCTTCTTACATCACATTACTCTGTAAAAACTATTTCCACTCACAGTGCGAGCGGGGCCAAAGACATTTAAAAACCCTTACACAATAATAATCTGACCAGCAGTCTCTCCATGTATTTCCAATGTTCCCTAATGCCAACAATCTGGCTGAATTAAAGAGTTCAAACTTGACAATGTAAAGTGTTTTTAATATCTGAAAGGGGCTTATAATGTAGGAAAACACACATGGGCAAGTAACATTTGTGTTGCTTTATTGTTTTTGATGTCAAACAACATGTTTCACTTCAATAGGAGAGCAGAGGTTTTGTAGTTAAGGTCCAACCAATGAGTTAAGAGGGGTCCAGCTGCAGACCTCCTGGCTCGGGCCCACCTCCCCTGTCAGACCCTTTCTGGTCCAAAGCTTGGAGAAGGAAGTCTGAAACTGCATTTGCCCTCCAGGATGTGATAGCATGCATTCATTAGTTTGAATAAGCCACATGCTTTCCAGCAATAACACCAAGCTAAACAATGTAACCTAATATTTCAGTATAACCATAACTCACAAAATTTGGTAAAGTAGCATAGTGGCAGCAAATAACTGGCACTAACCTTATGAGTTTGCTAATGTTAGCTAGCTATGCTAATGCCGATAGCAAACTACCATTGATGTTAGCTGAAATGACGTTAGTTTGCCTATTAAATTAGCATAGCTAGTAAACGTTAGCATATTCATGAGGTTAATACAAGTTATTTGTGACTATACGTTATCTAACTAGGCTGTAAAAGTTAGTTATACTGAAATATCAGGTTATATTGTTCACCTAGGTGTCCACCTTGGTGGAGGGAGGGTGACCTATTCAGGCTAGTGAATGCACACTATCTTACCCTGACGATCGTCTTCTAAACATACAATATGCTTATTTATTAAAGATAAGCTCGACAAACAAGGAATATGTTATGTAGCCTGAACGTGAAACCAAATGTGATCAGTCAGCCTACTTATACAGTGGCATGGACGTGATACAATTGCATTACAGTTGCATGCAAAAGCTTGGGCACCCCTGATCAAAATTTCTTTTCTGTGCATAGCTAAGCATGTAAAATATAACTTGATTTCCAAAAGGCAAAGAGTTAAAGATGACACATTTCTTTAATATTTTGAGCAAGATTACTTTGTTTATTTCAATCTTTTACATGCCTTTGCTCATTGTGTTTTACCAGTCCACAGGACTTGTTCCCAAACAGCATCAGACTTGTTTAGATGTTTCTTTGCAAACTTTTGACACTGAATTTTGTGATAAGGACACAGGAAAGGTTTTCTTCTGATGACTTTCCCATGAAGGTCATATTTGTGTAGGTATTACTGCACCTCTCCAGAGTCTGCACAATCTTTCTGCAGGTCTTTTGCAGTCAAACAGGAGTTTTGATTTGCCTTTTTAGCAATCGTATGAGCAGCTCTCTTAGATAGTTACTTGGTCTTCCAGACCTCAACTTGACCTCTACAGTTTCTCTTATCTGCCATTTTTAATTACATCATGAACTGAGGAAACAGCTACCTGAAAACACTTTACTATCTTGTTATAGACTTCTACTGCTTTGTGGGCATCAGTTATTTTAGTTTTCAGAGTGCTAGGCAGCTGTTTAGATGAGCCCATGGCTGCTGATTGTTGGGACAAGGTTTTGTCAGAATATTTATAAAGCTTTAAAATTTGCATCACCTAATCTTTCCTAATGTTGATTGTGAACAAGCCCTTAAGATCTGAGACCCTGGCAAAAGTTGTCTGAGAGCTCAAATGTCTTGGGGTGCCCAAATGTTTGTGTGGTGCTCCTTGAAAAGCATGTTTCATCTTTAACTTGATGCCTTCTGGAGATCAGTTCATCTTCTACTCACTTAATTATTCACAGTAAAAGAAAAGTTGGCCATGGGTGCCCAAATGTTTGCATGCTGCTCTATATATACCCTCAGTAGACTAGTGTATTTATTAACAATAAGCGCGATGCAACAGTACACTGTGCAGTATAATACAGTGACATGTAAACATTATTTACAGACAACGAAGAGCAATAAATGTGATTTCCACCATAACACACGCAACAACAGACATAATTTTCCATCATGGGTCCTGGCAAGGACGTGGGCCTGATCCTGGAGCTTTGCAGCGGGACTGTATTGAATGAGTTTGGAAATTGTACAGTGGGTAAACTTCAAGAGCAAGACAACCAACGCCCTAAACTCTGCAATTACTTTTAACCCAACAAAACAATGTAGTTAAAAAAGTTATGTTTCCTCTTGGCTTTGAAACAACTTTAGGTGACTACTGTATCTTACATTACAGCAGCTTCTTACACCTAAAAACAGACAGAACAGCACTGATTGGAGGAGATGTTTGGTGTATCAATATGTCACCTTGTTCTCAGCTTTAATTGTGGTGTCCTCCTTTGAAACAATTACTAATTTTGACATGAAAGATCCATTTTTTCCTCCTGGTCTTGCCAAAGACATGTAGGTCACATCTGACATATTGCACATGCCACAGATGAGTAAACAACTGTTACAACCTGTGTGTGAGTGGCAGCGTACATGTGTTCCATATATTATATTTCATTTGACCGCTCGTCACCCCCTGCAGCAGACTGCTGACGGCTGTTTTGCTGAGTTACATGTTCAGGCATGTTGTGTCAAGATATCGTATAGCTCCATATGTCTGTCTGTTCCTGTCTGGACACATTCTCATGGCAACAAATTCAGCATAAACAAATAATTGCAAGAGCTTACAGATGTATTGTTTCCGTGTGTGCGGCGGTATCGCCCTCAAATCAGGACTTTGGAGCTTATCTGTCCCTTCCATAAAGCTAGTTATACAGCCACCAGGTACCTGCAGATACATTTTCATAAATCATCTGCTGAACACACATTGCATGTACACAGTCTTGGTTTTTATATGGGTACATAAAGTACGTGAACATTCCTGCTCCCTGTACTAGATGTTCTTCCTGCCTCTGGGTCAGTTTACTCAGAGTTGAAAGGTTACAGCGCTTAACAGAAGGGTGCATATGTAAGTCACAGATATACATACATAAAAGTGGGTATGCAAACAGACACGGAGCTGTACACTTGTATAAGCTAACTGGTAAGTCATTCATGACGCTGTCGTGCAGCAAACTTGTGTGAAATGTCTTCTGGTCAAATGGCTCCCATATGTGTGAGTCTGTGAACGTGCGACTGACTCTGCAGTGGAAAAAAGCTATTTAAATCACAGCAATCATGTCTGAGTGTGTACAACATGAGGTGGTGATAGACAGCATGTTTGTGTGTCTGTGCATGTTTGTGTGCCTGTGTGAGGAGATTTGTGTGTACTGTATGAGGTCTGTGGTCTGTGTGTGAGTGGTGTCTATTGGCTGGAGCCCACAGTCCTCACTGGTTCAAACTAGTTCATCTGTCATTGTGGGGTATGTGGCTGTGGCCTCGCCGCACAAAGCCACTTGTAATAACAGAGGGGTTTTTGCTCTGCATGAAGGGTGGTGGTTGATGAAGTGAGGTGCTGTGTTTGGGCAGATTTACACAAACCAGTTTGGTGCCAAATGCACCACCACCGCTCTTTCCAGTATCAGTGCCTCACTGAAGGCGAGGTAAAGGGGGATAACAGAGCCGTGAACAAGTGGTCAGACAATTACACAAATAGACAGATATGAGAAGAAGAGAAAAAGAAGACACCTTGATCTAAAGAGGAAGACTGATGCAGAAAAAAGCTGCGAGGGAAAGTTTGTGTGTCTTTCACAGGAAGTGAGGCCTGGCGTGCACTACCCCACACAGGAAGTACAAAGAGTGGGTTAGAGGTCGTCTGAGCCCACAGGGGGAAGTTTATCCAAGGTTTCAACATCTGTGTGCGATATCTACTTTAGGCTACATTTACATATTAGGTGTTAAGCTGAATGCAAAAACTGGACTCACAGATCATCAGCACAAATGTTGTTTTAGTGCCTCAGAACATAGACAGCAAACCATGGAGCATCTACTCTGATTTGTCAAAACATTGTGCATGCCAAAGTCAATTTAAGAGCAGCAGAGAGCGCAGACTTCGCAATGCTTCAAACAAGTAGGGTTGTATGATTTGTCAGTCAACTGTGTCAAAAACAAAGAACTTTTTATACCTGTTCTGAATGGCCACACCTGAATGTTGGGCAAGAAGTCTTCCAATCATAACTTCCTCTGGCTTCTTCACATTACCTCACCAAACACTCCTCAAGAACTGGCTGGTTCCAGAACAAGCGACAACCTCCAGGACTGAAAAATTGAGTCAGTGCAGACCTGCCAAAGACTGCAGTTCCTTGAGTTGCCACTTGAGACAAATTCCAGAAGCCAATTCCCTATAGACCCCCATGTTAAGATGCCCAACCTTACAGCAGAAATAAACATGTTTACAGCCTGGTACACAAAACGGTTTTGGTTCCTACGGCTAATTTCCCCGTTCATGACAACTGTACAGGTGTAAAATTTTAGGTAACTAACCAGTTTAAATTTTATTAAGGCTTGAAGTTACATATAATCTGAATGACAGGCTGTCTGCAAGGCATCAGTCTATGTGTCAGTTCCATCCCTTGCTCCTCCACAGCTTCACCCTCTCATCCAGACATGCTCACTTCTGGCTCCAAAAACCAAGATGGCAACGGCTAAAATGCCAAACTCAATGCCTCAAAACACAAGTCCACAAATCAATGGCCGACCTCACGATTCGCCACGTCCATTATTTTTACCGTCTATGTTTCAGACGCCGCTAGACGATCAGACAGGCACCTTTTTGAGGCATTTATGCACAGATGGTCACCTGGACATGAGCTGACACAGAATCATGATGAGGACCTGTTTGCATCTTTTATTCTCTGTGCAGGTTTCTCCTCGTGGCAAGCCATTCTCCTGTAGGACGCAGTAAATCGAAAACTCAAGTCTACAGCGCGGTTCTCTATTTTGTCCACCTCTCTACGCCTGCATAGTTAGAAAATGTCTGCTGTGCACAGACAGGTGAAACCCGCCGCCAAGGGGTGTGTCTGATAGCGACCCTTGTGGATGCATCAAGCATAAATCAAGCACTACTCTTTAGACTGTGAAAACAGCTGTATAGTGTCTTCTGAGGATCTAGAAGGAACTTTTTCAAGTCTGAATTGACACCATTATTTGAGTGACGTCATTGAGTATCCTGGCTAAGGCTTGGAGACTGCAAACTTAACTTTTAAGCCTGCATTACAAACTGGGGGGAGCTCTGAGTTTGAAAGATAGGCAGGAAAGATACTGTCAAGTTGCATTACTGTAAACTTAGAATCGTGTTTGTAATTCATACTAGGAATTGAAATCTGGTAATTTCAGCCTGTGCTACATTGATTTTACCACTCTTATTTAAATATCTCTCGTGCAAGATTTCTCGTGCACCAGATTTTGTGTCAGTGAATTGTTCAGTTGGTGGAATATTACTGACACCCAATAATAGATTTGAGACACCTTAATAGTAAGCTCTGTAATGTGATGTGCATGTTTATGCTTGGACAATCAAGCATGACACTTTTTGAACTGACTTTCATATTGAGCTGTTTCATCACAGGTGTTTGTTATCTAAGAACACTAAAAACACAAAGGCAAAGGGATTGACCTTTGCTTGGTTTTACTGCCAAAACTCACTGTTTACTAGTAAGTGGGTCTCTGGGACCCAAATAAACCACAAACAACGATCCAGTTAAGTTTGCTTTTCTACTGTGGGTTTTTAGACCAAAGAAAAGTGGCTATAAGTGTGATTGCAGCCTTAGTTGTCTGTCTGTGGTGGACTATATGGAGACATTTTGCTCTCCTCACGCACACATCATCCTCGAGATATTAATTCTTCTCTGCCTGGTGTCCCATATGTATAATAACTGTCTGTGCATGTCTCGGTTTCTCCCTCTCACATCGTAGATATTTTACACATCAATCTTATGTTCTTACTGTATTACTTTCACTCTTACTTAATCTTTTTCACACCCAGTTCTTCCTCTCCCCCACAGATACCATTTTTTTCCCTTCACACATGCACACTTTGAGACACACACGTACACACACACTGACAGTGACTAAGGTCGGCTTGTTGTTGCAGGCAGCTGGCGGAGGGCTTTCCTGTCCAAACAGCCCAAACACGCTGAGGTGGCAGAGCTGTGAGGGACAGGGAGAGAGACACAGAGGAGAGAGAGAATAGGCCGAGTGGGGTGACCACCAGCTAATCCTCGGGCCGTCCGGGTGGGTGGAGCAGGAAACAGGGGGCATGGGAGATGGGTGAAGGCCAACAAGTTCTTCCTCTCTCACCCCGAACGGCTGATATGGCTGGACCTCCGCAGTCACACACATGCATGAGTCAAATGGACACCCACGTGCAAAAACACATGCATGGACACGTAAATAACGCACTTGATGGAGTTGTTTTACAGCATGAAAGCCCAAACCTGACCTGCACCACCACCCGCGAAGTTTGTCAGAGGAGAGTTGTGACTCTGGTCACCTCTAAATATCCTCATCCTCTTACTTTCCCTCCGTTGTCGACAGGGAATGAAGACTCTATCTCTCCTGAGGAATGTAGACTCACTTAAAGGAAATGTTAAGTAATTCTGTTTTGTGATTTGAGCTCGTTAAAAGCAACTCCACAAAGCCCTTAAGGCTGAATCCTGCTGACTCACCATAATTAAGCAAACTGTACAGAAGCCAAGAAATGCAATCAGGCCCCAGGTAATAATAGATGATGAGTCATGTCACTCAGAGAATCCAACTGCCTGCCATCAGGTACTGTACGTGCTCTTCTGAGTGTCGAACAAGTATCAGTGGTGAAGTTTTTGACTCTGCTGGCCTGTTCGCAGTTTTGACTTTTAAAATAAAGAGTGTTAATGTAGTAGCTTTTAAGGTCTTCACACACTGGGAGCGTGATGAATAGATGACACTAAAATGAAAATATTTCACATCAAAACTTTATATACTGGCAGTGATGAAAATTTGTGACAGTTGCAGGACTTGTTCAATAAAAAGTTTTGATGCGAATTGATTCACTGGCAGAGATGCAGATTTGCAACAACGTCCAGGTTCCTGTTGACCCAGAGCAGTGTCTATCAGTCTGTCTTAGGTAATTTGTTCTATGGCCTAAGCTATAGCAAACTATTTTATTGAGCTTCCTTTTAGCACAATACTCTGAGTGAATTTGAGTTCCCTGTGCAATATGTTGTGAGCTTTTACTGTGAAAGGTAAGAATGGAGGTGGATCTGGTACGCGTTGCCTTTGTCAAGGTTTAATAAAATACTTAAGTTAGCTGTCTTGGTTCAGACTCTGGGGCATTAGTGTTGTTTTAATTAATTAATTTATTTTCCGGAACCGATTATCCTGTTGAGAGTTGCAGGAAGCCTATCCCAGCTGACACTGGGGGCTGACACATAGAGACAGACAACCATTCACGCTCACATTCACACCTACGGCCAATTTAGAGACACCAATTAACCTGCATGTCTTTGGATTGTGGGAGGAAGCTGGAGTACCCAGAAAAAAACTCGCTGACATGAAGAGAACATCCCCCATCCCTGGTTTAAACCAGGAGCCCTCTTGCTGTAAGGTGACAGTGGTAACCACTGCACCACTGTGCCACCCTAGGGTTGTTTTATCATCGTATATTGATGTGCAAATTAATTGCACAAAAAAGAAAACGCTCCTGTTGCGTAAGGGCTTTTAATGTCCTCTTTTCATACAATATGATGCCACACATTTCTCAAGTAACATTTATGAGTTCTGGCTTCTCAGTTGTGAGGATTTGCTGCATGTCTTTGTCTTATGTGATAGTAAACTAAATATCTTCGAGTTTCTGTGTGCCAGTGGTACAAAACAAACAATAGAAAGATGTCACCTTGGGGAAACTGTGATTTGCATTCTCACTGTTCTTGGTTATTTTGTAAACCAGTCGATGAATCGGGAAAGCGGCCTGCAGACCAATCAACAATGAAAGTAATAGTTAGTTGTGGCCCTTGCACTGAATGGAGAAGTAACGACGTTGAATTATATTCAGTCATTTTAGTTTTCATTGTATCCTAACCACATTTGAAGAGGCAGACAACAGTTGGGTTTGAGCCATACTTTGGGGAGGATTGGCTTTTGCAAAATATGTCTTGTGGTTTTTTCTGACATTTTGCAAAATCTTGGCAATGAGGTTGTGATTATGAAAATGATCGGCTACCCGTGTAATAGCTAGAGTTTGGAAGATTTTCAGGTTGACCATTATATAGTCACAAAACACTTGGTAAAGACTTGGAACAGGCAGAGTTTTAGTTTCAGTGTAACAGTGAAAACGTGGTGTTGAAATATTGTTGAAAATCAGTTCCTCTTTGATATGAAATATCAGTGCCTTTCTGTCTCAATGTAAAACCGTTGTGACTTTTAGCTGTAAACACCATGAAAGAAAAAAAAAAAGTGTCCAACCCCAGTCAGTTCCAGAGACAGACTTTAATATGTAGCAGTGAAGTCAGCGCCAAAACTTTGTTAATGTTTGATCCAGATTACAGATAACAGGATGTTTTGAAAAATATAAACACTACCTCTGTGTCGTAGGTCCGGATGCCAGCAGACATTATAATCTGTATTCCCAGGGTAAATGACCTGAGGTGCAACCTGCTGAGAGTCATGTGACCCCCCCCTCACCACCACCACCACCACCACCACCTCAACCCCTCAGTGTTATGTAACCCTGGGGTAAGAGTGACGGCTGCAGGGGGTTTATTTCCGTACTCTGATGCTCCGGTGTGACATTCTGCACCAGCCTAAACTGATGCGTCCTCTAGTTGATGTTTCTGCATTTCCTCTTAACACAGATTTGGGTCAGGAAACGACACATGTCACGTACAGTTAAGAATCTAGAGTCATGAAAACACACTGGACACTGATATTGCAGTGGGAACAGCCAGAAAACATGGAGAAAGGAAAAGGGAAGGACCAGAAACCAAAACAAAGAGAGGAGCCACCCAGGAGAAGCACTGAGCAGTGGGAACTGTGTGCCATCTCGACTCAGTATTAGTCAGACGACTCTGCTTTATTGTAGGTTTTTTTCCTCATCGATGTCAGTGGCTCGGCCCTCTGTAGTCTCCGTAAGGAAGAGAGAGGCAGAGAGGAAGAGATAGTCAGAAGGTTAGAAGGAGAATGGGCAGACAGGGAGTTTGGGAGATGACCGAGGTGAGATAATACTGGGAATCAGAGAAGAAAAGAAAACACATTAGGAGATGCTGAATAGACAATGAAAAGACAGAGCTGGAGAGGATAGAGTGGGAGTGGTTATTTTGGCAGATAGCCCGTGCAGCTGCTTTAGACAAGGGCGCTACGCAGCAAAGATCAGGAAAATGTCAGCCACACTGACACACACTTTCTCTCTCATACACACACACACGTCCGTGTCATTTTAAAGACCTTCACTTTTTGGCACTGTCTGCTTGTTTTTGTCTTCTGGTCTCTCACAGTGGTTGCCGGACGCTGATTCAAATCAGTCTATGAAATTAGAAGCTGGGAGGCTCCTGCTGTCACAATTTGATGATGTAATCAAAGTTACTAAGGAGTAAACAGACCTCAGTGGAAACTTAAACAGTTGTATCACAACACAAATGCCCTCATTATGATTCTGACGTCTTACAGTTTTTGTTTTCTGTCTTGCGGCAGTCAGACACGAGACATTTAATGGGTTGAAATGACTTCACATTTCAGTACGTGTGTGTGCTAATAGATTGTCGGGTTGTGTAAAGTGCTAGTTTGCTTTAAACAGCCTAGTTTATATGAAGTGTAGTTTGACCACGTACTCACTCAATAGCAGGACGGAAAGCCGGACATCACAGAGACAGATGAGACTCGATAGTGGTTAAAATATGGGGATAACAGCAAATGTTTTTGGACAGTCTCTCTTGGAAGGCATTCATAGGCCCTGTTTACACCTAGTATTACCATGCATACAGGTGTGAATACACCCAGTGCATCTTCAGTGTATCTTGAGGGCCACATTCTTCTTGCTAATGTGTGCTGGGCCACGTAAAACAACCGCCTACTCAGCTTAAGTCCCTGCTTATCTGATGTCCCACTGGATAAGAAAACTTCCTGCCTCTGTTGTTACACAGGTTAGACGCAGCTCTGAAGGAACGTGTCCGGAGCTGCTCTCCTCCTGATGATCAGTCAGTTCAATGTCTGCCCAGTTAGCTCGAGCTAACACAGCAGCAGCTCTTAAACGGCCCCACCAAACTCACACTGACACTGTAATGGCTCAACTATGTTGTTAAACCTGTCAATAACCTTTAGGTAACGTCAGCTATGTAATGATAACAGTGCGCCCTGTCACTGTGTGCTGGTGGACTCTCACCAACTGTGTCTGGCGGGAAGCTCACACTCCCACAGCAGTAGTCTCCTATTGGCAGGGAGGTGGAGGGACCGCGGGGTGCACATAACGAACCTCCCACTAGTTAAAAACAACTGATGTAGCCTACGTGTTAATTTGCGTATGGAGTGGGGTAAGTGAGATCCCATCCCATGCCAAAAACGTCGCACTGTTTACTACAAGTAAAAGGGTCTATATGGTACAGATCTTGATTACTCTATCGGACACACCACAGATTTGTGTTTAGATTATTTTGTCACACTAGTATTTACAAGGTTACGAATCAACTTCCACACTCAAAGAAAAACATGTCTGTTTTTTAGGAACATCAACATATCAACACAGTAAAAAAATCTACATGACCAAGCACAAGTTTGCAGAAAAGTCAGTAAAACAGCTTGAACTTTACCTTCTCACGTCATCATATGCAATCGGACGCAGTTTATAAATGAGCTAAGATTTCTATCAGTCTAAGGTCCAGAAGTTCAGAGCTGTTACATAACGCTGCATCCATCAGACAGATACCTCCAGGTCTCTTTGCTCAACAACTCCAGCACATCCGACATGAAGGTGTAAAACACGTCTGATGCTATCTAGAATTAATGAGCCACATGCTTAGGTGTCTGTTTGTTTGTGTCTGATGGAACTGGCTCATCATTACTGGCTTTGCAGCACAGCAGGGACTTCAGGTGACAGCTAGGTGACACACACACACACACACACACTCATACACACACAGGGCAGGCCTTGTCCTGAGGGGACACAATGTTCTGTTGACCCTGCAGTCGGAGGACAGCGGAGGAATATTGGAAGCAGTGATGGTGACATGTCCATTAACATGCCTGTGAGAAACAGCACCCCGCCTAGACCCCAGGCGATCCCTCTCTGACTCTGCTTATTTAACTGGTGTGTGTATGTGTGTGTGTGTTCGCTGTTAACATGTATTGTACGTCCGCAGGCTATTGTGTAGGATCTTCTCTATGCAGTTGAGTGTGTGTTGTACATGTCCTCAGGCTTTGAGTTCCTCAGAAACATATACTGTACCAACATAACACACAAAACAAGTAATAAAACTCTCTCTTATCAACTTTTTATTGATTCTCAACTTGACATCTGTTGCAGTTATTAATCATCCTAACTATTTGTCCTGAACTGTTGTCTTGTATTATTGTCTGCCTGTTAAGGTGTTAGTCATGCAGACAAATATATAATAGCCAGATATACTCTGTATGTCTGGACTTTGATATATTTAGCTGTCAACAGACTATGGTAACAAGTAAGACATTGGTTCCTGTGCTAACGGACATAAACAGACTGTTGGTATAATCTTTCAACAAGAAAAAGCAAAATAAATCAGACATAGTTAGTCATTTTCTGCTTTTTATTGTGCACATGCAGTTTTTGTGAAGCAATAATGCTTTGGCCCAAGTGTAAGATGACTCACTCTTTTTTTAACACCTGTCTTTGTAAAAGTGCTTATTGAAAATACACTTGGAAAGTTTCCCAGTGGTACTATTAGTTGAGGTTTAAGATGATTATCCCTGAAGCCTTTTTTTCTTGTGATGTCTAACATTAAATCCCTCCATTAAAGCAGATGTAAATCCCATATTTGTGTAGCTGCGGTCACACACTCTCCTGTCAGACTGAAAAGCGATCTGAATGATTTCCTCTGGCTCTCAGCATCCGACCTACTGTCGACTCTGACACTTTCGACCTGTTTTTACTTCTCTGGAATTTATTTTGTCCGTGGCAGCAGAACAGGTTACGTGAGCCGTCAGGAACTGTAGGTCAAACTGGACTGACTTAACACTAAACTGAGGAACATGCTCTACACCAAGACACACTGTAAACAGACTCGAAGAAACTCGCCAGGGCACAGTCACGGTAGTGAGAAACTAACATTGTGGAATAATAATATATTTATATTGGCCCCCCGTTCACATCCATTCAGTGCCAGCGAAGGGTTGAATAAACATTTGCTTCCAGTGGAAAAGCAAATTCGCATCTTTGCATTGCTTGGAGTTCAACTTTGGTGAACTTTGGCTGGGTCACAGCCTCAATCAGTTGCAAAGAAGTCTGTGTGGTTGACTCCACTTGTACCAAGATGGAAGAGACACTGGCTGTTGCTGTGTCTAACCTGTCTATATTGTATGATATTGGCCATGAAAAATACAAACTGCCCTGTGTAAGAGATGCTGCCTGGCTGGCAGTGAGTGAGGACACAGTCATGTAAGAAAATGTGTGCGAAAATGTGTGCGCAAATATGGCTTTGGCAGGTGATTGTCACTTGTCTGCATTTGCTCATCTGTGACTGCCCTTACACTGGTACTGTCCCCATTTTAAAGTGGAAGTCGGCCACTAACATGCTAGCTAGTTGACACACTCCTTGATCATAAGAAAATATAGTACCTTATAGTACAAGAAAATTTATCCTTTGTTTATGATATATTATGTGCATTTAGACGAGGCCCCCAAGAAGTGCACCAAGGTTTGACATGGTAGTGTCGTTGTGGCCAAACAGTGAAATTACAACTCTTGTCATTCTATTGGGCCCAAAAGTCTTTTTCCCATAGACTTACATTGGGAAAGAGACATCTATAAATCAGTGGATACATTTTTTGTAGCGTCACATCCCCTGCGAAATGACTCGTTCCACTATCAGGATTGAATCCAGTTAATTTGGAAACGCTAGAAGAGCCACAAAATTAAATCATTTTATCCCCATTAAATTAGCAGCGCACCAATTCAGAAGTGGCCGACTCGGCTGGCTGAAGTCTCTAGTGCACTTGCCCAATCTTGCGGAAGCAGCACTGATCCTCTAGGTAATTTTATACTGCAGAAATTAAGCTTTTTGGGCTCTTAAATACATTCATGCTTTAGATTGGTTCGCTATAATCTCACTTTCACTATGCAATTTTGTCTGCCACCTGGCAGGATCCTTGAAAAATGAAGGTTTGTTAGCACACTAGCTATGTTAGCTAACGCTGGCAGCCAGAAACAATCATCCATGATCTATTGTCCCCTTGATAATCTAAACAAAGAACACGTTTTCTTGTAGTTGCCCTTTTAAACTGAGCATTGGTCAAAGTTTCTGTATTCTGTTATGATCAAAGAATTGATAAGCAAACAGTGTTAGCTAGCATGTTAGCTAGTTGAAAAGTTTTCTACCTCACTTTAAGAGAATGACTGATGTTGTAAGTAGATAATTTTTTATTTCTTTAATATGATACTACTCCTACATTTACAAACATAATTCTTAGGAAAGGCTGTCTCATATTTGGGCCAAGACGTTCATATTGTTGGTGAATAGCATGTATACGAGATGTCAGATCTTTTTTAGATCAGCTCATATGTCAGACATAGCTGAGATTATTTTTGTTATAGCCAGTCATAAAGGCCAAACTAACAGGAATGATGAATTGGAAGGCTAATGACGGACACAGCTGTAAGTTCCCGTGCTGCCTTTCTATTAACGCACTTCATAAATTAATGTCGGTCAGTGTTCATGCTCATAACCATGGAGCTGTAACTCTCTCTGAATGTGTGTGTGTGTGTGTGTGTGTGTGTGTGTGTGTGTGTGTGTGTGTGTGTGTGTCCTGTGCGAGTCCTCTTTTCCTGGCTGCTTCCTGTTCAGATCCAGGGGTGTGTTCCACTTCCTTCCTGCGCTGCCACAATCTTGGTCAGGCTTCCTTCATGTCTTCCAACTTTATGAAATCTACTGTGTATGACTGTGTATGTTGGTGTGTGTGTCTGAAACACATGCAGGCGCTGATGAGGGTGCACGCTGAAAATGGGACACTTCTCTGCTGTGTTTTGATGTGACCTTTGCTCTGTGTGCACAAACATCGCCTGACACCTCTGAGGTCAGAGGCCGATAAGAAAAGACATGAAGTAGCTTTCCCACAGTGATGTCACCGCTTGTGAAAATTGTGTCACAAACCAGCCTGTCTCTGGTTTCTTTGAATTTTTATCTGTTTTGCTCTCCCACCAGTTTCATAGCTGCTACCTGACCAGATTTGGCCTGCGTCACCGATACTTGCAGAGAGGTTAGGGGATCAGGGCTGCTGGCTCAGACTCTTACAGATATCGCAACACAAAAAAGCAAACGAAAAGGAAATCTTGGCTCTTGTTTATGCGGTTAACACTTCTCCATCATTGATGAAATGGCAATTTTCTTGCAACACTGAGGAATGTTTCTGCTTCCTGTCTGGCAGCTGTTGTTTTGACCCTCACAGACCTTATTGGCTGCTTGTTGTGCTTACACCAGTGAAAGCTTATTTTGCTGTTTTGTAATCTGGATAAAGACAGAAAACCTGTTGTTGACCCCAAAATGGCACAAACTCCATTATTTAAGAGTAAGGTTTAAGGTTTAAAATGTCATTGGTAACGTCGTCATCAATAATTGATAAATCATTAAGCTTACAAAATATGAAATGCATCCCTTTTCTTGACATGGGCTGGTTTCCAGTATCATCTTGATAAGTTGGGTATTTTAATAAACCTGAGCAACTAGTTTGATTCATACAGAAAAGATTAAAAAATAAAACACTGTGTAGTCATTTCAGCTGCAGGAGTGTAGGAGTGTTAGATGCCTTCACATTACAGTGTGAATGTTTGTAACTATAGCAGTACGATAAAAGTAGAAATGATTACAGTGTCAAACAGCATTTTAAAACTGCTGCCTCTGCAAAAGATGACTCACAGTAAGATGTAGGGACGTTTTTGCATCTGCAGGGCTCCAGACCTTTTGTGACCATGGAGCACCAGTGTGACTTTCAAATATTATTAATATATGAACAGTCAGTTGGAATCAGCTCCAGTCCCTCCGCAACCCTGTACCAGGATAAGCAGTCACAGAAAATGAATGAATTAATGAATTCAACATCTCAGCTAATGGATTAACATTCTGCCAACTGCTAGCATCTAACTGTTGACCAGCAAGTTCAAGTTCACAGCAAAACATCAACACTTCAGCCCAAAATGAGTCAGGTGCTTCAAAATAAAAGCACAAGTGGTCATAGCAATACTTGTTGTAGCAGTACTTTATTTAACTTTATTATAACAGCACTTATTTAAACTTTATTATAACAGTACATTATTTACTTTATTATATCAGTACTTTATTTAACTGTATTATAATTGTACTTTAAAACAGTACTTTTTTTAAACTTACAGTAATTGCATCAGTAGTTTGTTTAGCTTTTTTACAACTATGCTTTATTTAACTTAATTATAACTGTACTTTATAAAGTACTTCATGTAAGTTTATTGTAACAGTACTTCATTTAACTTTATCATTACAGTATTTTATTTGACTTTATTATAATTGTAATTAATTACAGCACTTGTTTAACTTGATTGTAACAGTACTTTATTGTACCAGTAGTTTATTTAGTAGTTTAATATTATAGTAGAGTACAGTAGTTTAGAGGATATTCAAAGTATCAATATATCTATATTATGTACTGCAATAAGCCTAAAAATATTGTAATATTATTAAAGGCCATGTTGCCCAGCCCTGCAGACAGGATCAGGCTCACATTTTTTTTAAGCTCTGGTCAGTGTCGCTGTATCTTGACCCTCTGGAAGCGTCTCTGGCCTGTCTGAGGTCATGAGACTGTTTCCATGTGTGTATGTGGCCGCCATAGAAACCACTGGAGCGTCTGATAGGAGGACCTGTCTTCTATCTCGTCCTGCGGTAGAGTCCACTCCTAAGCTCTTGTAAAGTACTTTGGGAAATATGCACTTTAACACACTCCCAGTGACACACACACACACAAACACACACACACACACACCACACAGAGATAGCTGGTAAATTTATGGCACGACTGATGCCCTAAAAGCCCGAGCAGCAGATCTGTTGAAGCTCATTATTTGTCTCACAATGGAAAATACAGTGCATAAAAACCAGACAGAGGCGAGGCAAAACAGGAAGAATTCAGGAGCATTTTTAAAAGCAGATCCCATGAAAGCGAGCAGTAGACAAAAACAGAAACACAAATGTCATGTGCTCTGTAAGATGCAGACAAACGTTGCCATCCCTGGCTGCTGCTGCAGATATTTTAATACATATGTGTGTTTAAATAACACTCCTTCCATGACAGTGTCGGTCTGGTCCCACAGACAGTCTGACTTTTGGACAGATGATGACACGACAGGTCCCTGCACTCAGACACCATCCCCAGATATCACAAAAAAGTGCTGATTGCATCAAAACTCCTAATCAAACACATCATTCGCACCTTGCAACCCAAACTTTGTTCCTAAATATATCACCCACTGCTTGTGTCGTTCATTTTCCTCCAAACAAAACAACTTGCACCACCCCACTTCAGAGCAAACGTTCTCCTACACAGCCCGCAAAACACCAAACAATCCCCCAAAGAAAGGCCTCTGTCTGGCTTTACAGAGAAAACACAATCTGTCTTCAGAGGGAAAAGCACTTTTCAAGAAGCCAGTGTTTTTCAGAGTTCACAGAAAACGGCGTGGAAAACATATTTGCCTCGTCCCTCCACAGTTGTTTCCATGCTGTATAATCATTTCAGCTGTAGGAGTGAGATGCCTGGACGTCATAGGGGGAAGGTTTGTAACTAGGACGAGCCGATAAAGAATAGTAGCAGTGATTGTGGTGTCAAACCGCAGATACGAGGGTGAAAAATGGTGCAAAAAACCTTGAAATTGACCAGAAAGCTGGGAGTGCAGTAACTTTTTTCAGTTCAGGGGAAGGAGTCACTGTTTTGGAAGTGCCTCCCCTGCGAAGTCTGGGGACTTGAGGGCCTGCTATGACTGAGTAGTCCTTGCAGAGGGGGGCTGCAGAGTGGTATAGAAGGGGCCCTGTTTTCCATGTGTGCTGTTCATACTTGTAGTGTTGCTCTTCAGGCGTGTTGTCAGTATGTGGAACAGCCGTGGAGGGCCTTGGCTCAGGGCTTTTTTTTTTTTTTTGCACAGAGCTGACGAATTTGCTGGGGTTTGAGCTGTAGCATCTGTTGCTTTGAGGGGGCCTGCTATTTATCAAACTGAAGCGGAGTCTGCTGGGAGCCCAAAAGGGAAAGAAACATGGCTTACTATATAGGTTAACCCCCCTTCTCCCTTCCTACTCCCTCCCTCCTTCTCTCTGTCTCTCTCTGTTTTACCCCTAACCCTCTGTTGCCTCGCTCTCTCAATCTGAAGACATGTTATTCAGAGCCGTGTTTGTGCGGAGGGAATAACTAGGAGGGGGTGCGGGGGGTAGTGAAGGAGGGAGGGGGTTGAGGAGTGAAAATAAGAAAGATAGGATGTGGCTTGCAGTATTCCAACGACTCCCTATAGTGCTATAGTTAAATCTATGAAAAAAAATCGACTTCTTTATCCAGGCGCTTGGCACTCGATGTTGTTTTTCAAAACTCTGTTGAAATAGTTGAGTAGTCAGATGCAGATTGGCCCGCGGCTTTTCAGGAATCCACCAGCAAGTTCTTAGAAAGACTTTATTGAGAGCTGAAAAGACTCGAAGGTCTGGTTTCATCCCAGGCACCTCAGAGCAATAAAAACAGTTGTGTTATTTGTATTCCTGCACTTTAGTAGACTAACAGGTCGCAGACGCTCACTTGCTAAATGTGTCATGTCATGTCAGGCACCTACAACACTCGTTCCTCACCTTTTTTTTTTTTTTTAAACACTCTTCTTACGTGCACTCTCACACAAACACACACAGGCATGACCCGAGCTGCTAATGCTAATGAGTCAGCCAGCCCTCAGGCGTGCTGTGAATCCTGCTCTTTGACCACATTGTTTTGAACTGTCCCATTGACAAAAACAACGATCGGGGAGGGATTGCTTCAAGGCGGCGGTGAAAGCCAATGGGAAAACAAATTAACAAAGGAGTGGAGGAAAAGGGGAATGTGTGCAGGAGAGGAATAGCAGTGGAGAAAGGAGTATCGATTGAAAGGAGAGAAGTCAACAGCTTGACAGAAAACACCCGAGGGTGGTCTTGTACTTGGTGAACTACTGTAAACAGAAAATGAAGTTACATATCTCCATACATGTAAACTTACATGTGCAGCATTTCCTCCTTGTCTATTGACCCACTTACACCACCGACCATCACCTTACTCTGCTTATCTTTGCTCTTTTCTCCCTTGTCCCACTTTCCCCGTTTCCTCCGTCACTTTCTCTTCCCCTTGCTTTTCTTTGACCTCTCTCCCTCTTTCCCTCCGACTCTTCCCTCTCTCATGCCTCCACTGTGATGTAACCCTCTAACAAACATGTATTCTTAAAAGGAGGCGCACCCTGACGCTCACACAGAGACTCCATTCATTCAAAGTTGTTTTCAATGCTTTACATCTTTTTACACAAGAGCACAAATAGTTCACATGTCTCTCCCGCATTTGTCGGCACAACGCTGCCAATAAGTCCTTTATTTATGTAAGATGAGTCTTGTTATGGGTTCAGTTGCTCCAAAACATGCCTCCTGACATGCTACAGAAAATATATGAGGGAGAAAATGCAGGGCTGTTGTTTGTTCCTCCATTAACATAGGCTGAGACAAGCATGGAATATAAATAGTTTTTTACAGTGCACACACAGTAGGCTACAGGCTCTTCCTCCTCCTTCTCTCTCTGCACACACACACACTTCTGCATACACACACCAGCGCATTCTCTCCAATCAAAACTTTCACGCTGAGAGGCAGCAACTGGTCAACAGGATATGAAACCTCTGCTTTTTTTCCCCTTTTCTTCTCCATGTCAGAATTGACCTTTCCCCTACTTCTTCCTTTTCTGCACCAAAGCTCGCTCTCGCCTGTGTTTGTGGTTTACCCGAGTTTGTTCGGCTGTCTTTTTCAGCCTGTGGCATTCATTTCATACACCGCTGAAAGCGACGGCCTCTCATGGGCAAACTGCGCGATTCACTCAGCGCATCTGGGTCTAGTAAACTTTCCATTTCTGCGCTGTAACTCCGTGCAGACTTGCAGATAATCAGTGTCCAGCTCATTTGCTTTATGGGTTATGGCTGAGTCATTCCCATGTACTTGGTGAAAGGTGTTCGCTCGGAGACAGAGACCACTCTGCTGAGCCTCACCCCTCACCTCCCCCTCCTCCCACCTCCTGACTGGTGTTAGTGGAAGGGAAGATGACCATCTGCTGCCCCAGTTGCCCAGTGACTGGACAACAGCCTTCCCTTATGGCACAGTTCCACTGTCCATTGTCTGCTTGAGACTCTGAGTGTGTGTGTATGTGTGTGTGCTAGTACATTTAACATATGTGAGAGGAACTGTGTACTTGCCTTTTATGTGTGAGTGTTGAAGTTTGTCTTAATCTGTCCGTGTGTGTGCCTCTGAGCACTTAATGTGTGTGTGTCTACCTCAAGGAGAGCCAAGTATTGTGTGAAGCCTTCCTGTGGGAGTCCCGTAAAGAACGCACCCTCACCCAGCAGGACGGTCCCCTCTCTGCGAGCTGACTCGGCCTTACAGTCGGGTTAGTGGAGGGTCAGAGATTTATAAGGCTATAGGCCAACGCTTTGCTCCGGTGCATCAAGAGAATAGATTTCCTCTCCAGACATGTGTGCATGATCACACACTTTGCACAGATACTGACAACGACACACACACATCCATGCACACTATTGTTATGGAGTCAGAAAAACAAACACAGTCTTATCTGTAGTGTCTTGCACGCAGAGTCCTTAACCATCTCAATGCTATGATGTGTCATATTTTTAGTCAGAGCCATTTAAAGGAACAGTTTACCCCCCAAATAAATACACATATTTTTCCTCTAAGCTGCAGTGCTATTTATCAATCTAGTTGTTGAGCGTTGGAGATATCGGCTGTTGAGATGTCTCCCCTCTCTCAGATATAATGGAACTAGATGGCACTCAGTTTGTGGTGCCCAAAGAGCCAAAAACAATATATATATATTTGAAAAACTCAACAGCAACTCTTTTTCCAGAAATCATGATCTGCTTACTCAAGAGAATCCACAGACCTTGTTGTGAGCAGTTTTATTGGGAACTATTTTCTTTCTACTGAACCACACCCATCAACTGTATCCATTGATGGATTATTAAATGGGCCTACCAGGCACAGGGTCAGGGGCCCAAAGTGTCAAGGGCCCCCTAGGTCTTCACCTGCAAAATGTAACTTAAACTAACACATACCAACCATGAAGAGACTCAAAACGACCACAAGGAGACACAAAAAGACCACAAAGAGATGCAAAGGAATTGCAAGGAGACACAACATGACCAAAAAAAGACACAAAATTACCTCAAAAACACAAAACCACATAAAAGAAACGCAAAACAACAGCAAAAAAGAGGCAAAACCACCACAAAGTCTGTGTGTCTTGCCTCTATGTTGGAGAGGATCTGGGGCCTTTTGCTTATCTGTGCTCAGGGGCTCATTCTCACATAATCCACCCATGATCGTAACCGCGCTCGGAAGGAAGCGCCCATCTACTGCTAGCTCACCCTGGCACCACTGAGCTAGCTAACATTACAGCTCAACTAAAAAGGATGCCATTGAGGTTTACAACTCGTGCTGTCATGAGCATGAGCCTTTTGTCTGTAAGTAGATGCACTCTTCCTTCTGGTTGGCAGGTGTAGTTCGGTAGAAAGAAATAGTCACCATGTGGATTATCTTGAGTATCTGGGTTTTGATTTCTGGAAATAGACATTGCTGTTGGGTTTTTCAAATGTATGTTTTTGGCACCATAACCATGTGCCAACCACTTCCTCTACATTTTAGAGACGGCAGACATTTCTACGGCTGATATCTCCAACACTCAGCAACTCACACCAAAACAATCTTGATCGATAAAGAGCACTACAGGTAAGAGGAAAACTATGTATTTTTGATTTTGGGGCTAAACTGTGCCTTTAAATTTCTTCATCATTCATGTGACCAGTAAAAAAAAAAAGCTAATTTACAAAGCGGCAGCTCACATATGTAATGCCTTATCTGTAAGATCTGATTAGTGACTGATTGGTGACCGTCTTTACTAAGAAAACATCTTTGCCATGCTGGTATAACAAAGTGTTCTCTCTGTGGCATTTGGAGTCTCTGCAGGATGTGGACAGGCAGACAGACGGCGTCCCAGGTGAGCGCGCTCTGTGAAGATGAGAGGAGGTTGTCATGTCAGCACACACTGTTCACGTTTCGTTTTACCTACCTGAAACCAGTACTGAAAGACCTGCTGTGGCTAACCCAGCAAGACAAATATACAGAACTTTATGTGATCTGTGTAGAAAAAAATACACCCACTCAGCAAACGCATCTTTATCTTCGTCACCTCAGGAAGTTAACACGCTGTGCTTAGTTTTCTCTTGTCTGTGTTTGAAATTGAGAGCAAGCGTCAGTTTTTAACTTGTCTGATCACACGTTTCTCTCAGGCTGTATTTAGTTTGTGTGATGTGAAAGTGTTGTTTGATACCTCTCTCACCCTCTGTTTCCATTTCTACCTCTAATTCCCTCTCCTTCCTGTTGCATGCTCCGTCTCTGTCTGTCTCTCACACACAGGTGATGTGGGACTGTACTGAGCTCAGTTACTCATTATCCCCCATCCAGTGCTGTCAGTTAGCTGCCTGCTCTTCCACTGCTCGCCTTGGCAGGAGAACAGCGGCAATCTGAGAGCCGTGCTCATGACGCTGAACTTTTCCTCCCAGACATTTAGCGAGGAAAACAAGCCTGGAGCCATGCATTTTTTTTTTCTTTTTTGCTTGCTGCGCTGAAAGAATCTTGTGAGCACATCCAGTTACTGTTTTGTCAATGGTGCTTCAAGCTCATACCACATACTAGACACTCGTTTATGGGTGACAAAATTTACGAGGAGCTCTTTGAGCGATGCCAAATGCCTGTGTGTGGTTCAAAATTTTGTTAGACTCCACTTATTCATTTTTATTACCTTTTAACCCTGAGCTCAGCCTTTATTGTGAAATAATATCCTGTAGATTGAGTAAAAAAAACAAAAAAACAGGCAGGCAGAATAGAGGTTGACAAATGCTCTTGAGGAGCCAGGCAGATCTGTGAGATTTGCGGACTGTGGCTGAGCCATGCTGCTTTGATATTTAGGTGTGTGTATGTGTGTGGGAAACCTGACAGAAATCTGATTTGGCAGAGCCATTATCCCCTTTAGACTTCAACAGAAGGCCTACACCGCGCTGTGGCTGCCACTAATCCCATAATGGGCTGACTCTGCACTGGAGCTGCACAAATACGGTTCCCCTTGGTGAAAACTGTGACAGTGGGTTTGTTTCTGTTAATGCTCCCGATGTATGTGCATTACAGTGTGTGCATTAGCTGTGTGTAATGTGTCTGTGTGTGTGTGTGTGTGTGCCTCCTCAGGTGAGTGGGCACAGATAGGTAATCTAGTGTACAGAGTCATCGATTTTTCTGCCACACAGGAAGTGGCTGGTTATTGATTCTCAGGGACAGTGATGTCACTCCAGACGGTGTGGGGTGTTTGCTTATCCATGATAAGGTACCAGGCGCTTTCTCTCCGCACACTGGTCAAATAACCCTCTCCCCCCTGTCCTCTTACCTTTCATCGCTCCTCTCTCATCACTCTTTCCACCCTCCATCTTTTCATTCACTGTGAATGCCCTCTGTAACCCCCACATCCATTATGTGTGACATAATCACTGATGAGGGACGTCACTTATTAAATTCATGCATGCGGCTAGATTAGGAGTCTATTAGGTTGTGATTACAGTGTCATATATATATATCAAAAAAGTTTGACTATGAAACAAAAGTTGCAGCATTAAACCTCCACAATCTTTTTAGACAGACTTTTTTACCGCTTGTATCGTTATACTTTTCTTCACTCTTGGGTGCAAATTTTACTCCATCATGATGCTCTTGCCCTTTTTGTTCCTCTTTCCAAAATAATGTCCATACCCATAACTTTCCGATGCTACTGACTCACTCAAGCCACAGAGCCAATTTAGCTGAGTTAGCTAAACCGCGTTTTATTTCCGCTTATCAGCTTACTCATAGATTTCTTATTTTTTTAATCAAACTTGACCCCATTAGAAACATCACCAGTTAATGAAATGGCGTCTACCTGTTTGAGTTATGTAAGGCAACTCATTGCACCTGTGCGCTTGTTTACACTAATACAAATAAGTATGAAGAATTCAAATAAAAAAACAATCATGACAGTTACAACACTCTCTGGTTCCTAAACAAGCTTCTGCTTGCTGCATGAACTGACAGACTGACTCATGTTATTGGTCACCACAGTAATATAAGCAGTGAATGCTGCACTGGACAGAAGCCATCTTATCTCCTAATTATATCTGACACTTCAAAGTTAGCGAGATATTTGAATCGGACTTGAGTCCACAAGGGGAATGATACGGAAGAGTTTCTGCTGTTGGTTTGTTCTTTTCTCAGCCCCACAGGCCTGTTATTAATTAACCACAGAGCAAATATGTCCAACACTAGGCCTACCTGTGGCATGAGCCAGACGACCACACACACACACACACACACACACACACACACACTTCTCTCAGGGTTATGAGGTCCATGGAGAGTTTGTAAAATTGAAGAACAAGCATACACACAAACCCTACACATTAACCCAGCACAATTTTAAAGGCAGAGTTTAAAAAGTTTAAATATACACCCAACATATTGTGAGAATATGTTTATTTAAAAAATCTGAATTTCATGAGAAACATGTTGTTTTCCAAGCATCAACCACCAGGACTGAAAAATGAAGCGCCAAAAACTGCAGTTCCTCTAACGGCCACTTGAGGCTGACTCTAGAAGTGAGTCAATCTCCATAAACCCCAATGTTAAAATGCCCAACTTTACAGCATGTTTACAGCCTGTTCCAAAAAAACTGGTCTCTGTAGCTAATTTCCCCCTTCATGACAACTGTGCAGGGCTGATTTTTTAAAAGTATATCTTACCTGTTTACATTTTATTAAAGCCTTATGGTATGCATAATTACAGGCAGGGCTGCGTTGAGTGACAGGCTGTCTGCTAGGCATCATCTTGGGCTCTCAGTTAGAGCCTCGCTCCTTCTCAGCTCCACCCCCTTGTCCAAAAATGGGTAATCACTTCTGATACCAAAAGTCCAACATGACGACGGCCAAAATGTCATACTCAATGCTTTAAAACCATGGATGTGTAAAGAGAACTAGATACAGTGTTGGGGGCGGGGCCCCATTTGTTCCTATGAAAGTTGCTCAGTGGTGCATGAAGCCAAAATTGTTTGACTTCCTGGGTGTAAATTTACTTGGATCCTCCACACCATTGGGCCCACAGAGCAAGACCCCTAGAGACTTTGCTGGCCGATCCAGCTACGTCTGGTTTAGCCCTTAGTCAACTTGAATGGGGATAAAATTATTTAATCATGTGGCTCCTTTAAGACCCAAAGGATCAAATCCTGATAGTGAAAAGAGTAATTTTGCAGAGTTGTGACGCTCAAAAAAAAATGTATGCACTGATTCATAGATGTCTCTTTCATGTTAGATGAAAGTAGAGTTAGAAAGTCTTTTGGGCCCCTGGCATCACGTCACGGACTCAGATGTTGTATTTACATGGTGTGGCCAATAGGTCAAATTGGTTTCAAAGTCCAGCGCACTTGTTGGGAGCCTGTTCAAATCAGGAGTTCACAAAGCAAATGTGTGACATCACAATGGCTACGCCCATTATATTTATACAGTCTGGCTTTTTCTAACCCTGCAGATTTTGCTTACATCAAACAAGCACAGCATGTAAGCATTAAAAATGCAAACATGTACAATATTTGTAAATGTAGACTGTGTGGTATGCTAACATAAAAATAGCAATTTTCTCCCTAGAATAGTTAAGGCTGTACTCAGGGTTAGTTATGAAAATGATTTTACTATTTTACAGTTTTTAAATAGTGATTTTCTGTGAGACACGAGAGTGACTCAGCATGCCCTGTTTGCGTAACTGATAGGATGTATGGACATATTTTAAGCTCAGAGGATAATGTGCCTCTGTAAGCATTTTTCCAGTGTTGGGTTGGACAGTTCAAACACATGATCTCATGTCATGTGCTTGTGTTTTCATGTTTAAGGAACTTACTGGGTACACTCCAAAGAGGAAAACATGCATGTACATGTATGATGAGTTGTGTATGTTGGTACTTGTCGCTCTCGTGTTTGCACACATCAAGTCTGCTGGCTTTACTGTGTGTATTTACCATACGTCATTTTGGACCTCTGTTTGAAGTTGAACTTGTGGTGCAAGAGTCCACAGCTGTAATCTGTTCACTTGAGTTTATTAGAAGGTACATATGGTGTTATTCAGACTTCTCCCTTTGACCTTTTACTGGCCTTGTTGACTCAGAGCTCACCCAGGAGAGTAAAACAAGAAACCGGTCGAGCTTTTATTTAAAGAGTTTGGAAGGTGGTGTCTTTTGTTCCCCTTTTAAAACCCAAAGAACAAAGAAGAGCAAAAGTGTAATGTATTAAACTGTGTGTTCATCTGCTCTTATTGTAGATGCAGATGTTAGCATGTGGCTATCTAGCTTACCTCCTACACTTGTAACCCAGCGTTACCTCTCAGCATTTCATACTACATTGGTTTCTGGGGTCACATGTGGCGTTAGGATAGCACGTCCACTGTGTTGCATTTCCCCCACTGTGGGGAAGCTGGTCCTTGATGCTATTTCAGAGTGTAAGGTAGTGTCAGCAGGTTTGTCCTGCTCTTAATTGGATTTGGGGAAGTTTACACTCCAGCAGCTCCAGCCAAACTTGTTATCAAGATAGCGGTAGTTTGCCAAACACACTGGTTAGTCTTTACTTTTCGTCACCTTTTGTCTTGTAATGTTAAAAGTGAAAAATACGGCTTAAAAATACAAACAATAAAGCTTAACTTGCAACCTCTATCTTGTTGTCCAAGTATGTAACTTTCACAGTCAGACAGGGTTATGTTAGAACAGAAAATAACAGTCTAATCTTATGTTCTGATCACTTATCTCTCTTATGATACTACTTCTTAGTGGCTCTACTCTGCAATACAAGAACAATGCTGCGTCTTTATTTCCATTTCATCATCATGAACCATCAGCTGGTAAAGATGTTTATTTTATTTACCTGGGACATGTAGCTTTAGGGTGTGTGTCAATATAGTGTTTTTCTTTTCTGTTATCTGTTAGCTAGGTAGCTAACATGGAGCTATGTAAACAGAGGGTTGACTACACAGTTAACAGCAAGCCTACAATGTGTACGGTACTAAAAGCACAACATTCACCAGCAACATTCAGCGCCCAGCTGATCTGCTCCCACAGATGCGCTTTTTTTGTTTCATTCAGCCTGGGAAACGGCAGTGATGACACCATCCCTATCTAAAATGTTCAGATTTTTAATAAGAAGCACTCGGAGAAGCTGCATGAAAAGGCTGAAGCGCTCTGAGAAAGGATGCTGGGTGTGGCGATTTTTCTTTAGGTGTCCACATGGGCCGTATATGCTCTCTCCTAATTTTACACATATACCATCAACCTGCCAGGAACTACAGATGAAATCTGGCACATTTATATGACTTAAGGGATCGTGTTAATTAATGTGCTCTGTCCCTTTCTAAATAAAATAAACATTAACATAATTGGCAACAGTTGTGCACACAGGCTTTTAGCCTTTAGCCTCACATTAAGTATGTAGCCATCAAGAGTATATTTAGGATCTGATGACAGGACTCTTGTTGTAAAATGAGTTAGATTGAAACACCAAAAAGAAAGCCAGAGAGCTTGATTTGCTAGCTAGCTACAGCTAACTAAATAGGGCCAGCAGTAGCTGTCAGTTAGAAATGAGAAGCTTGCTTTTGTCTACCGTTGTCTGAAATGGAGCCATTGTTTCCGTTATCATTGTTAGCTGCATAAGTGCAGTAGTGGTGTATGGATGATTTTGTTTTGTAGGCCAACCTGGAAGTTAGCTTAGCCCTGGTTTCCTCCTCAAAAAGCCCATGGGATTTTTCCATAGGATTTTGGAATATTGCAGAAAATAAGCTCTGTGGCAAACAACAGTTTATTATTCTTACATGTTTGCTAAACGAGATAATCACAAATGAAAACCACCTTTATGATTTTTGAATTGAAAATGCAATCGCCAGAAGTAAAAATCTTCGGTCGCGTGACTTAATGTCGGCCCCACAATGAAGCTGTAAAGCTGTGTTTGGCATGATGATGCCCTGTAGTCTCATTTAGCCACTTCAATTTTTTCCTCATGTTGTACTTTATTATTCCCACAATGGGAAATTCAGTTTAAATGTAACTGTTTACAAAGGCAGTCAAAGTGTTAATTGAATATTATTTTGACCTGTCACGTGAATTTAGATTAGGATTTCCACCTTCACCCTCTGCCGTATGTCTTCTGTCTCCACATTTCAATGTCATACAAACCATCAATGTCTTAAAATAATCTTTAAAATTACTGGAAATATCGTGTTGGCGACGACAGGTGAAGAGGACAGCGTCCAAGGTGATCGAGTTTCCACCTAATCAAACAGACATTTCATAAACGATTAAACATTAATGGGACAGTCGCCATGACGTCGCACTCAAATTAGGCCCTGCCAGCTATTTTGTTCTGCCATTCAGTACCGGGGCTCATTGCCTATTAATGAAGTAATAGGACACGGCCAAAATGGTTCTGAGGGCAGCGATTAGGCCATATCACTTCCTCCCTCCCTAAAGTACAGCAGCAGTATCACATCCACTCTCAACTTCGCAATCAAAATACATCCTGGTGAAGGTTACAGATTGAGAGGAGAGATAGTGGAAGAAGAGAAGGGCAGAAGTGAAACCGGCGTTGGCGGCGGATATAAATTCAGATTAATGCTGTTTCTAATCTTTGCAGCAGCCTCCAACATGTATTCTGTCAGGCTTTATCTTCTCTCAGAGCTGTCAACACTTCTCCTGTTATATAAAGAGTTCACTGACTCACTTGTTTGAATTGATAAAACTCTGTTTGGCTCAACGGTTCGTGCTGCTTTTATTGCCTTTGATTCAGTGTCTGATGAGACAAACCAGCCCCGGTGATTACTGGCTTGAGTGCCGTCTGCTGTAAGCTGCTGTTGTGAACTTGTTGTTTATTGGTATTTTGGGGGATGAATCAACATCGTTCTGTATTCTCACAGAGACAGGTGAAGGGTCGGCTCCTTTGTGCCGGGTTTACAGTGCCCATTAAGAATTACAGGGTGATGATCAACAACTTTTTGGTCATGTTCCCAGTAAGATGAGTCATTTTTTTTTGCTCAGTCAGCAGAGCCAAGGTCTTGTCAGAGAGAGCGAAAGAGAGGAAAAAAAAAAAACAGCTGTGCATGCCAGGAGGCACACAGCAGCGTCAGATCAGGGGGGCTGTTTTCTTTAGAGACCCAGTGCTGGTGTTAGGTCAGCTTTGTTTGCCCCATGTTTTTGGATAAAAGCAGAGATAAGTTTTCCCCAGATTCCACCATGCATGTCTTCAGTATCTGAAACATTTGCTCTGATACTTTGCAAGAGTTTTGAACTTTTGGCAGCACCTCTGGACTCGCCCCGCACCGTTATCTCCTGTGTTTCCCATCAGTAAACTTTATGAAGAGGGGGAGTCAGAGGACAGCGTGGGTTGTTATTGAAGAAACAGAGAGAATATAGAGAGAAAAGAGGACAGGGTTTTTCATTGATTTGTGGTGGCTGTGTCATATCAAGCTAAAGATAGCAGGGGAGGGTTTGGTATTTTCTGTTTTTCTATGGGATCTTTTCTCCTGGAGCCTGTTGTATTGTGACAGCTGCCCTCTCCCTGTTAGAATAACATCCCCGGGAACTCACTCTTCCTCACGTGCACACAGGGGTTGCAGGCCAACGCCTTTCCCCCTGTATTGTAGCCTGCTGTACGTATAGATTATTTAGGGAATTGTGTATATACATGTTTACCCCTGGCAGTATAAATTCATGAAAGAGATTATCTTTTGTCCCAGATACCTCTTTCCCCCTCATTCTGTAGGTTTTTTTTGTCTCTTTTCCGTGTGCTCCCTGAGGTCTCCACAGTTCCTCTGCGTTTCATGGAATCCAGGGAACGCTGCTTCCTCCCAGTGTTGGTGTGCGCTGGTCCAGGACCCGCTGGTCTGGGGGGCACGCCTCTCCTCTCAGGAAAGCCGGCGCTTGGCGAGACCGCTCCACTCTGATAGCCTGCCAGAAAACACACAGATCAGAGAAGAGGCGACTGGGAAAAAAGGAGAAGAAAAGGGACCAAGAGTCACTCAGAGAGGGCCAAGAGGCAACTCTGGTCCAGCTAATTCCCACATTGATTCAACTTTGGCTCCTAAGTCTTGACATCAAATGAAAATTAAAGGAACAGCTCACTTTAAAATGAAAAATGCACATTTTTTACTCTTACTTGATTGATTTAGATTGTTTTGGTGTGAGTTTCTGAGTGTTGGAGATTTTGGCCGTAGAAATGTCTGCCTTCTCTTGAATGTAATGGAACTAGATGGCACTCAGCTTGTGCTGTTACTTACCTGGTTAGACCTTGTTGTGAGTCCTGATAGTGAATCGAGTCATTCAGTAGGAATTGTGACACTCAGAACAATATATCCACTGATTTACAGATGTCTCTTTTATATCATAGGTCCATTGGAAGTCTTTTTTAGGCTCCACGCATCACATAACAGATGTGAAATTTGTAATTTCACTGTTTGACCACTACGAAAATTGGCTTTAAAGCCTAGTGCACTTCCTGAGGGCTGATCCACTGCTAGCTCATCTAGCACCACCGAGCTAACATTACAGGTCAGCTGAGGAGGACGGCATTAATGTTTACATCTCATGCTGTCACGAGCACGAGCCTCTTGTCCATGAGTAGATGCACACTTCCTTCTGCGCAGTGATACAGTTGGCGGGTGTATATCAGTTGAGAGAAAATAGGTCCTCCATTAAACTGTTTACAACAAGGTCTGTGGATTATCTTGAGTAACCGGGTCATGATTTCTGGAAAGAAACATTGCATTCAATTGTATTTTTTGGCACTTTGAGCACCACAAGCTGAGTGTCATGTAGTTCCATTATATTCAATAAAGGGCAGACATCTCTACAGCTGTTATCTCCAACACGCCAACTCACACCAAAACAATCTAGACTGATAAACAGCACTACAGGTAGCTATGTACTATGTAACTATGTATATTTGATTTTTTGGGTGAGCTGTCCCTTTCAGGTGAGAATTACACCATATGAAGCCTTCAGTTTTCACTTTAAAGCTTATGATCAACAGGATTTGACAACTTAGCACCAGCTTTAGAGGGTGATTACTGCTCTGTAAGATGAGAAAAAAGGCTACAGGTTGGGGCTGGCTTGTGGACAGTTAAGGGTTAACCCTCCAGTCAGCTCAGTTAAATGCTCAGTGATAGGTGAACAGGCTCGACATAGAGCTGTGTTTGAAGAGTGGGGTGGGGGATACCCTCTTAGTCTGCAGTTTTCACTCTCTGTGCACAAGTTTAAAAAAACACTATCCTCATATCTGTAGCTCTGTAGTATTTAAATGTATTGATTTACTCCTTCAGTGTTAAAAACGGTCACTGCAGGTTTGAGAGTGAACCTGTTTACACAGAGAAGAAAGTCTCTGGTTGTTTTTCTCAGATGAGAGTTGGTGTTGTGAGCCTCTGGGCTAAGTTGAACCATGTGGTTTTGTGTTTGCTGTGAAGTTAGGAGACATTTGTTTTGCCACTTTCTGTCAGAGAAACTCAGACAAATACATGGGCAAACTGAATTACTTTCTATGAAACAAACCAGATAAGTTTGTTCAGTGAACTTCATACCTCGGCAAAACTTTTTTTTTTTCTGTTTTCCTTTTCTTTTCTTTTTTTTTTTTCAACAGAGGCAGAGCGAGAGAGCAGAGAAGATTGGTTCCTGTAACTGTTGTTCTGCCCTGTGATTGGTGGAAGCCTGTTGCTAGGCTTATGTCAGTGTTGGAGAGTTTTCTGCTTCCTCTCCTCTGTGCACTGATAGGTTAGGTTTGAACTGGTCTGGTGGACTTCTGCCACTTGTTGAACATCCCCACAGTTTCTGCGGTTCCCCTCGCGTCTTACTGCATGAGAAAACACAGCAGCCGCAGCGCTGAGACACACATGTGTGCAGAGTTTACGTCTGGCATGGCTTCCTCTCTCTGTTTTTTAATCTTATTAACTTTTATCATCCTCTTTATTGGTTTAAGCCTGCTGTTAATTCTGCCCCACACTCATAAAGGAAAAAACAACTGCTTTTGTGAGCATTTGAGAAAGTAGCTGCCATACTTTGTTACTTATAAAAAGTCTAGTGAACTTGACAGTAGACAGTTGGATCTTAATGAAACAGCTACTTTACTTAAAAACTACTAATTGTTTGTTCCAGATTTAGTATCCACTTTCAGACCTCTCTCTACAGTAATCCTCATAACTCGGCTGTAAAAATGTTACAGCAACATGCCAACTGTTGCATGTCTCTTTACTGGTTTACTTCACTAAACCTTAAATTCCTCAGTGGCAGAGTCACTTATTGAACTTTCTACACATTTCTATGATATATATTTCACTTTGTTGACCGATACTATGTTTTGAGTGTAAAACACTTCATCTCTGTACACTTGAAGGTTGTTGACTGTAAAGTGTTTGTAGTTTTCTCATTCATGAAGCATAGGGATAGTGGTCAGCCTGGATTTAAAGGGATAATTCGGATTTTTTGAAGTGGGGGTTGTATGAGGTACTTACCCATAATCACCAGCCCTTTTGACACAGAGATCCTGTGATACTGCTGCAACAAAGACCCTTGATTACTCTGCTTGTTTATACAGAACCAAACAACGCTGGCATAATGCTGCCCTAGTGTGTGATTTTAGATAGCATGGCGTCTTTCCAGAAGTAGAAGGCTTGGACGTTTAACATAACAACGTCGGTCTCTAGTGTGACATACAACATACACGTTGGTCAGCTCTTTCTAAACCATAAGAATTACATAACATGGCAGTAACAACCATTTACCGTCCCTGTTATATGGAGAGTGATGTCGTCCTCTGCTCGGAGGGTAAGGACCACCTGGACCTCATTGTTTTTCCACTTTGCAGACATTTTCAGTCGCTTATCTTCTTTGAGTTAGCTGCTAACTGCTTCTAGCTGCTTTTTAGATCTCCCAGGAGTGGGTCGCAGACATAATATGTCGTCAAAACGTCATTCCTGTCCTGCTCACGGTCCCGCCCGTTGTCCCATCCTGTTGGCTGTCCCTTTTAAACAGATGTTGACTCGGTGCTGTTAGTACCTCCACTGTGGGCTTAAAGGCGAGACAACTCTGTTCGCCCATTCTGCAATCATACCTTTTATAAAAAATGTCGAGGCTAAATAACGGCACAACATTCCCGCCTTGAATAGGCTACTGTGATTAGCTACAGTGGATGTCTGTTGGCATGCTCCCAGTTTGGAGAAGCAGGCAGGAGTACCGCCATGGGAGACAAGAAACATACTGCTGTGGGAGTGTACAGCTGCAAAATGTATTTGAACCACCCAAAAAAGTCCCACCTAAAAACAATCATTAACAGTTTAAGTGCACACTATATTTAGAATATATTCACCACTTTACTTTGCCACGAGCCAGCCCATTCAGACGGGGAAGTGAAGGTGATATATCGCTCTCTTCAAAGCCAGACTCCATTGACAAAAACAGTAATTTTACCTTGCTGAACACAGGAGCTGCTGGTCTACCACTGCCTCAATCCGTTGGTTTGTTTGTGTTATTGTGTGACTTTGGTGTTTTTAAAGGGTTAGTTCAGATTCACCAAAGTCACATAATACCACAAACAAGCTAACTGATTGAGGCAGCGGTAGACCCACAACTCCTGTGTTCAGTGAGGTAAAATTACTGTTTTTGTCAATGGAGTCTGGCTTTAAAGAGAACATAGATAAGTTTAACTTTTAGTTCACTTCCCCGTCGGAAAGGGCTCTCTAACAGCAATACTCTAAATATAGCCTACACTTAAAGCAACATTAATCTGTTAAGGTTGGGACTTTTTAGGAGGCTAAAATACGTACATTGCTTAGCTTCTGTGGTAGTACTCCTGCCCGCTTCCTCAAACTGGGGGCAAGCTGAAGTTTTCACAGTGGAAAGAAAGTCAACTCCAATCATATATTTTTCCACCAATATGTGTCAGAATACACAGTTTCTTACCTGTCAGCATCTGCTTCCTCCTCTATGAAATGTGTACAAGCTGGTGCTCTCATGTGCATTAAGTTTCTATGTCCACTGGTTCATGCATTAAAGCATTGATGTCTGAACACCAGCCTCTGTGGAGCATATGGGATAGTGGTTAATGTTAAAATATAGCGTAGGAGTAACACTAGCAGTCACAAAGTCAGGAAACTGTGGGTTATTTCTTATTAATTCAGCTTTTAATTTGTGCTATTTCTTGTTCATAGACGCTTCAGATGGGTTAAAATGGTGTTCAAGTAGCCATGACTGAGCAGACAGCAGCTTCTTATAATCAGCATTAAAGTGTTTATATAAATAACCTTTGATCTAAACAGTATTCTTGGCAATTACTCTTAATGGGAATATTTTTTTATGATTAGTATTTGTTTAAAACGAGTGGAAATGTATCCATTGTTCAGGCCTTTCCTCCAACAGATCACTATCTGATGATAGACACACTGTTAAAACAAATCTGAGGTGATTCCTGTTGTTTCCAGGAACCTTCAGTATAACTAATCTTTCCGATGTTGTCCTAACCCCTGTACTGCAAACGCCCATCACACACACATGCTCACACTGTTACAGATCCAGGGTGTCACGGTGGCTTAGTGGCCAATCCTGTAGCTAAAAGGTCACTGGTTTATCCCTTACAGCAGCTAATGAGACTTTCAGCCACTGTGTTATCTTGTAAACAACAAACAAGTAACAATGTGTTTACAAGCTCATTCATGGAAACATGATCATTAAAAGAGTGTCTGGAGTGGTTCAGATAATTTCCTCACTGTGTTTACAGCCATCAGGCATTTAAGAACAACACTGTAGGAGACATCAAATAACAGAGACACCTAAAGATGTAGGTCTTCAGACTCCAGCGAGACACCTGCAATGTGGTTTGCATAAGTCACACCGTGTTCTGAACCAGCTTCAGAAGACACCACAAAGCGTTACAGGTGACAAGTGTATAGAAGTGTGGAGTCAGAGACTTGCGTCATGTTTTCTGAAACTTGTGCGTACGCCAGAGACAAAATTCAAGGCCAGTTCAACAAAAGAAATAAGATGACAGTAGAACGGACATTCCCAGTCAAATCAGCATAGCATTATTGTCCAAGCGGCGGCCATTTTTATGTGTATTGTGTACCACCTTGCCTTAAGTCGCAAACTCACTGAGGTGAGTTTTTGCATTCATTCATTCATTTTCCGTAAACGCTTATCCTGTTAGGGGTCGCGGGGAGCTTGAATCTATCCCAGCTGACATTGGGCGAGAGGCAGGGTACACCCTCGACAGGTCACCAGACTATCACAGGGCTGACACATAGAGACAGACAACCATTCGCACTCACATTCACACCTACGGACAATTTAGAGTCACCAATTAGCCTGCATGTCTTCGGGCTGTGGGAGGAAGCCGGAGTACCTGGAGAATGTGCAGTAATGACCAAACGAGCGAAGAGTGGTACATTTTCAAAGCAATCTTTTACTTTTAAAATATCACACCAACTATTATTTCCCTGTTTTTTTTGTTGCACTTAATTTCATGTTTGTTGAGGCCTGATGTACTGTAGCTGCCTCCGAAGAAGGAGTTATAAATTGGCAGCATAGAGGCATAATGTTAGACAGACCGTGAGCATAACTGCATGTAGGGGCAGCATATTTTTTATATTTAACTTGATAGAAAGAGGGTTTATTTTGATCAAACCAGAGCTGATGGTTGTTGGACTAACTAATTAGATGACAAACAAGACCAACACAGTTTTTCTGTTTCTGTCGAGTTTGAATGAAGTGTGTTTTACGATGAGTGAACAAGGCAATTAAGATGATGTTAGTCTTAGTGCTGTGAAAGACAGAAACTTGGATTGGTGCACAGTTGTCTTTTTATATTTAATAAGACAGATAGCTGTAGGAAAAGGGCCAAATCGGAGTTATCAGACCAGTGAGTGTGACACAATTTATGGCCCCACTGACATGTGATGTCACCGTAACAAGTAACAATCAGTATTTTCTTTTGCACTAGTCAAATGATCATGGAAAACAGTTCAAAGTCCTCTCCACCCGTTTTTATTTCTGTGGGTTCAGCACATTTATACAGGAGTTGGACAAAAACACCTTCACTCAAGAGTCACTCATGAGCGTTCTAAATCGTTCCCCAACATATATAATGTTATAAGGCTGTTAACTGTTTTGAAGTCTGTCATTACACACGCTTCTTATAATTCTGTGTGCCTTGTTTACAAGCTCTGGTTTGCATAATTCAGCTCTGAGTACCAACTGCAAACATGCAGCTTTTTATCATTTGGACCAAAGACGATGAAGAGGAGGAGTAATAACAGCCTTGATGTTGGAAGGAGCAGATATGCCTGGATCACTGCACACACACAGATACTCCTGATGTTAGTACAGTAAAGCCTACAGAGTAGTCAGTGCGTGCACTCTGACAATAGTGTTTGGCCCCGTCCGCGAGGCCGGACCCCCCGAGCCTAAGCGCTTTTATGTGAAAAGGTTTGGTGTGTCGTAAGCCCTAACGCTGACCAGCCTCTTCTGCAGCTTTGCTGAGCCATGGGGCTCCCAGCAGCCCTGGGAGTGCTGACTCCAGCCCTGGGAACATGTTTACCACTGCCCCGCACCCCACCCTGTGGCATCAGGAGAGGGACCAGGGAGGGAGGGGGGGGCGGTTGGCTCGATCCACACAATGAACCTGCTGAATACTGTGCTATCTAACTGTCAGAGCTGGGGACTTGCAGCCGGTTGCCAAACTGGCCTGGCAGGCTCTTGATCAGAGTGCACGGGGCAGACGTGCCTTTTCTTGTCTTTCCCTCACCATCTCTTCACCGTTTCCAAATTTAACTTGTTTGTTTTATTTTGTATCTCTTCACCATCATCCCAAACACTCACGTAGCCAGGGTTGTTGCCCAAAAGATGAACTGAAACATAGTATCTCACAAAATGTACGACTTCTTCCAAACAGTCCAAACCATTGTGTCGTTTTCTTCCCATGAAATGAGTCTTTGTGAAACCTCTGAAAAGTGTATTTTGTTATGCTTGGGAAACATGTTATTTAGAAATCTCACACAGGAACATGACGCACAGATGTGCATGTGTGTACTCACACACACACACACACACACACTGCCCAATATGTGGATGCTTTTGTAATGTGGTCGCTGGCAATCCGCAGTGGAGACAACACTTGACTCGCATGTGCTTTTAGATGAAATTTATCTGTTGTTTACCAGGAATTTTCAAAGACAAGTGTACCAGTCGTTTCCACATTCAGACCTGTTTGTGTGAAACAAGGTTGATATTACACTGTAATATAAAATGTGAGGTTCGCAGTGTTGTTTTCGGCAGAACTCATCTGATATCGCTCTGAGTAATTATTGACTTTCTAACCACTGCGGTGTGATAAACCAGTTATGCACTGTTCTAGTGAACGTGTTATTGTCAGGCTGGGATAAACAAAGCCATAAGAGCTGCCTTTCCTTGTCTCTGCTTCCTCCTAGCTTTTAAAGGAGTCCTTCAGCTGGGGGCTGATAGGTGGATCACATTATCTGTGGTCTGATAGGCTGCGGTGCGAAACCACTAACTGAAGGGCTGTTGTTGTTGCAGCAGCAGCAGGTCCTGCAGCCATCCATCTCGCTGCGTGCTGATGCTGATCTTTGCACGGCAGAACTCTCTACCTTCTTCTGCTGCTCACCAAGGACAGGTGGGGGCTCGGTTTACCCCCCTGGTGCAGCAAGAAGCCAGTAGGGGGGGGACTTGCTGCTGCATGCTGGAGCTGAATAGTTGTTGTTTTCATTGAATGCACATTACACAGATGAACACACAGATACCTCAAACATGGTGTTTTTTGGCAGTGTCACAGAAACTATTTCTAGCAGTCCTGCAGGGTGTTTTCTCCATACCTTGATTATTGATTGATTGATTACAGAGGAAAAATCAAGCATGCAATCACCTTGAATTGATCGCAGCCGTTATCTGGCACACAGAGTGTCAATGCATCACAGTGAATTCAATCATGATCAATGGCAGCAGGGAACAAAAGAAGCAGAGAGAAGTGATGATGTTTTCTTAGAGGGGGGATTGTTCTCTCTGCTCACGTTTAGGACCCCCCCTCTTTCTCCTCACGCTTCGCTCCGCCCTCGTTTTCTCCTCCCCGCCGCCATTGGCCGCTCCGAGGCTGTTTTCGCCACCTGATTGGCCGCCTGGCGCGTCAATCGCACGAGCCTCGACTTATTTACCGAATGTATGAGCGACGGAGGACGGTATTCTGCTGTAGGGCTGCAACAGCTGACTGCCGAGCACTTTGCCCAGTGCCTCAAGGAACAAAGAGAGGAGGAAACAGCCATCTAGAATACGGTGTCTAAAGCCGTATTCTCTTCAAATAATCAAAGTGCAGCGAGGACACGCGATGAGGCACGCGGTCGCACCGGCAGAAAACGTGGAAAATAATTCTTTTGCAGTGACAGACCTGTTAAAGATATGTACCCATTGTGAACGGCTCAGCAAAAAGGTAAGGAGAAAAGCTCCAGGAGCGAATAACACCATTTAAAAACACACTCGCTCCTCAAGTTGCGTCACCCGGACGTTTTATTTGTTTTAAAACAGTGCCACATTATTGATGTTTTTCAGGCGACGTTGTTTTTTCCTTCTTCCTCTGAACAAACAAGCTGCAGTGCAGTCTTTTGTGCAGCCTTGTTTACGAAGAGTTTGTGGTCATCGGTCAATAAATCGTTTCTGGGTTTATTGTCTTTGCTGGGTTCAGCTCTGGTGAAGTAGTCGCGTGCATGTCACGTTTCAGGGGTTGTTTTTAAGCCAGTGTCATTTGTGAATAAAATGCATTTGGCTGGTCATTCATTCATCTTCATCTGCCTCATTGTGCGCTGCGGGACGGTGTCCGCTAGGAGACATGTCTCGACAAGCAGCGGAAAGTTACAGGACATAATAGAAGCAATGAAGAGGGTTTTATTGGGGTTATAATTTTTTGTTTGGACTTTTCATTTATTATAAAGAGTTTAAATCTGATTTTCAGCATTTTGTGACTGCTGTGAGTTACATATCGCTTCTACCATTAAACATTAAATCCCATTTTTTAAATAATTAATTTAATTTCTTATTTAAACCAGTTAAGATCCGACATGTTTACCACGATCAAACTGACAGCTTTGATTTCTCACTTTGTGTGAAGCAATACAGCTACTGTAAAAATGAGAAGTGATGATCGCAGGCAAACTCCTCTGCTTTCCTGTGGTATTCAAAGCATGTTTTTCTCCTTTTTTTTTGTCTTGCAGGACTTGGGAGTAAGGATCCCAAGACCCTTAGGAAACGGACCAAGCAGATTTATCCCAGAAAAAGAGGTACAGACGGTCAGTCTCACCCGAAGCTTTTAACTTTGGTACAAATCTAAAAGCAAGAAGCTTAATTATTGCTGTTTTTTTCTGTTAGATTCTTCAAGTCAGTAAAGTGGACGCCAGGACACAGTCGATATTTGAGGATGCGTTTGCAGCCCTCGGTCGCCTCGACAACATTTCTCTGGTGATGGGCTTCCACCCACAGTACCTGGAGAGCTTTCTCCGGACGCAGCACTACCTGCTGCAGATGGATGGACCCCTGTCTTTGCACTACCGACACTACATCGGCATCATGGTACGGTCATGTTTGTCCTCTGGTGTCTGATCCACGCCTGAGTTAACTGTTCACATGTCAGGTGGTTAAATATCTTGTGGTCAATCCTGTTCCTGCAGGCGGCAGCTAGACACCAGTGTTCCTACTTGGTCAACCTCCACGTGAACGACTTCCTCCAGGTCGGGGGCGATCCCAAGTGGCTGAACGGCCTGGATGAAGCCCCGCAGAAGCTGCAGCAGCTCGGAGAGCTCAACAAAATCCTGGCCCACCGACCTTGGCTCCTCACCAAGGAACACATCGAGGTGAGAGGACGGGCACGGGCTGGAGGGTGGACGTGAGGAGTCTTGCGTAACAGGCTGAGATCATGGGTGGAGGCTAGAGTATAGCTGCAGCTGTATAACTTGGAAGTATCTGGGAGTTGTAGCAGCAGAGGTATAGTGACAGAGGGATGAGGGGGTGAGGCTGGAAAATGAAGAGACAATAAATTGGTTTGGAAGGGTGAAGACATTTTTTCCCACTTCCTCAAAGGTCAGTGATATTGAAGTCATTATTTGGCTCCAGTTACCAACACTCACTTTATTTTTCCTTTTATTTTTTCCAGCGCCTTCTGAAGGCAGAGGAGCACAGCTGGTCCCTTGCGGAGCTGATCCACGCTGTGGTCCTCCTCACACACTACCACTCCCTCGCCTCGTTCACCTTTGGCTGCGGCATCACACCCGAGATCCACTGCGACGGCGGGCACACTTTCAGACCCCCCTCCCTCAGCCAGTACTGCGTCTGTGACATTGCCAACGGCAACGGTCATGCTAATCACCATGACGATCCGCTTGGCAACCAGGTGAGTGGTGACGGATGATGTCTGTGCAGTGACAGAGAGCATGTGGAGGTTTTCTCACTGGTGTGTGAAACTTAAATCCATGTGTGTTTGTAGATGCTAAGAAGTTTGCAGCAGCTGCATGAAGAAGCTCATCATAGGACTCTTTCCTAACCGCAGGCATGCTCTTTTGCTCTTTCTAGGAGATGTGTGGCGAGGTGGAGGTGCTGATGGAGCGCATGAAGCAGCTGCAGGAGTGCCGCGACGATGAGGAGGCTAGCCAGGAGGAGATGGCGACTCGCTTTGAGAGGGAGAAGACCGAGAGCATGCTGGTGGTCACAGCAGAGGACGAGGAGGGCGTCCCCTCCAGGGACATCTCCCGGCACTTTGAGGACCCCAGCTATGGCTACAAGGACTTCTCCAGGAGGGGGGAACATGTGCCCACATTCAGAGTGCAGGTAGAGATCAACTACAGTCTGAACATCAAGGACAGTACACTAAAAAGTTGGTCCTGTTGCTTACCTCTCATCTCTGTGTTCTGCAGGACTACAGCTGGGAGGATCACGGCTTCTCCCTGGTCAACAGACTGTACCCTGATGTTGGTCAGATGCTGGACGAGAAGTTCCAGATGGCCTACAATCTGACCTACAACACCATGGCAACACACAAGGATGTGGACACCAGTATGCTGCGCAGGGCCATCTGGAACTACATCCACTGCATGTTCGGCATCAGGTCAGTCGCTGGATCCACTGAGGAAACTTTGTTGTATGACGTAACCTTTACTTTGTATCGTGTGCTGTTATGCACTGTTGCCTCACACTGTGTCTCCCTGTGCTCTTCAGGTATGATGACTACGATTACGGAGAGATAAACCAGCTTCTGGACCGTAGCTTTAAGATCTATATTAAGACTATGGTGTGTAGTCCTGAGAAGACCACCAAACGAATGTATGAGAGTTTCTGGAGGCAGTTTCAGCACTCCGAGAAGGTGAGATCCTGATCCCCATTTCATCAGGAAATGAGTTAGCATTTGTCCCAGTTCCCTTGTCTCAAAAATCAACAGTTTTTTGAATGTGTTTTTGGTCAGATTCCTGAAATAAGGTCTGTAGTTAACAGTGTCAGGAGACTTTCATGTTTTATTGTTTGACATAAAATACATCTGTAAATACCCCACTTGTAAATATCGAAGCCTGTACATGTCTTGTGGCTAAATGAGACCACAGAGCATCGTCACACGAGACATGGCTCAACAGCCTTGGTGTGGTGGTGACCGTGGTGTACTTCATGTATAGCCTAACGTTAGCTTCTGGCGATGGCATTTACGCTTCAAAAATCAGAATAGTGGTATTCTCTTGTGAGAATTATCTTGCTGAACAAAACATGCAACAGAGTTTATTTTCTGCATTAATCCAAAATCCACTGGAAGAATCCTCTTGGCTTTTTGACAAGGGAACAAGGGTGATGCTAACTTCCTGGTTGGCCTATAAAACACATCCCTGCAGCACTCTTTTGGTCGATAAATGTACAGTGTTTAATAGCTGTCTCTTTTCTCTCTCTTTTCTCCCGTAGGTCCACGTTAATCTGCTTCTTATGGAAGCGCGAATGCAGGCAGAACTGTTATACGCTCTGAGAGCGATCACCCGCTACATGACATGAAGTGCTTTTGGCGTTTTTATCGTTGTCTTTTTACTGTCATTGTTGTTGCTCGTTACGGGACACTTCAAGAAAAAAAAAAATCAAAGGGGGGGATTCAACAAAAAATGTGGAAGAGACGTGAGAAGCCCTGGGTTGTGACAGTGCTTGTTGGATGGATGTTGAGAAGAGGATCAGAACAAAATGAAAGCAAGAAAATAAAAAAAAAAAAACTGTTGAAGAAAGTCATCTCAAACTCAAAGTGGATACACACAAACTCAGCTCGTGTTGCCTGCGGTGCCAAACCTGACCAAGAGAGGGCAGCCTGGAGCAAACTCCTGCTCTGCTGGGGGGGAGTTTGTGCCGGGCCTGAGCACTGACACCGGACGCATCCAGGACGACGCTTCAGTATTCCAGCATGCAACACCTGTCTGTTGCCAATCTCTTGTGTCTCCTGGTAGAGTGAAGCCCCACAGAAAATCCCCAGAAAGCTGTGCAGCCAGAAACTTTGATTCTGTCGTCACTGTTATATTTGTTTAGTTTCTTTAATATCTTTTTATTTCATTTTGTATCAAGGGACGTTGTTGTCGATGTGGTTGCTGTTAGTGGTAACTGGAGATGGAAGCATTAACTTTGGGCAAATTTTTTTTTTTGTAACGTGTGCCTGAACTATCCAGCACAGTGTGCATACGTGCTGATGCTGCTGCTCCCATGTTGTATTCAGCGGGGTCATATTGATCCCCAAATCACCCCCCAACCCCGATATAACCCCTAATCCCCCTATCCATTAGAAATCCACTGCATTACCCCCTCCTGTCCTCCCCCCATCCCAAATCTCAAATGTCAATGTAAGCTAATCCAAGGAGTGTGTGAAAACCAGAGAGGAGTGGAAAGAAACTCAAAGAACACTGTCTGAGCCCTTTTTTGAGTTTGACTGTACACGTGTGGGTGAGTTCTGTGTTCATAATGACTGAGGTGTGAATGTGTGTGTGTGTGTTTCACAAAAATGACGGAGAGAAAAAAAAAAGTTCGTCTTTGAATTTCATGTGTCAAAAAAAAAAAGCGAGGCACTTTGAAGGAAAGACTTCTTGCTTCTGCTGTAGCTCTGTTATTGTGAGATAACTGTTTATCATTTGTTGTTGATGATGATGATGATGATGATGATGTCTTTATTTTTCTGGTAATGGGGAGAAAAAAGAAAAAAAAAAGCTAATCAAAAAGAAAGTTAGAAACCAGGTTTTCCAGGAGGGATTTGCTTCCGGTTGCCCTAACCACACCTTATCTGTCTTCCGCTTATCCCAGCTGCCTGGTCATCCTAACACTTTCGAAGCTTTGGATTGTGAATTTACCAGTAAATGAATACCTCTTCTGTTTTCTCTATAAGAAGTGCTCTTTGGTGAGCAGAGACTCTTTCCGGGCTGCCGCGTTCCCATTGCTGGGGGACCCGGCGGGCTCACACAGGGCCGACTTGCGGTCGATCAGCTGTCGAACGCAAAAGGTTGTAGCTGTGCTTATTTCCCTGCTGGGGAAGTCTAACCAGTGCAAAAGCAGCTTTTTTATTTTGAACAGAGGCGTGAACCCTCTGCTGTTTTTGTTTTTTTTGTTTACTAAAACCAGTAAAGTACTGCATTCTTCTGAGGGTGGATTGAGAGAATCAGACAGACGAATGAGTGAGGAGGAGGAGGAAGGTGATGATAAAGGAATGGTACATTTGGAAGTGGTTTAAGAGGAAGTGGAGGTTTTTTTTTTCAAACTTCTGACTGATGTCAGTTACTGACACTTTTTTATATGAAACTATATGAAAAAGATGAAAAAAAAATAAACTATGATAATAAATTGTTGTGTATCATTCGTAGTTTTCTCCTAAACAATTTGATTTCACTGCTTCATCATTGAGATTGTATTAGATGTGGAGAGGCCGACACAATTCAGGAATCAAACAGCACAATCAGTGTCACCATCAGCTCACTTCCACCGTTCAGTCGCACAAGTACAGGAAGTTTAATAAGCCGTGGCGAGATGACTCATGAAAAGACATCACCTTATATTCCAAAGTACACTCGACGCTGACTTCATCAACAGTATGCTGAGCTCAGGGGAACAGTTCAGTTTGTCATCAGTACGGTCCAGCGACTCTCACGTGAATTTCATTTTTACTGTACAAGCTTGAGGACTGAATGACTCAGTGGGAACCTGTTAACGGTCCCTGCTCCTGTGGTGCGGTCAAGGTCAAAGTTTCTCTTTGTTCCTGACCAACATTTCAATCGAGATAAATGGGGTTTCCTGTAGGAGACTTTACCTCTCTTTCCCGTTTGCCTCCACGTCACACCCCACTGGGAAAACTCTGTCACTTCCCAGATGAGGTTTGAAATGTGTGAAGTTCAGGTGTTTCCCATCTGTCTGTCAAATCACCAGGAGAGTGTTATCTCAGTGTTATTCCCCACTAACCAAACTGCCTTCACATTTCGGTGGCTTTCCCAGACGATGTATGGAACAGGAAACATTAAATAAGCAACCCTGATATCAGCCAGCTGTCTTTCATATCAACTAGAGAAATTTAAAGTAGAGAACAATGTTTGTTATTAGCTCCGGCTAATGAGTCGTTTGGGGGGGGGGGGGTGAAACATCGGCTTGTCTTGTGGTTGTTTTAAGGTCACTGTTGTGTGAAAACTGGGGGAAGTGATACCTGGGGGGTTTTTACATTAAGTGCCGTTTCTGATTTGTCTCGATGTAATAACAATGTGATTTTGAAATGCTGTACTTAGGCTACTTGGTGTAACTTGTAAGCACTGCCTGGCCCCATATCTGTGTAATAATAATAAAGGCTTTAAAAAGAAAAAAAAATGTTTTTCCACTTGCTTTTCTTTTATTGTGTACAACACCACACAATCCACAGGCAATAAAAGTTTTACTTATGAGGTAAATTCCAGGTCAGTCGTCAGTTTTCAAGACAACATTATCATAAAAGAGCATTTACAACACGGTGAGCGTACAAAACACAACACGTCTGTTGTATAAATGTGCAAAGAGCTTAAATTATCCCTGTACAGGTGACGGTACCCAGAACGTAAGGCTTCTGTGAGCTTTATGGGAATTAAAGTGCATAAAAATGCTACATGTGTAAAAAATAAAAATAAAAATATAGCTGTTGGTGCTGATGAGATGCAGAGAGACCAAAGGCTGTGAAATAAATAAATGACGATGTTGTGTATAAAGTATACAGAATTAAGAAGGAAATCTGGTAGTTTTCACAGCCACACACACGTAGGTATATTTTACCATTTAAAACAGATTCACTCTGCTTCTTATACTTTGCATAATCACCTTTATCAACCACCTAAAATCTGTTGTTTTGAATATGACACACTGACCACCTGTTGGCCTTAAAACTGGCTGTAAGAAGTTTGTAGGTTCATGAGAAATAGCATCAACAGTCAACTTTAATTTTAAGTATTTAGCAGAGGTGGGACCAAGTCATTGTTTGGCAAGTCAGACGAAAGTCTCAAGTCTTAGCACTCAAGTCACAAGCCCTTAACTTTGAATTTCGAGTCCTAAACAAGTCATCACGTGCTCTTTACCAAATGTAATGCCATTTTAGAGAGAGTAATAATAAGAAATAATATAATACACTTACAAAAATTATGAATTCTTTCTAAAATTTGTAACTATTTGTTGAAACAACTTTGTTAAAACAAGTGCAACTGAACTTAATCATAAAAACGTAGTGAATTTAAGTCATGTGACTTGAGTCTCTGGTATTTAGCCATAATTTCTGCCAAATTATAACTGTTTAGAAACAACCTTCAGCACATGGATGGATGGTGGATAAGTTAATTATGCTGCAGCAGTGGTTGAGATGTTTTCAAAGGTCTTTTTTTCTTCCGGCAATGAGATCCACTGACATGACTTCAAGCTGACGTCTCATGCTTTCTCCATGAACAAGGAAACTACAAACCTTAACAGCCACCTTTAAAACCCACAGGAGGTCAGTGTTTATTAGTTATAATGTAGACTGCGGGTTAAGTGTTTTAAGTTTTAAACAATGCTACCATGACAACATGAAACTCTTAACTGTCAGGATGTCCGGTCCGCAGGCTGGAGCATCTTCATCAGTTTTTCAGCTACAGGTAGGAACTCTAACTCCCAGCATGTCTTGTGGTAGTCCCTCATATCTTCATTTTCTATCCACTTCAGAGCCTCCTCTTCATCTGAGGAAGGGTTACAGAGGATGAGAGAGTCCTGTGAGAGGTTTCAGGTTTATTTTGAATACTTATCAGTGACAGGTTTTGGGTTTTGAGCAGCTCCCAGATGTGACCATAGAGGTATTATGTTCGAGACAGTGGGAATACATGTGACCCTCCCTCGCCCCCCCACCGAGGACCACTGATGTGAACAAGAGCATGTTCTCTGCAGCATGCCTCCTCTCATGTTATGTAAGGATTAGTAATAACACTGTGCACTGACCTAAGTATGTGGTGAGAGTCTCCAGCAGTGACGCTCTCTCCTGTGTGTCCAGCAGCCTCTCTGAGCCGCCGCCGATCATGTTCCACAACGCCTGACAAACCTGGCCCGCCAGCTGCCAATCACCTGGTCCGAAGTCTCTCAGACAGTCCACAAGCCTGGTCACACACACGGACGCACACACAGACACGCGCATCGTGTGACTCGAGGGAGAGGGATTCACATGACCGGCAGGTTTGTGGGCATTAGCTCCACTTCATTGGACCTACATCAGAAAGATGACTCTGTGTGTGTGTGTGTGTGTGTGTGTGTGTGTAAAGGGGAAGTAAAAACCCTAATGTTCAAACAATGCTTGAACAAAGCTTGCAGTAGAGGATCACCTTACAGAATTTGTTCCACTGTGAGTTGACATGTGTTAAAAATCTAAGTGGATAAATCAGTAATTAAAACTTGAGCTGTAGTTAAACTTACTTGTGTAACTACTGTAAACAAATACCATCAAGTCTGAGATGATTAGAAGCATCTTGTTCGTGTCAGTGGAGTTGTTGTGCTCAAGTTTTACTAAATGAAGACCATATTTCTGCCCTCTGAAAAAACTGTATGCTCAGCTTTGCCAGAAAATCAGAAAACATGAGCTCAGTTTGCTGTTATTAAAGGAACAGTTCAGCATTTTGGGAAACACATGAAACAAAAAAGACTTTGTTTGCTAGCAGACTGAGATGAGACGGCTGATACCAGTTTCGTATCTGCCTGCTAAATGTGAAGCTAAGGCTGGCAGCCAGTTAGCTTAGCCTAGCACAGAGACTGAAAACAGTTACTGCTGCAGTTTGTGCTGGATTTTGTTACTTTCGGGCAGAGCCAGGTTAGCTGTTTCCAGCCTTTAGCTCAGCGAGGCTAGGCTAACTGTCTCCTGGTTCAAGCTTCATATTTAGTGGAGGGGCGAGTGGTTGATCTCCTCAATGCTAAGCAAGAAACAAAGTAAGCACTTTCCCCAAAATGTTGAACTATTCCTTTAACAAACAGCACTGCTCTTGCTCTTTTTTGCTACTAAGTTACTACTACTTTGCTACTACTACTGCTGTGTTATTAGCCTTTACCCTCTTAGTCGTTATATCCACATTATTGATGATTATTTATCAAAATCTTATTGTGTAAACATTTTGTGAAACCACCAATTGTCAAACTACAATATTATCGCAATATCGCAATATAGATATTAAGGTATTTGGTTAAACAATATCATGATATTTGATTTTCTGTGTATCACCCAGCTCATACTTTTTCTATATTCTGTGGAAAGTTTGTGAATTGTCTGTCAAATACACACCCACACACACACACACATACACACACATACACACACACAAACTCTTAATCTCTAAGTGCATTAGTCCTTACTTGGCGGCGGCCCCCTCTGCTGAGAGACCGACCCTGCTGGGGGGGTCCAGAGCCAGATTGGTGAGGACCCCGCAGGCTGAAAAGCACATCTCGGTGCTTTTTGAGTCGAGCAGCGTCACTACAAACTGGTGCACTGAGGGAAAGGGGGGAGAGAGAGCGTAGAAAGATGATGATGCGAGGGAGCGGACGAAGACAAAGCAGGGCAAAGATAAGAAGGCGGCTATCACCAGAGTCAGCAGGCGTGTTTATACTGACTGTAGCTGGCCTTGCAGATAAGTCCAGCCTAAACATGATACTGCAGCGTGCAGAGAGGCGCTCTGTACCAGGCATTCTGTGTCGAGGTAGTCGGTATTAAAGTTCTGTGCTTGGGTGATATGATTTCTGTATCTTTACATAAGCCTTTTTATTTCTGTGTGTTATTAGGGTTTATAGAGATTTTTCTTCTGATTCAAACACGGAAACTCTGCCAACTTTCCTGCAAGAGTCAGTGAATACTGTATGCAGAGTTTTCACACATTTTTACCAATTAATTAACATTCTTTTTCTATATTTTACCTCTTTTTATGACTTTATTTAAGTAGTTTAAAACAGGTAATGGTCGCCCTATTTAGCGATCACAGGGCGCGATGATGAGGCTCTTACTCCAGTGTGCTAAGACAGACATGGTAGCAAAAATAGCATGTAATATGGAATAAATTGCCTTTGTGTCTACACATACAGCACATACAGAGTGGTTACACTATCTGGCCTGGCTACGGCTGGCTTAAAATATGTGCTGACTCTGGCTGTCTGTTGAGTGGCCTTTTGGTTGTCTTGCTACTTTTTCTTTTTAGCATGGCTGACCAGAGCTGCTTCCCCCATGTTGCCGACACCAAACATTTGGTACAGAGCCTACATCCAGCGTGGGTAGGGTTTGCCCCTCTTGAGCCATGTATTGTATCTGTTGCATCTGTGGATAAGCAAACTGCTAGTGCTTGCTTAGCTGCCTTTGCTGATCATGTGACACTGGTGACGGTCACAGAGCGCGCCACTACATTTGATATCAGTGATACAAGAAACATATTTTGTGTAACACTTTATGAACTTATCTTCAACAATAGCCAAAACAATATATATTTAAAGCTTTGTCAAAACATATATTTAATTCTAAACCATTTCCAGGCCTTGAAAACAGTTTTTCTAATTTCATAACTTTCTAGGAATTTAATGACCGTGGGAACCTTGTGTATGGCTTAAACAAAATAGGCTCATGTCGGCCTGTTTTGTGTGTGTCTGTTTTGCATCTATCACATATTTACCTTTGTTTTGCATAATGAAGTCTCGTACATCCTTGGACTGTGTCAGATTTCCATATACACGCGTGGCCTCAAGCACTGCGTCCATACTGGAGCTGAGCATCAACTTCAACACCACTGAAGTAGAAAGACAGAGTGAACAAAGGAAAAGAGAAAAGTGGGGGATTAAACTGGGAACAGAAGCAGGAAAATGGGAAATTAAAAGTAAAATATATCTGTCTTTGAGTCTTACACTTTGCCATGGTGAGTTGACTGCGTGTGAGTACAGAGCTTTCCTCCTGGTAGAAGGACAGGTTGTTGATGATGGCAGCCACATTCACCAGCAGCTCCTCGCTTTTCTGCACAGACCTCAGCTCTATGTCACACACACACAGACACACACACACACACACACACACACACACACACACACACACACACACACACACACACACAAAATAAGACAGAAAACAATCACCACTAAGCCTAATGTTGAATTATGATAATTTCTAACAGGAATCTTTAGGTAGATGTTCCTGATTTTTCCTTGAAAACCCTCCTGTATAAACTCCAGCCAACAGAGGGAGCATCCGCACTGCACGGCCAACAGGAACTTTCATGCTCCTGAAATATTTCTGCCCACAATGCCTTCATTCTGCTGACTCGTCACAACATAATGTGAGGAATTATAATTACAACATTTCATTGCCTTGCAGAGAATACATGCATTCATAGAGAGCTCGACATGAACTGCTGTTTGCCTTTAATGACTAACCAGGTGAAGCCAGGTGAAAGCTTTGCTTCCTTTTATGTTGATGAAGGGGTGAAGATAAAGTAAGGGTAGATTATTAATCCATAAAACAGCTGCAACGTGGATTGTGTACACTGTGATGCAGTCAGTATTAAAGGAATATTTCACCCATAAGATGACTATTTGTATAACAATTAGTTATGCCGTGTTACTTTGAATTCGTGAAGGAGCTTTTCTCCACAGAAACCGGCAAATATGAATGTGTTTGCTAAGCACTGAGCACACGACTGAATGAGACTTGGACTGTACTGCACTAGTTGCGTAAGAGTTTGTTAACAGATGTTTTTATATCGTTTTGCTCTTGTTAAATGTCGTTCCCAATCAACCCAGGGGAGCCCTGCTGTGCAGAGTTTGTTCTCCCTGCGTCAGCTTGGGTTTTCTCTGGGTACTCCAGCTTCCTCCCACAGTCCAAAGAGATGCAGGTTAATTGTTGACTGTAGGTGTGAATGTGAGCATGGGATAGGCTCCAGCCCCCCTGGCGACCCCCAGGATAAGCAGGTACAGAAAATGAATGAATGAATGAATGTTTGTTTTCCGTATTTCCAAGTGCAATGCAAATGTAAATAGATTAACAGTCAATAATTTACAGATAAATAGAGCAATTATAGAAGGATTCAAATGTGATATATATATATATATAAATATGCAGAGATACAGTGAACACTGTGAGGTTTCAGCCTTTTTGCATATTACAGCTCAGCCACACTGATGTGACACTGTGACATTATCATAAAAGTGGCTGTTATCTGCGGTTTAGGCTCAGTATAGTCGGTTTGACCATGAGCTGGCATACAAAGGTCAATGTGACCCAGTCCAACCAGCCATGACACCGAGAGCGGCATGGAAACCGAGTCTGTTCCTGATATAGCAGCAGATGTCGTGTGCTTGGTCATAAATTGCAGATATTGCGGTTGGTGTCAACCAGCGGCTGTGTCACACTAAATTTTGTTTCTGTTTCTGACTGGAAATGCTGCTTTGTTGTGCCCCCCCCACACACACACACTCAAAGCTCTGTAATGTAAAGCAGTGCTGCCTGTCATGATCAAAACAGGACATGGATCAGCCAACCTCGCTCTTTCACCCTCTACTGAGATTTTGGTTTCTGTTTCCAGCTGTCATGCCAACTCCATATTCTCCTGCATTCGCTCATTTTTATGTTTCTGTCTTCAGTTATTTAATTTACTTCCCCTCTTACTCTCTGGCATCTATCACACACCCCTCTATACTTAGAGATTTGTCTTTTTTTCACTAGTTCGACCTCTGCTGTGTTTATTTAATTTGCTCTTCCAACTGCCGTGAAGTGTGTAGGAGGCAGGCAGCAGTAAAATCGAGAGTTTCACACCCATCTGTGTATCAGTTCAACCTGTCCTGAAACCATCTAACCACATGGGAGAATTTCACACACACAAACCAAGTCGGCTGTGAGATGTGACAGAACATCCTGCTCATGCACTGAAGCGCTTCGCTCTGTCACACTTTGAAAAAAAAAACAAATAAAAAAAACAACCAAAAAAACCCAGGTAAACCAAAAGAGGATGTGCTGCGTATCGAACAGAAAGCACTGAAAGGAAAGCGAGCGATGGAATGAACAGACAAATGAGGAGTGTGTTTTCGACCAAAGTCATGTCTTGTTCCCAGCACAAGGGAAGTGGTTGGGTGTTTAGCACATACTGTACGTACTAATGTACTAAACAGCTATTTTTAAACTTATCAGAACTCCAGATTTTCACACACTGTTCTCTTTGCATGACACAGATGTAACATGGGGGAAAAGGACAAATCTAAAAATGTTGCAACCGTCAATCTTCTACCAACTGTATTTTTTAACCTAAAGGGACAGTTCAGCCCAAAATCAAAAATACATATTTTCTTGTTACCTTACAGCCAATATCTCCAACAATCGGCAACTCACATCAAAACAATCTAGATTAATAAAAAGCACTACAAATAAGAGGAAAAATATGCATTGTTGATATAAGGTTGAACTGTCACTTTCATTTGTTTAATGAGGATGTCTTCCCCCTTCTCTCTGCTCACCGAGTGTCTCTATCAGCAGCTGAATGCAGGTTGTGTTGCTTGCCAAAGCTGGACCCACAGCTGGGTGGATGCACATGTTCGCCAGCACCCTGACCAACTTCACCAGCACGTCCTCACCCTCCTGCACACCCACTGGAGGAGCCTGAGGCTCGCTGAGGGGACGGGGGACCTTTCTGTGGGTGTGAGTGTGGTGAGTCGTCTCTGCGCTGGTAGGTGTCGTACAGCTGCAGGAGTGTGTCCACGCAGCCCTCGCACTGAAAGAGCTGCAGCCGAGCCTCGTCGCTTTTGGCTGTGAGGTTCCCGAGGGTGAAAAGAAGCCGCACGACAAGGTCCTGTGGGAGAGCGGTGAAGAGTATTATAGTGGTCAATACATGCACCTTTATGCAATCATTTTATATTGTAGTTTATATCTTTAATATCTACAGGTATAAACAAATGTTAGACTTCTTAAGACCTTTTTTTAATACCCCTTCAAACTGAATTTAAAACCAAACTTGCAATGGAAATACACACCTAACGGGAGCATTTACTCTTTTAAAGTAAACACATTGATGTCAGTTCAAAATGAACTGTGAGGTAAAATGACACCGATGACACTCTGTGCTTGCACAGAAAAAGTAAACTAACACACAGGCTGGCTAGCAAGGCCTTCATTTGATGACGCAGACTCAGTGTGAGATCTAAAAGCTCAGAGGGGGCAAAATTAGGGGCACTGAGGGCATGCAGGTGTCGAAGTCTGCTTCCTGATCACATAGTGTTTCCTTTCTGTTAAAATGATGTGTGCTGTAGCTCCATGACCAGAAATTCTCGCGGTGACATGACAAAAAAATTCATCAGCGTTGTATTCAAATGTCTTATTTTGTTGAATCAACAATCCAAACCAAAAGATATTGAATTTACAACAACACACAGCACAATAAAGTCTGGAGCAGCTGCTTGGCATTTTTGCTTTATCTAGTAAATACAGTATCTAAAAAATAGTGTATTACCACTTCACCTGCAGCTCAGTGAGCCTCTCCTGTCAAGGAGCACTATTGTCAGTGTCACTCAGTTCCCCCAGAGAGTTCATAGCTGTGCAGACAAGTTTGAGAGTAACTACACCCTGTCTTTTTAATGAGTTATCGCATGCTTTCCAAGAAAAAAGAAGACAGCTGACACCCTGTGCGTCACCCTTGTATCCTGACTCTCGTAAGTAAATAACACGAAGAACAGGTGAGCTGAGAACACACTATTTTCTCCCATGAACGTGCAGTGACATGGTACGAAGACGGGACGGGCTGTTCTTGAACTACGTACTCTTTACATGTTCTGTATTAATGTCCTGTATGTGTGTATTTGCAGGCATGAGTGTGTGTTTATTCCCAGTGAGATCAAGAACATATGTCAGTTATCTGATTGCCAAAGTCTCACCCTTTCCTCCTACTCCTCTCGTCAATCACTCCTCCCCTCCACCTCTGTATCACCTCTACTGTAGTACCAACTCAGGCTCACCTCTTTTTTTCTTTGTCTTTTGCTCATCCCTTCCTCCGCCCCTTTCCTTGACTTACTCATCCCCTCTTGGGATGATTAAATGTCAGAACACACACAACAGAGAGACGAGCGCTGCGTGCAGATGGACACAATGTCCCGTAAATGTGCTTGGACTTGAGGTACATAAACAACTTGCTCTGAGGGTAAACATGCTTAGCAGATTACATCATGAGCGCTGGAAAAGCTTGTCTTTGCTTCTCTCTGATACACACAGACTCAAGCACACACACACACACACACACACACACACAGAAGAGGAGGCTGGTGGACTCACCTGTTTTTGGTGATGTTTGCTCAGCAGTTCTAAAAATAGTTGGTAGCAGTCGGGGGTCTGGGCCAAAGCAAGGCGGCACTCTGAGTAAGAGGAGAGTTTGCTGAGGGAGAGAGGGGACAACAAATACCAGTGACTGTTCCACTCACTGACTGCTCTGCTATGCTGACTAAATATGGAGATATTAAATCAACACTGCTAATGGATAAGTAGGTCTTGGCTGGGATCAGCCTTTTATACTTTTATTGTCTTGGGCTGTGTTGTAAAAACACTTCTGAAGCGCTAAATGTTTTATTTTGTGCTTTACACACTGATGAGGTGCTTATGAGACCTGAAGCGAAAAACTGAGGATGAGAACTCAGAGCATCATTCGAGTCACTGCACTCTGTTTGGTGCAGGTAGTGAGATCAGAAGCTGTTGTGTCTGGCCTGCTATCAGAGCGGGGTCACAGAGAAGATGAGGCCTCCAGTGACTTTGGCACCCCTATCCCTGTGTCTAGATTTACATTAAACCATTCTCCCATATGCCTCCACAAAACCTAAAGAGTATAGCTGGCACCTGTTGCACAGCATTTATTCCAAGTAAGACGTACAGTTTCTCAGTGGACCAAGTCGCGTGATGAGGGTGGTTACGGCTGAGCTAAAGTTAGGTGTCTGACTGGTTCAGTAAAAGTGCAGAACACGTCCAGCTCAGTGTTTGATTCCATTTCCAATTATGGTGTGTAAAATTTTGCTTTTGAATGCTTAAAGAGAGAAATAACACAGTCTTTAATTAAAAATTAAGTGTTGACATTATTCATAAGATATAAAATGCATTACTGATACTTCACTGTACTCAAAGCTTTTGCTGCTACAGCATTACTTGATCGGGTATGACCAGTAGCTTGTGGTGGCTAAGGCTAGCTAATGGGGAGTGTGTCCATGTTCACACGGCCCTATGTTCCCTCAACCCTTTGTTTCACTAAGCCTCATGTACCTCAGCCCTATGTTCCCCCATCCCAACGTTCAATCAGACCTGAGTTCCCCTAGTCCTATGTTCCCTCAACCCGGTGTTTCACTCAGCCCTATGTTCCCTCAGCCTCAATCCCATGTTCCTTGAGCCCTATGTTCCCTCAACCGTCTGTTTAATTCAGCCCCACGATTCCTCAACTCTATGTTCCCCCAGCTCTACATTCCCTCTATGTTTCATTAGCCTTAAGTTCCCCCAACCCTATGTTCTCTCAACCCTATGTTCCTTTAACCCATGTTCCCCAGCCCTATCTTCCCCCAACTCTATGTTTCTTCAGCCCTAAGTTCCCCTAACCCGATGTTGTCTCAACCCTATCCTCCCTCAGCCCCATGTTCCCTCAGCCCCATGTTCCTCCAACCGTATGTTCCCTCAGCTCTGTGTCCTCCTAAACCTTATATTCCCTCAACCTTATGTTCCCTTGTACCAGTACCAACATCAATTTTAACATGGTCAACCTCAACTCCTAACCTTAAACCAGTTATGCTCAAGGAACATGGGGCTGAGGGAACATGGGGCTGAGGGAACAAGAGGTGACCTCAGCTAATGTTTGCAAACTTAAGATAGATCTCACAGTTTAACTGACATTACTGAGTCAGTTAGCTCACCTGAGTCTTCACTACCTCCCTACTGTTACGTCGTCTCCCTTTAAACTCATGTATATATGTAAAGCTTCTAATTTTAACTTTACCTTACACTGCACATGTTGTACCTTGTTTTACATGTAGGTCTTTACATTTTAACTCCTCTGCACATTCAGAGCTTTGTACTGAAAAAGCTAAAACTATTCATCACAGCAACTGGTGAAACAGAAATCAGTGTTTTTGTAACGCTATAGAGACAAAAACAGATGTATAATCACATTCCCACTGACAAATGCTATGTTTCTCAGGAGGAGACTCTTGTTTTGTGAGACAAAAAAAGAGACTCCATGTTGGAGAAAAAAAGAAAGCAGGGAATATAGAAGGAGAGTGACTGCTGGGGTTCAAAGGGAAAACAAAGAACAGAGGCTGAGAGCTCACTGGTGGCCTGTTTTGATTCAGCTCTCAACAGGTATGATGGTTTGTGTTAGTGAGCCGGGGAGAGGACTAGGAACAAAGAAATTATCCTTATTGCAGTGCACGTGTGATACCTGTATATTCTGGAGATGTTGGTGCAGATGTCCGGGTCTTTACGGTGATGACGCAGCACCACACAGAGCTCTGATAGAAGAGAGTAAGAGACGAAGAGTGGACGGGAATCAGGGTGATCTGCAAGGTTCCTTAAGGTCGCTGTCAGCTACAGGGGTCAAAGAACAGACAGAGAGGAAGACGGGTGTGAGTGTTTGATAGCAAAAAGAAATGTTCTCAAATGTACCAGCTATATCTAAACATTTATATTTAGGCCAGTGTTGCGTGTCAGCGTTGTCCTATTGTGGCTTGGACACAATGTTAGCCATTTGCTGATTAAGGCTGGCTGCTGGCCTGCACAGGACGCCATACAGCAGAGCGACCGGAAACTATTCAGTATGGACATAAATCATTCTATCACAAGAGGGAAACAGTAATTTCCAACACACGGCAGCACTGAACGTTCTGGAAAGTCATAGTCTGCTCATTTCCCTCTTATAACAGCATAATGAGTTGTGTTTGATATCAAATGAAGCGCTGGCTCAAGATGTTTGCTTGGGCCAACTTCTGCGGTCTGCAGCAATAATTTTCGGAAGACTGGAGCAGGGTGTGTTTCAGACTCAAGAAGCCAGGCCAGCAGAGAACATTATGCTCTTGGAGCAGCGTATATACCAGACATAAACAAAAACATTTTTGTCTAATAGTGGGAAAATCTACATCGGCCAACAAACACATAAAGAAGAATATTTAACACTGTGTTCCTTTATACTGACTTCACACAACTTTGTGCTTCTTACTCATTTAGCCAAACTGTTGAGAAAGTACATGTATTGTTTAGAGAACAGAGTACATGCTTCAAATTTAAACCCGTTGTAATACAAAAGCTATTAGTTTATAAATATTAGTGTACATCAGATAGCTGATGATTTATTCAAAACATTTGAAAATATCCTTTAAAACTTTCTCAGGATGTCAAAGAAGTATTTCACTGCTATGAAGATGTTCTTTTCATAAAACTGGGCTGTCTATGTAGTAGAGAGACACATATTGGTGCTACATGACCACAGGAAACAGAGGGCTGTGGCATTCGCTTTTGCTGGAGAAGTAGAAAACCTACAACTACCAGAATGCACTGCGCCACACTGGACTAATAAATGCTGCCTACTGGTGGCTGTCATGATGCGAGCTTGTCTGTTTTGACACAGGAAACAATACAGTGGTCGACTGGTGACAAATAATCTTGAATTACAGTTAAACAGAAAGTTAAAATATGTTTTTAAAAACATTTTAGGTCTGCACTACTTAGTTTTATCGTTTGACCTCAGTTTTTCCTGCCTCCGTTTACACAGTACAAGAAACAGTGCAGCGCTGACTTCCTGTTCACAAATTCTCGTATTACAGGCAAATAGTGCACTAAAATATGTTTCTGAGGACATTTAAGGCAAGAAATGAGCATCACAGTAACAGAGTATTGGCTTATATTTTATCAGCACTGCCTAACTTAACAGTTTGATCTGAAATTGGTCTGAGTTTGAGAGAGATTGAAGGGGGCGGCTCTCTTTCTCAATCTACTTCATACTCTTTGTGTCCATGATGGCAGGTAACAGCACTAGAGCCAGGAATAATCCACACGATTACAGAAACTGAGCTGAGAGATGAGCAGATAGATCTGTCTGCTGGTAAGAATAAGGGAAGTTGAAAGTTTTGGTTGAAAATTGGCAAAGCATCCCTGTACGTCTGACACACCTGTACAAGGATATGCCCTGCTATAGTGAAGTTGGTGTCTTCTGCCGTGCAGAGCCTCTGGATGAGTTTCTGAGCCACGCCAATGCAGTTCTTGTCGAGCAGAAGTCTGAGGATTGCACTGTTCCCTGAGAGAAATTTCAGAGTCCCGACACAGTACAGCAGAGCTTCTCCAGATGAGGTCACATCCTCGTTGCTCAAAATGCTTAGAAGTGAGTCTAGAGGTGAGGAAAATCAAACGTTAACATCAATAATGTGCACACTGAGTGGGACATTGACAATCAGTAATGATGTGGTAAAGAGGTTCCAAAAAATGGCACCAAATAGAGCAAGACAGATGAAAACTTCTGTCAGAGAACATCAGCTCATATACCATACATTAACACAGCATCTACATCAGTCAATAAACACATAAAGAAGACTAGTTAACAGTGTGTTTCATTGATGTATTGACCTCATGTTCTTTTCTCATGTATATTTCAGAGCATAGGAGCTGGTACAGGATAGAAAACCTGGGCTAGATCACTGTGACCTAGAACAGTGTTCACCTATGATAGAGTTGGTCTGGAAGAGGATGTCGTTGCCTTCACTGCGGCTGATCTGGAAGATGAGCTTACAGATGTTGAGCAGGTTGTTTCCACTGACACACAGCTGAAAAAAAAAACCAACAACTTCACACTTCAACTTCTGTATTAAGCGCCACAGATGCCCTTGTGATAGTGACTTTGCTGCAGACATGCTGACACCTACACACCCACACACCCACATAGACACAGACGACTCACAGCAAGGCAGAGCTTGGCGATGTGCAGGTTGAGCCGGGCAGAGTTAAGGTCGATGAGGCGGAACAGTGTTCGAAGTATCCCTGACCTCCTCTTACAGCGTCGGCCGAGCATGTCCGCTTCTGCCAAGGCGCCATGGAGACCATCACACAAATCACACAGGCGGTCCAAGGAGCCCTCGGAGCTGCCTGGCATCGCAGGAAAACACATATTGCAAAAGAAATCATGTCAAGTTCAGGGCAGCATGTCAAACATTCACAGAGAAAGCAAACATCCCAAAATGAAAACACCCGCTTGTGTGTGTTGGCAAGTGTGTTTCATATAAATACAGATGAGTGATGCTTTGTGTATGTTGTGGAATGTATGTGCAGTGTGCGTGGGGCTCTGCTGCTTGGTGCACATTTATCATTTGCATGAGGAACTTGAGGTTAAATCCTCAACGTCGATAATGCACAGCTCAGCAGTAAAATAACATTCTCCTCCCTCTTCTAAGAAGCAGCTTTGAGTTTCAATGGTCAAATCCAGGGGAACAATTCTGCAACAGGCGGCTACAATCTTGACGCAGAGGAAGAGAAAGGGTGGAGCCTTTTCCTTGTTTTTGAGGTAAAATAAATGTTTTCCCTGCATAAATAACAGGGTTTGGCCATTTCTAAAAAAGGTCGGCTGCAGTCTCACACTCAACGCTTCGCTGCAATTTCCCACTGAATCTGAAAGGTGTTTTATGCATGAGCCAGAAGGCACTTGGTACAATAAATATTTAATATTTATCTTTCAAATGAATTTTCCATTAAATTTGTAGAGTGTTAAAATATTTACGGCCATAGATTTCATTTCATGGCTGCCAGACTGCAGTTTCAGACTAAGACAATTCTGCATGGATGTCAGACTTAACACTGTTTTGTTTGCCTTTCTTCGGTGGTTGAAATGACAGTGCTTTTTCATTTTGCGAGACGTCGTGCACGACTATCTGCCAAAGTTAAAAACCTGCAGGTTGAAACTGAAATGTGGTAAGGCAACAGAGAATCGTACCTTAAATGAATAAGACCAGAATCACTGCACCCATATTACATTTTAGATTAGCTTCAGAGACTTTCCTCACACCAAAAGGAAAAATGTGATATCTAAAAGCGTTATTGTGAGTTAAGGTGGTGACAGACACTATACACTCTTGGGGTCAAATGAATGGATCTGGTCAAGCGTCACATTTGTACTTTTTAGTGGTTTTCCTTACAGCCCACACTACCTGCAGCCACTCTCTCTAGTTGTTGGAGAAGAGGAGCAATCATATTATTCCAGGCCACTGACTCTGCGTCCCCCTCTGTGCTTGTGGTGTTGTCTCCATTCCCTGGCCCTGAAATGTGCAGAGAGAATTGCAGTTAGCCAATTACCACATCCAAACGCAGACAGTGAACACAAGCGGCAAGCATGGTTCACAAGTTCACTGTCTTAAAATAAAACAGCAGGAAGTTTGATGCCACAATGAAAGGTCACCATCCACAGCTACACTTCCTCTGATTTCTGTTTCTGTGCTGAAATAGTCTGCGTGTGGGCAACTGAGTGTGTGCATGTGCGATCAAAACACGTGTGAATGTGTGTTTGTGCACGCAAATGTCTGCAATCTCTCACACGCCATGCACCTTTATTTTTTTTTGCTCAACATTTGCATACCCCCTCGCTTGGTGTGATGCAGGAAACTGTGGTTGCCCAAACCAACAGTTCTTTCAGCTATTGGCTGGCTGCCTCGCATGGTGCAAATTAGGCCCTTAGCAACAACACCCCAATCAAAGTTTGACACTCAAGAAGGGGTGTTTGGTTACTGAGAGAGGTGTGTCTCTGCTGCTGGTGAAACAACATTTCTAGGCTCAAGTCTTTTATATTTAGGCATGCTTGGGCTGATTTCATTTCAGCATTAGACATCTTAGAAAATACATTAATTTTTTGACATTCATGTTAAACATGTTAACAAAGGTTCAAAAGAAGTTCATATAGTGTATCTGGACAAACCTGTTCTTGGTCCTGCTTTGCACTCTGTGGGTCTAACGCCTGAGTCAACTCCCGGCTGCGTTAGTCTGCTGTAGGCACAAAGAAACACAAGAACACAAAGAGCTTAGTTAGATAAGATTTTGAAAACATGTGTGGTTTCATTTATTTACTTTGGGGTTCACTTGGACATTTAAGTAAAATAAAAACTAAACTGAAAGACAAACACGACAGTTAAAGGATGAATTGTGCCAAAGAATACATCTGAAAAGTTGCTGACTTTATATTCTGTCAACTGAAGCCATAGGTGTACTTTCATCAATAGCCACTAGGTGTCCCTGTTGCAGCAGAGGTTGAGGCTAGTGTGCAGGTGCTGTTATCTGTAATACGTGTGAGTGTCCCTGTATGTACTCTTGCGCTCATGCAGATACATGTGTGTCTGTCTGTTTGTGGGTGACTGCTTTTAAGTTTTTGTGTGCGTGTGAATCTCTATGCCTGTGCGGGCGTGTGTGTGCCGTTGTGCATCACAAACTGCAATCCCTAACAGACAGGAACTAAGATCTTAGCTTTGTGGGCAGTCTGGTTAAAGCTGTTCATGCTTTGTCACTGTGAGCTGTCTGCACAGCCTTACCGCCCTCTGTGCAGTAACCGTAAAGTTCTCCCAAAAACACACCCCTCGTCATGCTGTGCTATGTGTTGTGGCTTGCCCTCGGCATGTCACTGTTGCATCTTACTCTCTGCATGTCGCTGTCAAGTCTGCACTATTCCGCTCACACACAAAGAGAATGACTCAATGCCACGATAAATTCTGTGAAACACGACAGGTAGTGTGTCTTATGAGTAATTACTACGTGACCAGCTGAGAGTATAACTATTAATAAATGGAGATAAACACACACAGCATGGTGAGTCATCCTTATCGCTGCTGTAACTGCAAGATTTACTTCACATATCCCACACAAGAGTGAATCAACCTTAAAAAATATGGAAAAGTGTAGTCACTCCCTTCAAAGACAAAGAACATTATGTTATCAGTACTCTGAAGCTTCTGCAGTGACTTCAGCACAAAAGGCTGACTCTCAGGATGGAATATTATTGAGGTCTTACACTCAAGTGAGTTTTATTTCATGGTCTTGCTGACAGGTACGAGGCAGAAAATGAACCTAGCTATTGTAATAATGTCTCCTTTTTATTCTACTGGAGCATCACCAGAAGGTTGCTTTTCGACATTAGCATTAATACACGGTATGCGGGAGTTCCTATAGAGTGCACTTTCACTTTGATAGAGATTTGAGTGATCGGTGTAAGCTGGCACACAGGGCATATGCAGCAGGGAGTGTTGGCCGAGGCATGTTGCAGTGAATGTCAGAGAGGGGGCTTTGGCTCTGTATGATAGGATTAAGAGCCTGATAATAAGGCCTCTTTGTGTGATACTGCATTCTCTGAGACATGACCTCATCCCTGTCTTAGGCCTGGCCAGTGCACTGCAGTCACAACACACGCTGCTGCCAGCCTTGCCCAGATGGGCACCCAAATCTAATAGAGAGCCATTTGGAGCTATAAAGCTTCGGCTTATTGGAGAAAAAGAACCTAGTGGATGTCTAATCTCCCCTATCTTTATATCTCATCCAACTCATCATATTAATCTGTCATGCTGTGTCTATTTCCACTTGCAGTCAGTGTACTTCTGGCTTGACAATCTCTGTGATTTTTACTTTGTCTATCTCCATCTAATGCACCTTTTATGTGGTTCACTGCAACACCAAAGAACCGTGCTTCAAAAACTCTGACCTCACACCAATCAAGAAGTCTTTAATCTGATCCTCTTAAATCATAACTTGACCACAGCCTCATCCTCTGGGACTTCTCTTTGTCAGCAACAAGTTACACAAACATTGCGTGTTAACTTGGCTCGCGAGGGAGGAGGTGAGGAGCCTGTGCTGCGGGCGATAGCCCAGATTTCCTGTAAAAGTGTTTTATGGTCTGTCCCCCCCCCTCTGCAGCCCCAGCTGCCCCACCCAATCGATAGGCGGATGGATTGTAACGACAGCCCCTCGACCTCACGCCTAGAATTATGCCCCTCGTGTTGACACACAGCTGATGAGGTCGGCAGAAAAAAGCAGAGCTTTTAGCCTTTCTGCACTGTAAAGGTGTAAAAGCTGTCACATGATAGTAATGACAGATAGAGGCAGTTTCATTGGGAATGAAGCTGGATTTCACTGAGACCAAGATACAGTGTACAGTGAAGTATAAGAGGGTTTAAAATGGGCTTGAGTGTCTCAAGTTGAAGAATTTGTTCTATGGGTAAGTGACACCATGGTGGTCTAACTGACTTCATATATTCAGCTCTCAGTGAGGTAGCTGAATACATCTAAAAAAACCACCTACCCTAGATTTGAGTTTACTTAATGTTAGTGTGTAATATAAAAGGCAAGTCAATAGCAGTTTCCAGGCCTATGTTACTTTTGTTAACATTTGGATCATGGGTCGGACATGTAAGCGCAAAACAAAACATAAACAATTATAATGATATCAGCCTTACTAAGGTATTTCCTGTTTTAACTTTCTCTTCCCAGAGGTCTGCATAAGTTAAAACAGGAACACAAGAAACATTAGAAACTCGGTGCAAAGAGTGAGGCAAGAAAGCAAGGAGGAGGAGGCGGAAGAGGATTTGATGAAAAGCAAAAACAGGAGGCACAATCAACTCCATCTTGTAATGGCTACCACTGCAACCTTTGTGTGCCTATAAATCTTCAATTCATTGTCGTACTGTCACTCTGGTCAAAAAGGGGGGAGCAGGAGAGGGTGGGGGGGGTAGACAAGAGAGAAGGACAGATCTTGCAAGTCAAACAGAGAGACAAAAAGCGTACCTTTCACTTGCTGTTCTGCGCGGGCCAGGTTTGTGGGAACCACTGCGGACCTCGGTGTGGTCTGTAGTGGAGAGTCGTTTAGCTGATGGCTGCTTTTTTCCCAGGCCTGGATTTAATTTCTCTTTCACTAAACACATAGAAAGGATGTGGCAAGAAGTTATTTACAGGTTGCTGCTGTATGCTGCAGCAGCATTTCTACTTGTTAGCTAAAAGCACAAGTTTCAATTCATACACAGCAGCACATCGCTTACGCACATATACTGAGATTAAAGATTTTCAAATCCAGTCAATGATTTTAAACATCCTCATCTTCTATTATTGCTCCAAATAGCAGAGCAGATTTGTGAGACAAGGTTTAAGATAAAGAGACAGAGAGGGTGCTTATTTCCCACTCAGCAGCAGTAAATCACGTTTTTCACCCAGCCCAACCACAGAGAATGTAAATCAGGTATAATGTCACTATGTGAATGGCTCCATTCATTTCCCTTTGAGAAAACTGCTCGTGCACTAGAGCCCGCACAGAAGATTTACAGAGATGCAGTGGGTGAAATAAATGAAGTTTTCTTTTCTTCATTTTCTACCTGTTCAACAAATGCACTGTCTCATATCTTCTCTTATTGGCATATTATTGTAAACACAATAAAGACTTTAATCCACCATCTTTTTCCCCTTGATCCAGACTTGCATCAGTATTTTTTTCCTTCCTTACCGTCTGTATGTCCCTCTATAGGGGACAACATGGTGAGGGATCCAGCCCTGAGGAGGCGTGTCCGCACCCCTGGCAGCCCCCTCTTCACTTCCAGTGGGTCAGTCGGGGGTTTGGGAAAGGCCTTGAATGGATCCTCAGCATCGGAGGGGACTGGAAACTTTGGCTTCTGTTACCACACAAACATATTAGTGTAAATATGATGGTGTGAACAATGAACCAGAACTTGAATCAACAAATTAAACTACTTATGTCCACAAAGAGATCCTATTTTTATTTGGGTTACTCATTTATTAGTATTTTCCATATATTATACACTATAATCCCATTTATTAAAACCAGATAAGCTTTCATGTTGGCGTACAGAGGGTGTATACTCCTTATCCTATTTCTCAGTTTTCATGGTAATACTTGTAATATTACAAGATGCAAATATGCCTCTGAGCTTACAATAAATAACACCTTAATGTGAATCTGAAATACAATTTAAGAGACCACATATAGGTGTGTTTGCGTTTGAGGGAACTTACATGGTCCAGAGGAGAGAGGCGAGTCCCTGACCCTGGTCTGGAGTCAGGGGCATCAAAATTTTGAGCATGAAGACTGAAAAGTGAAAAAATGAAAAGGGCTAATTATTTCTACAAGTTACACGTGAACCACATTTGATCCCAGAACCTGAAAACATCAACAAGATTTAAGTGAAATTTGTGACTTACCTAAAGGCAGATGGAGGTCTGTTGTCACGGTCTGCACGGGCAGAGCTATTTCCAAAAAGCTGCCGGTGTCCATCTCTGGGAGTAAACGGTCGCCGGGTGGACTGGACTCGCAGGGACTGTCTGGCTTCACTGACTATCTCTGCACTTGTTTTCCTCAAAGAGTTGCGCCGTGGGATGAAGGGACTGCAAATCTCATGTTTTCTCTCCATAGAGGTCATGTAGGCTGATGTTACATTTGCCGAGATAGTCTGCAAATGACTTCAGTGGTTTGATTACATCACTATGTGAGATGTTACAGGGTGTCTCACTCACAGAAAATGAGCAGCAGGTGTAAAATGTGTCTGAGGTTGCAGTAAATAGCATTTGAAGCACGGCACGAAAGAAGTATCCAGATCCTTCAAGAAAGTAAAACTTGCAATGCTACAAAATAGTGTTGTCAAAATACTGGAATTTTCAAAAATATCTGTCTTCTATACCATTGTCATTCTAACTTTGGGAACTTTGACATTTGAGGGCATACAAGTTTATTTATTTTAATTAAAGATAAATATAATAAGGCTATAACATAACAGCGCCTGCTTTTCTTGTCTTGGTTAGTCACAGAGAACAACTGCAGTAAACATCAACAACAGGAGAGAGTGAGAGAGCACAGCTGGTAGGTGTATCGATACTGCGGAAAAGAGAATTGAAACCATCACAAACATTCAGAAACTATATGTATCGATACACTCATATTTTTGACAACACATCTACAATGTAAGGTAACACTATGGCAAATAAAAGTCCTGCACTCAATCTAACTTAAGTAAAATTTTGGAAGTATTATCAACAAAATGTACCTCCGATATCAAAAGTAGAAGTACTCATTAAGCAGCAGAATAGCCCATCAGTGATGTATACTACATGATGGCACTGAGAGCGGCAACTAAAGATTGTTTTCATTATCAGTTATTCTGCTAGGTGTGGGAATCATCAGAGGATCCATGATATGATATTATCACGATACTTAGGTCAAGATACAATAGTATTGTAATTTTAAATATGTTGTGACATGCTGAATATTGTGTTACAAAATATCGCAAAGGAAAACTTTTTCAACATCTGTTTTATCTAATAATGTTATATTTTCTGTTCATCTCACTTCAGCCATTTTTTTGCAGCAAAATGTATCCAGTGGACTGAAAAAGCAGTGGATTATATTATTCTAGTAGGCAACTTCAAGTTTAATTTGTATTTGCAATATTAATTTATATAATTTAAAAAAATCTACGCTTGGCACTGCGTGAAAATACAATATTGTCACATTAAAATATCATAATACTATGCTATATCAATTTTTTCCCCCACCCCAAGAATCTGCAAATTATTTTTGCCATAAATTGATCGATCATTTAGTGCATAAAATGCCAGAAAACAGTGAATAAGACATCACAATATTCCACTAAAGTAAAAGCTGACATATTTAAAATCCTTTAGTCAGACAGTCCAAAAATCTTAATCTGCAAAGTAAGTAAAAGTAAAGTGTAAAGTACAAGTGGGTCTACCTTACAACTGCACCTAACTGTAGTATTTGTGAAAATATTATTAGCTACACCCCAACACTGATGGCAAGAAAGTATTTTCATCCAGTGGTCACACACTGCCTGTTGGACACTAAAATTAGCCCAACTGTCCAAACAACTGTGGATAGGAGAGCAAAACTTGCAGCATATGGCTGATTGTTGGTGTCAGAGTGGTTGAAAATGCAATAAAATCAAAATAAAACAGTTTTTAGTTTGTTTACTTAAAGAATAAGTCCAACAGTGCAACTTTTACTCATTACATTTGGTGGATTTCACGTCTTTATGTGCGAGTGAATGAGAAGTCCCCCTGCGCGTTCACGCTCCGTCTCCATGGTGACCAGAAGCCGCCGTGGTGACTTGGACAACAAACCCAAGAAACAAAATAACCTTAGCACTCAAGAAACCGAGATAAACTGATCATAACTCGATGTAAGAGCAGTTTAAAACTTCTGTCCTGTAGTAAATGTACTCGACTGTTACACGATCACACGGAAAGGTGGTGAGAAACAGGAAGCGTTTAAAGAAACCGGGGTTTGAATGAAAGTCCATCTACTAAGTTAAACGGAGAGTAAAGAAAAGTAGAAAACTTACCGTTAACCCGGGTAAAATCCTCACTGGGTGATAGTCGCGTCAGTTATCATTGTAAGGTTTGGACCCAGCTTCCACAGAGAAACTAAAACAATCATAACAGCTGATATTTGTTGAAAAGTGTCAAGTTTCCCAGCTTTCATCAAGCTAGCCCGAGGATGGCACGTGCACGAGCTCCACTTAAAGGTAGTCTCGCGGGATTTGGTGACGCTCGTTTGCAAGTGGTGTGCACAGGTTGGATGGAAACTACTGTTTAGCCCGAAAATTGTAAGTATAAGATGTTAATTTCTGGCAAATTTGTTGATTTCACGTGTACTAGTAATTGTCCTGATACACACACGCCCTCTAACTAAGTCACAGGAAACTTAATTTTTATATTTGATACGTGTTTAAAAGGGTGAAAGTATTTTGTGGATGTCCTTGGTAAGATGGAGGGCACAGAACTACAAAAATGTCCCAGTTGTTGAAAAAGTTTAGAGTTGTTTCCACAGGCCGTTTTCACAAAGACATTTTTACATGTTACAGTAGCAAAAACACAAATGTAAATAACAGGGGTGTAGCACCAAATTCAGGGACCTAGCATAAGCAGTCTCTGTGGGCCCCCCCGCCTCTCTTCTCTTGGTCAATGTCTCTCTCGCAGACATTTTGAATTTTTTTTACATAGTCAGTTTGCCTTCTTTCCCTTTACATTCTTTCTTTCTTTGTTTTGTGGCCCCTCAATATCCTTTTGTCAGGGAAAGACATGACACTGTACGCCGGTGGTCCTGCAGCATAAGCAGTCACTCACTCAGCTGTGTTAAGAGGCGAATCCTGGTGTAATGGCGGACTACACCATTTGTGCCTTTAAAGGGTAAGAGAGCTTCCATCACATTCTCATCCCAACTTGTTAAATTCTGCCGCTTTGTCTCTGGACCTACACATCAAAATATGACACACTAGGTACCCGTCCTGCACCAGTTTTGGATGTTCAGGGACGGCGCAGTCAATTTACGCTAGTTACATGCATTGTGTCTTTAAAAAATATATTTCCGTTTTCACAGGAAATGCACAGTTTCTGCTTGTTAAATGCAGTCTTTTACATAATAGGCAAAACACTTAATTTTAGGTTTACCTCCGTAAGTTTAGGCAACAAAACTCTGTGGTTAGGTTTAGAAAAAACACATCATGGTGTGGCTTACAGTAAGTGTGGCTGTTACTAGCGCAATGTAATGTCACGTGATATACCTCAAGAGTGCGTCTGTGCACTGGAGTCTGTTGCCGAGGTCCACTGACAAAGCAGCGGCATTTGATGAGTTGGGAGTGAGAACGATCCTGAGTCTGGAATGTTTTTTTTTTTTTTTTTTTTATACACGTGTAGTCTTTCAACTGAAAATTGCAAACACAACCAAACTTTTCTTTTCAGGCTTTTCCTGGGCCTCCCTCCCATTAGGGCCCTTGGTAATCAGTCCCACTTTTCCCCCCACCTATGACACCCCTGGTAAATAATAAAATTAGCAATAGCTGAATTCCATTTAGCTGCATTTATTTGAGGGTCCTGCATGCTTGCTCACTGCCACGCTCACCAGGACTCATGAATAGAACAGAGGCATCGTAGTGTTATTAGTAACAGTCGTGCTTTTCCTAGTATGATAGGCCGAAACATCTGTGGTGAAAAAGGTCTGTTATGCTCCTTAAAGACAGTAAAGATGCATGCATTTATAAAATCCTCCAAGTCAAGCAAACGTAAATGAAATGTTAAGTTATGTTCGAATTAAAACTGAATGGTACAGTAAGCTTACACTTCAAAGCTTCCCATAGGACATAATTTGTAATTAAATACTCTTAAATTTATTCTGCATAATAGAATATTTTTAAACCAGCACTAATCATTAGCAGTGAAACCAGTGAAACATGCTGGGGACTTCTAAACCAGTTACACTCCTATCCATTTACATGTACCGTTATTTTCCACTTGCCATGTGTTTCTGTTTACGATGTCTTACCTATCAAAGCAATGTTTAGACGGATGGGATAAATGTCTTGGGACCATGTAGCAGTTAGGATTAAGGTTAGTTTAGTCTCTAGGTTTTTGGTTAGTTTTAAGAGTTCTGTACTTAAGAAATGTTATGCACATTCTTTTCTTAAATCTAGACAACATGTTCATAGACACATTTTAAAAATATAATTTCATGTCTGGGCCCTTATTTTCAAGCTTTTGACAGTGCATCAGAGTGTTCCATTTCCCCATTATTTCTTATGAACTGTACATGTACTTTTTCTTTATCTGTTTTTGTGAATACATTTTTGAATTGTGAATTAAGTTTAAGTCTAAGTACAAATGTTTATTATCTCTTAACCGAAATAACAAAATGTTGAATTATGCATCATAATGTGTCTCCTACACTCATGAACTAAACTCATAAAAATGTACAAAAACACCAAAACAAGAAATACAGATCAATTGCCACTATTGTGAGGCGCACTATACAGGCTATGTCATGTCTCTACTTTGGCTTCAACTGGATATCTCTCTCTTTATATGAAGCTTTTAAATTAATCTGTCTCACTACACTGAGAAAGTGTCATGTCATTGCAAGAAAAGATGGTAAAATAATTTGTTATGATGAGTAAAAACATGAACTATAACACAATCTCTAAAATAATCTTGTTGGAGAGAAAGAAAAAAAAACAGGGAAAATATGCATTTATATATTTTTTATTTCTTATTTTATTGTCATAGTATAGCAGCATTTTGTCATACATTTTAAAAGTTTCTAAGACTCGCAACTCAACTAAACTTTCAGAGGTTACAGTAACCACTACAGCTGTGTTATTTAGACTATCAGCAGACAGGTCCATGGTAAACACTGCAGCCGTAATCTGATAAAGCTGGTTAACAACAGTCACAAATCAGTGTCACAGTGTAGGAGGAAATCAACTGCTCCACTGACTGAAATAAAACTAATAAAACAATATTTCTTTTAATACTAACTTCTTTTAATAGTTGAACAAAAATGCTGTAATTTAAAGCCAAGTATAATCATGTGTCATCTGTGCTTCCCTCAAAAATATCTTCCACACATTGAAGCATAGAGATTACAAATGACTTCACAGAAATAAAGAGTGACAGAGATATCAACTGTATATTGTGTACATTTTGTTATTGTGAACCTGCACTTCAAGGTTTATTAAGTTCACAGAACACTCCTCTCTGTCTGCCGCTGTCTGACTGCCATTCAGATACCTTCACTCAGTGCAGTGTTGTTGTTATCGGGGTCGTACTGTAGTTGGGATCAGCGGTCGTAGCTGCTGTAACCTACTTTCACCTCTCCTCTCGTTCATGTACAAGACACACAGGTCATTCTCTATAATCCTGTGAGCCAGATAGCTTGTTCTGTTGACATATGACACAGAACGACAAGTATGTGAAAATAATTGTAAGCTAAATAAAAGCAACATACCGTGTAAAAGTCAAGTTGAAACTTAAGCTGTACTGAAACTTACAGAATTATTTACCACAGAGACATGTACTTCAACAGAAAAGATACAGAGAAAAGTTTTACACCGTCTCATATCAGCAATAAACACAAAAGTATCTACTACAGTGTGAAAATGTTAAATATTTACTTTGCACAAAATTGTTAAATATTGTTTTTCAAAGGATTTTGCGATGCCAGCCCGACATTCGGATTTGTCCACCATTTTGTCGTCACAGAAACTATGACGTTTCAGAAAATGAGTGGACACAAAATGGCGGCAGACTTACGCTGTGTTCGTCAGTGAGAGTTTCACACTCACGCTGTCGTCCACTGCAAGTTGGTCAACAGTCCTGCTCCGGGTGCACCATGAAAGACCATGAGCTGGCTGCCCGCCCCCCTGACACACAGTTGTACAGGAGAAAAGACCTCCGGCTTTTACTTCCACTGTCCATTTGCTTCTAAGCCTGCCGTCCCTGCTCTCTTCAAGCATCACGAACTGCAACTCAAGCATCAGTGCAGAGAAGTAGAATTTGATCGATAATCATGGATAAACTCAAGGTTCAGGAGAAGTACATGATGCAGAAGTTCATTCATTCAACTCACGCTTCGCTCTGGGTCTCTTTAACCCGTCTAGATGGGCCGACCACTTTAAACACCAATCAGGTCTGTCTGGATTTGCACATTCGTCCACTCGTAAACCTTTTCCCCCTAGCTTTTTATTTTTTGCACTGTGAAATATACATCTGAACAATCTTGTGAGTCTCTGGTTGGATTTAAATAGCCTTACATGCTTCAGTCTCTTGGATACAGTGAACCTGATTGGCCGAGAGTGCATGCTGGGCATGCCCAATCACAGGGCATCACCATGGAGCTTACCAGCCAATGGGAGGAGGAAGATGGTCTCTGTGATTTCATTGTCACTAATGGAGGGGGAAACATACTGCCAGGACAGTTGGCACTAACATGCTAAGCAGTGGACTCTATTATAGTCAGAGTGTATATGTCTGAGATAACCTGTGGAGCCAAGAGCGTTGACAACAAGAGAAAAGCACAAAGGCGGGTCTGAAGATGAAGCTCCTCTCACCAGGAGCCACACAGTCCCAAGCACACGAGCTCATAGTACACTCACGTCACTGTTATCGGTGCTGCTCACGTCACAGGAATGAATGGGTTGATTTGTAAGAGCCATCGTCCTGCTTGAAGGTGGTGTGTCTCCTTGGCAACCAGCTCCATCTCTGGCCAGAAGCTTAGACTGACAGAGAGCACTCGAATCACAGGACAGGGGCTTCTTTACTGTCCCTGGATCGCCTTTCAGTCCTGGTTTGACCCCTGAAGTGTGATATCTCTTCTTCGCTCCATCTGTCCTCCTGTATTCCTCCTTTCCTTTGACCTGTTTTTACCTCAGTGTTGCGTTTTTTTATTTTTTTTTGTCCTTAAAAAACTCCGCTCTCTGTTAATAGAGATGGTGTTTGTCATTTCCATCATACATTATTCTACCTGTTATTATCTTGAGTAGTCGATTCATTGTTTGGTCTTTAAAATGTCAGAGATTTAATGTCCATCACAAAAACCCAAAATCCAGAGATACTCATTTTCCTAAACACATGATGTTTGGCATATTGAGTGTAAAACGTGACTGTGATTTATCTTCACAACACTGTGATGCTCCATTGGCGTCTCTATTTTATTAATCTGACCAAGCACAATGTTTTAAACCCAAACTCTCTATATGTCAGGTACAGAGGTATTAAAAAATACTACAAATTAAACTTTATAATTATCAGTTATTTATTGCATGTTCTCCATTTCATACTTCCTTTGAATATATTTCAAGAACTTACTACCTTGATGTTCAGTTTAAAACAGGGGTTCTCAACCTTAATCTCTAACAGACCCTTTCTATTGTTGAGTGAACTGACAACCCCTGACTAAGTGACATATTTTATAAATATTTTGTATTATATTCAATGCACAAAAATAACAGCATAGAGCAACTGTACAACTGATCCAGATAGGGAATGTAATATCTGGGAAATTTGTGTAAAAGAAGAGATTAGGATTAATTTTAAGCAGATTATTATTACCTGTGAAAATTGCATCAGACATCAGATTTTTTTCTTTTATAAGATTCACTCTATTATACATATTTTTTATTTGTTAACAATCATACAAACTTAACATGCTCCTTTTGTTTTTTGACAAATTCAGTGTTTTCTTCTCTGACGCTTGGCCATTGTTCTATTAGCTCTTTGGTTGTTTTAACTGCGTAGTTTCCTGTTGCAGGACGAGGTGGTTCGGCAGGTAGTGAAGGCTCTGTGAATATGACTTGTGTTCAGGGTGCTCATTTATAAAACAGTGTAGGATCCATACTAAAAATGTACACACGGAAAAAAGCCTAAAACGGCATGCACCAAAAAATATTCCCCAGTTTCTATAATCAGGCTTCCACCTCACCATCTGCATCACCAATTTCCTGTCTCCGAAATGTTTGTAAGCACGGGTCAAAGTTTCTCCCATCAAGACATGAATTAAATGCTGAGATATAGGCCTCCTGTTTATATATTTATATTTTTAAGTTTTCTTATAGGAAGGCCTTGTAACCCCCCGTGAAGGTCTGGCGATGTCCAGGTTGAGAACAGTGTTTTAAAACTTTCAGTCCAAAATATGACAAACAGGATACATCATTTTAAAGTGTCTGATATCTTGAGCATACCAGTTTATTCTTGACCCCGGAAACAGCAGTGTGACACAAAACATGTAGACCTAATGTCCACTTATTGGATTTTTCAAGATCTTCCTGAGCACACATGCAGATTCTAGTCTTTGAAAAGCTGCTTTTCAATATGGTCAGTTTTCCCTTTCTTATAAGCAATGGGGCATTTCCCTTTAAATTAAATGCTCACTTGTGGTTTTGGTTTTATCCATCGACTCATAAGACTGTAACACACCTCTTCTTATCTCTCTCTTCTCAACATGTAGCCTTTTTATAACTCTTTAGTCAGCCTTTCCAGCGGTGATGTAAGTAACCGCCTGATCATATTTTTAATGAGCCAGCAGGTTGATGTCAGGACATGACAGAAATTAGTGCAAGTCGTTCAGCAGCTTGCTCGTTTCTGACGTGTGCTCTGACACGAAAAATCTCCGAAAACTCCTAACTTTTCAGCACTGTTAGTTGTGCAGGATTACAGATTCAGTTTTGTGCTTAGTCAGAAAGTCTGAGCTGAATTAGGTTCTTCAGGGGAAGTTGGTAATAAGGGGAGCTGTCTCATACAGGAAGGACAGGGCAGAACAGTGTGTATTTTGCATATTTTGTAGAGATAAAAAGATGCTTCAGTAACTTTTCTTGCTTCACAACAAGCACTTTTTTTCACTTAATCAGTGCTGGCTGTCAGTTTTATTAGGGAGGGAAAGCAAAAAGAAATATAGCAATTAATTAATCTTGTACAGACGATACATTTTATCCATGCAGTCATTAACCTCGACAGTTTTTTTTAATGTGTGTAAAGGCTGTCCACATTGATGTCATGAGATAAAAGCGTCTTCCCACACTGTTCAGTTAGACGCAGAGGTGTGCAGAAAGAGTTTCCTGTTGTCTGTTAGGACTATGGGTGAACTGACACGGTGCAGACATTCAAATAAAGCAGACACACCAGGCAGACAGTCGCCGTGTTATCGCTCATCACTCTTTGTGTGCATGGAAAATAAAATATCTCACACGCACACACTGATGTTACGCATAGATGAGCTTTTTTTAAGAGCCTTGTCCAGGCACAAAGAAGAGTCACAAACACTTGAACATATGGGCATGCAGGCGTACAGCACAGCACGAGACACCATGAGATAGGCATATAGTTAGAATTCTATAATTCTAGTGGCATGACAGGGAGTTATGTGACTATTATTCTTATTTCTTACCATCAGACAGAGCCAGGCCAGCTGTTTCAACAACCCAGTTGTTATCTTGTAGTGGATATGTTCATATTTTAAGTTTCAACAACACTGTGGTTAACGTGTGGTTAGATTTAGGCACAAAAACTACTTCGTTGTGGTTGGAAAAAGATCATGTTTTGGCTTAAAATACACGGTTTTAGGGGCACAGTCCCCACTGGAAAAGCAGAAGTGTCCCAGTAAAAACCAGGTAATATCTTGGGTGGAAAAACAGCAACAGCTCTGTACAAAACATCCAGATTTGCATCACTTTAGAGACGTTGATATGATACATATGAAACATTAGAATATAGCATATCATAGAAATGTACAATGCCAACATTTTCTTCTGGTGCCTGGGCTGGTTTCACCCTGTTTCCTGTTGTAATGCTAAGCTAAGCTAACTGACTCATATTGATTCTACAGATAGGAGGGTGGCGTCTATCTCTTGGCAAGAAAGCAAGTACGGATATTTCCCAACATGTTGAACTGTTTCTTTTAAGATATGCATTAAAACCCTCTTTGTGAGGGGTAAAATTTCATACAGGCCCGGAGAGGAACTGGTTTTTGTTTCCCCCTGAGATTGCCATCACCCTGACAGATCCCACTGAAGCATGTCCATCTCATTTTGTATGCTAATCAAAATGCAGGCGACTCAGCCCTATCTTGATGAGGCTTATGTATGTTTCTATGAATAGATATGCGGGTGTGGGTGCTGACCTGTCTTTGTGTTTCACCGTGTTCCTCCCCTGCATCTGTGTTCGCAGCACTTTTCCACCGAGGCCGTCTGACCACACATAAACATCCTCAAACACGCATATCCATCGACTCCATCTGACGTGGCAGGCCTCTTTTTTTTCCCAGTATTAATCTTTTTGTGAAGCATAACAGATTCTGAAATGCTAATGCAGAGTGTGTTCTGTCTTGCTGCAGACATTTGCTCCCCCCTCATGTTAAAAAAAAGTGCGCATCAAGGTCTGTGTTCGGCGCTCGCACAATAGGCTTCTCTCAACAAGCACACATGGGGGCTGGTGAAGGCCATCAGTGCTCGCCTCGCTCTTTTACAGATCCTGTTCTTTTCCAGGCTTTAGTGTGTTTATCAGGGTCACACTTGTGTAAGTGTGAATGACAATAACTAACCTTCTCCTTTGACTTGAATGTCATTTGCTCATTTATGTTACACAACCAATGGTGCAATCAGGCTGTTTTATCAGGAGCAGAGAAAATAAGAAGTGGTGTGTGTACGCTTTCATAATCCTACTTAATGTTGTTTTATCACCTTGATACTTAAGTACTTTTCCTACTTAATGGAGAAATTCTTATAGATAGCTCTTTAGAGACCTCTCTGTGAAAGCAGTGGAGTTATAGGAAATTAAACAGTAAGGATGTATAGCAACAGAACATCAACAGAACACAAGGGTTATTTTTTATAGATGTACTGGTCAAAGGCTGTTATAGTTTGACGCTGCTCTTTTCTCTCCTGAACTTAACAACAGCTGTATCTGCTGCACAGCTGCCCTTGATTCACCTGGATTACTATGAATCTTTATAGACAAGCTATTAGTTTTATCTTGTAGACATCTCTCTAAAACTGTAAAAAAAAAATTAAGAGCAACATTAGCCCTGTTTCCACCAAGCAGCACAGTACAGGTGCACTACACATTTTTTTCTGTTTCCACTGTAAAAAGTTGTGGATGGTACCAATGGAAACGTTCCGTACCGTCCCCATTTTTGGTCACTCCTCTGTTGGGGTACCTAGCACACAGATCTGGTACTAAAAGGTGGAGCTGTGAACACTGCAGTCTGTTGACGGTCGCTCTGCTTAGGGCCGAGTTTGTCTGGTTTTGTAACCACTGTTCATACTGTAATACATTAGTAAACTATAACTATAAAAAGAAAAGATTTTTTTGCTGCCTCTTGCAGCGGCTGTAGTCTGAGAAAAAATTTTAATTCACTGGGCTGACTGTCGGCAACCTTTAAGGTGGAGCGTTAATTTGTAATGTTACTCAGAGCATGAGCACCTTAAATTTCAGTGTGACAACTTTGACCATTCCATTAGTTTTTATTGTCTTTCTTGGATAGCACAGAATTTTAGTCGTGAGTGGATCTTCAAGAGTTTAAAAATATTTCGATAGGCTTATGTGAACTGCATATGTTCTAATCAGCATAATGGAGCGTCGTTCCTGTGAGCTATGGTCGGCTGAGCTTGCCTTAGAAGGACTAAATGCACAAACCCGCTATTTTTAAATAATCCATGGAGAGAGCTTCTCAATGCAGCCTGTTTTATTTTGTTCTGAAAATGTTGGCGTGCAGCCTCGTTCTGTGGACGATAAACAAGGCGCAGACTTCCCTCTGTGTCACCAGAGATGAGGAAATACAGTGAGTGCTGGACGGAGCAGTGAGTGACAACAGGCCCACCCACATTTAAGAGCACTATTTGCAGACCTAGTGTCTCAGGCACCATGTCTGAAGGGTTACATTTCGTTCCAACGGTACGATACAGGTGCAATGCTGGTGCTATGTTGTTTACACTTGATGTTAACATGCATCTTGGGTGACTGGATCGCAAGTGGACAGCACTAAATATGGATGTGAATGTACGACAAAACGCTTTACTGTGACACAAGGCATAAATGTAGCAAAAGTTAGCCATTTTAAACCGAAAACATTTTAGTGTGGATGTGACTTTAGGGCTGTCCACTTGTGAGCTGATCTCCCAAGACGCATGTTACGTAATAGCAGGTGTAAACAGGCTCTTAAATAAACAAGAGAAGCAACTGTTGCGGTTACACAATGTCTTGGAAATTGGCCTGAGCTGCACCGTGCATGGTCGGTTGTTGTTACTGGGATCTTGGAATGTAGTGGAAAAATAACAGGTACATAGGTGCGCACAAGCCCGAGGGCAACAGAGAGAGAAATGCCAATATAGAGTTGTCTTTCAAAGTGTACTGTTGCATGCTGACAGGAGGGTGTCACATCGTTTCTCTGCTTATCACACGGGAAAACATCCCCTCTGACCCCTGCTGAACTTGCAGACACACAGAAAGGCTGAGCCAAGTGGAACACAAAACAGGAAAAAATACAGGACACAGTTGGTCATACTGAGCATTCCCATGTAAACCACATGTGTTGAGCCCAAACCACATTTTCTAACATCCAGTAAACACTGTCAACAAATTCTAAAATGGTCAGAATATCTAACAGACACAGACACTGACCTCATGTGCACCAGGACAACCGTCTGTGTCTCTAAGAGGACATTCTGTGGAGCATTTTATGGAGCTCTATAGTAACCTGCACTAAATTAACTGCCACCCACACTCTGTATCACCATCATCGGTGAGGTCTTCTCGTCCTGCTGTCACCCCTCCCCCAAGAACTGATCTTCTTTGTTCCACCACGAGGATCATCCATCCCTCTTGGGTGATATTTGCCAGTGAGCGACCACCACACGGTCATAACTGGTCTTCTTCTAGCATTAAAATAAAACCCCCTTTCTTTCTCTCCCTTTGTTTCCTCCTGCTGTTTTTCTCTCTTTCCTAAATCCTGTCATGATCTCCCTGTGATTAATGGTGATGGACTTCTCCCTGTCTGGACTTGCTTGGCTCTTGCACGCACATGCACACACAAACAAACAAAAACACAACCTCAGAATCAAACATTTAATCAGTTAACAGTTTGTTAAGATCTCCTAATGAAAGACAACATGTATTCATAAGTATAAATACTCACAGAAACAACAAAGCATGGAGGTGGTACTGATCATCATGTGTGCAGGTCTGCATGTTTTGCTCTCATGCGAGGGGCTCTGCAGTCCTAATAAACAGAGTCAGAGACCGAAGCCACAAGTTTTTACTGTACATGGACTCATGCACACACAAACACATAAACACATAAGATGTACACGTCAAAGCCAGAGCATGCATTCATAAACACATATGTAACACAGATGAGAAAGAGGCCTTAAAGAGAAGGGCGGGGAAATTATTCACTGTCACATAAGCATAACACACACAAACACATGTGTGCATGCTGTCACACATATGATGAGGACAATGAGACATGTGGATGCAATACTAACTTTTAAAGAGACACTAGATGCAAAATTAAAGTCATCAGAGGTAATTTTTCCGCATTTGCACAGACTGATTAAAGCCAGGCAGCGTCTGGTCTGTAAAGTGGTCACTGGTTACATGTGGTGTGTTAGCGTTAGCATTGTTGGTGCACATTCCTGCTCATGTGGGAGAACTGCTTCTTGGAGATTTTGAAACATTTGGGAAATATACTAATGATAAATTAGAATCTTCTGTGTCAGATTTATGTCTGATTGGACGCTGACTTCACCTGATTAGGTCATTCTTTACGGTAGATTAGCTCCTCTTTGTCTCGCCAGCCAGCACACCATCGCCGCTATTACTTAACGTGTGGAGAAAACAGGGGACGGACAGACAGAGGGAGGGAGGGCAACATGGAGAAAGGGAGTAATGAAGCTATGTATGTGCTTTCCCTGGTGGTTTTAATGGTGAGTGCAGGCCATAATTCACTCCAACGCACACGCACACTGGCACAAATGAATGCACGCTCATATACATGTGTGCACATGCACACACACACACACACACACACGAGCCCAAAGCAATACTTCTCTCTTTGTGTCTTTGTGTGTGTCCTACCCTCCATTTAGGCCAGTGCAGAGAAGATATATGGATGTGTGAAACACAATGACCTTGACTGTGTGTGTGTGTGTGTGTGTGTGTGTGTGTGTGTGTGTGTGTGTGTGTGTGTGTGTGTGTGTGTGTGTGTGTAGGATGGGGGTGGGTGAGGGTCTACACTGACTGTGCACCAGTACACCATCTATGAATCATTTTAGTGGCGCACCAGTACATCAATTTTCAAAATAAATCAAAATAACAACCAAACATTAAATGAATACTGCCATAGTAATTTAAAATTTCTGTCCATTTTGTGATTACTGGGGACTATTTGAACTGATATTTAGAATATTAATTTAAAAATATAGACTATTTGGTAAGTTAGGAGAGTTAAATGATTGTTATTTTGTTTAAGTCATGTGTCAGAACAGCCTCCACTTGTGTCCTCTCCTTCAGTTCAGAAACATTCGGTTAACTTTAACATGCTTCATTTCCAAGAAAAAAAGGTGTGCATGGCCTGTTAAACTTGTTTGGTATCCCTGGGGCAAAATGTGTCATTAGGCACCTGTTTTGGCCAAGTTCTCATTTTGACACAGAGACCTCCTTTAACTCAGGGCCATATGATTACATAATCATGCAAGACCAGGCCTTAACATGACTGGTGTCAAGGCCCTGTAACTGCTGGAACATGATCTGAGACCTCCCAGATCAGGACTGGCACCTAGTTGGCTCAGCACTTTCCTTCAGCAATAATTTGCTATAATAATTTTTGTCTAATATTTAATGTTACCTTCTCTGTCATTCTTTCATTTCCCATTGAAGTTCCTTGTAAATCACTAATATTGGTTACATTTTAAACTTGATTTTTATGTTTCTTTTTAGACAGAGACATCAATCATTTAGATCACAAAGTGACGCTTGAAGCATGCTTTTGTACACTGCGATTTGAACGAAAATGGTAAAAGACATTTCCAAAAAGGACATTTCAAATTTGCTGAATTTCTTAAACCAGTGGGTCAGTCTGACCCAGAAGTCCCATCATTGTGGGAATGATGTGTGCATGTAGCATTTTTCCTGTCGACATCGGTGTACTGTGTTTGCTTGACTTCACTGTTATGTCAGAAGATGGAACAATATTTTTTTATATGTGTGCTGCACATAGGGTTGTTTTTTTTTTTTTTATGTCATTCTTGTGTTGTCGTGTACTGCAGGGCTCTGGAGGTCGGTAGACTCTAGGGCTGTTTCTGATTGGCTCACCTTGTGTGTATGTTAAATGTCTATAGCAAACTGCTGGTGGTGGATTCAAACAAGACATTGCAGTTGACAGAATCGTGGCAACTTTCACAGGGATCATTTAGTGTGTTCTGGCATTAAAACTAAGATTTTGTGGCAGATGCCATAATCTCAACATTCTACACACAGGTGTAGAATTACATTACCTTAGGTGTAGGTGTAGGTGTAATTAAGTGTAGGTGTAGGTGTAGGTGTAATTTCATTACATTAGGTGTAAAAAAACATTACCAAAACATCATGACAACAACCTCTCCTCATGTCATGTGTGTAACACATGGGTTGGCAATCTGCAGTTCTAGAGCCACATGCGGCTCTTTAGCCCCTCTCCAGTGGCTCCCTGTGGCTTTAAGAGAAATTATATGGAAATGAATAACCCCTATTTTTTAACACTTTAATTTTCATTTATTGTTGCAGGCCTAAAGTGATTCTTACATTCTTCAACTGTAAAAATGAATGGCCTATATAGCGATTTATTTATTTATTTTCTTTAACATTTCGTCAACTCAAATATGGTTTGGTGCCTTTTCCTCACAAAAACGTCACTAGCAATGGTTACAGTAGTCTTGAGTCTCCCTAGCTGGGCTAGCTGTGGATTCCAAATCCAAAAAGAGAAAAGTCTCAGGGGAAAATAGGGAATTTAATAGTGCATGGACAAATTTGTTTACTTTCATCTGCAGCATTGCAAAGTTTAAGTACCAAATAATCAAAGTAGCCCACTGCAGAAATGCCACCTTGTGCTAAAACATATTAGTGAATGCTTATTTAGATCTAATTTATTAGTAATGTTGATAGGCTGAATTTGACTTTAAAGGCTGTGTTACCTTTATTATAAGGCTCAAATATGTTTTGTGGCTCCAGACAGATTTTTTTTTTGGCAAAAAATGGCTCTTTTGATAGTAAAGGTTGCTGACCCCCCGTCTAACACGTGAATCGGTGCCTTGCACCTTATGAAGATGAAGTTCAACTCTATATAAGGCAGCTCTGTCTCTGTCTGCATCTGATATTTTCTATATATTGTTCTCTCTGTGCAGGCTCACAGAAAGTCAGAAGCTCTCAAGGATGCTTATAAGGAGGACACCAGTTCTGGCACTGCAGTCGATGGAGGCTAACTAACGAGGAAGAGAAGTAAGGTGTTAAATTTCCGCCACACAAACACTCACTGCAACAACATGGGTTAGCTATTAATCCAGAGTAATGAACTCTGAAAGATAACACATTCCCATGTAGGTCAGCTGATGTTCTCATGACACGTTTCTCATTGTCTTCATCTTCAGCTGTTCCATAAAGTCACTTTCCATAAAGAATCCCCCACCATAAAGAGGCAGCATGGTGGAATACAGTATGTTGCGCCATATGACCCAGTGCACACACATGTAATAAAGTCACATGTGTCCACATGCTACGGTGGGAGGTAATGCTCTCAACCCAGAGGGTGGTGGGGGATGGGAACGCGATCGGGGTTAGTGGGCTTATATGGCAACAGGATTGAGAGCAAGCCGAGCACGATGCCCCCTCACATGGGGAAATAACACTGCCTTGGTGTGTACGTGTGTGTGTGTGTATGTGGTGTGTGTGTGTGTGTGTGTGTGTGTGTGTGTGTGTGTGTGTGTGTGTGTGTGTGTGTGTGTGTGTGAGATGAACTCTACATCTACTGGCTTTATACAAGGAGGTGGAGATGAAGGTTTGACAGGCAGCTTTTCTGTTTCCTGCATGATTATTTCACCTCATCTCCCTCCCTGCACTCAGCCCAGCATCATCCTCTCTCCTTCTCCGTGTGGGGCTGTTATTGAGGAAAAGTGTGGTTGACAGTGGAGAAATAAGAGAGGGAAAAAAACACGAGAATAATATAGGGAAAAGGTGTGAGAATGAATGAAGGGAAGGTGAGAAAAAAGAGCAGGAGGGGGAGCAGACGCAGAGGAAATGACTGCGAGGGAGAAAAGAGATTGTAATCAGATTTTATCGTGTCGTGTAGTACTACTCGCTTTCATTTTGCATTTGGTTATATTACTGAATAAATCAGCAGATACAATAAAACAAAATAGGTTTATTATGTCAAGATTACATCACAGGCTCAAACCCCCCTCACAAGTCCAAAACAAATCAATGTGACAAATGAAAAGCATCAATCAACACAATGATTTCCCCTCTTCTAACAGTTCACTCCTGCACTGCTGGTGCGTGAGGTTATCCAGTTCAATCCCATCAATGGTCAAAGCCCCCCCATCGACTGGGACGGAAAGAATGAAATCATTTGGAATCCATGGCGATGCTTCACCAAGGTAGATAACAAGAAAGAGCGGCAACATCCACCAGCCTCTACTGCTGCTTTTTTGTTTTTAAATTCTGAACATCTCATCTTCTTTTCCTTATCCATCCACTCCGAGTTTCATTCACACTTATTTTTCTCAAAACACCTCAGTGGAGTGAAAGGATTTTTTCCCTTCATCTTCATGTATCAGTGCGGGAGAAAGGAAACTACAGAGAGATCAGCGAGTGATTCAACAAAACAAGATAAAGAAAAGATTAAATAGGAGGAGAGTGGCATATTGTATTGCAACGGAGACATCATCCACTCACAGAGGCTCGAAAATCATTTCTGTATGTGATGTTATATTCCATAATGAGACATGAAAGAACACCTGCACTTAAATTACTGTTTCCTTTATGAAACTACTGTATGAAAGTAAAACTGACTTTGGAGATAACATAACGGTCATTCTGAGATTTTCACCTGCTGAGGGGAAAAAAACGGTTTCATTTATATTCTCACAGCACTCTACTGGTGTGCAGTTTGCTGCAACTCGTGGCTATTTAAAGAATTATCATTTTAAATAAATGTCAGAATCAGCCAGTTTCAAGTTCTTCTTGGAGAACATCAACAAAGGAATCAGTCAGTTTGGTAATGCGTCCGTATATTGCTGTTGTCGATCCGTATTCCTCTCCGTTTTATACCTGTGATAATTCTCTGTTCAACATGTGACAGCTAAAACAAGAGAACAGCAGGGGAAATAATAAAAAAATAATCTAATTGCAGCTGTGATTTTGATATTTTAACACTATTTTATGGCTGTTTAAACACCTGGGTGCTATTTTCAGATTTGAATTATCTTTTTTTTCACTGCAACTTAAAGACCAAAAGAGATCAATTTTAAGTGTTAATCACAATCCCATTTTCTCCTTGACTTACTTTTTAATTTTACAGTAAATTTAACAGTACAGTATGTTTTTAAATCAAGGCTTTTTTAATCTAATTGCTTTGACACTCCACCACCAGAGGATATGTTTTCAAAAGACAAATGCAAAAGTATGTCAGATTTTGAGCTTGAAAGTTAATGCTTTACATTGGAAATAGTGGTTTCTCCAATTCCGCTACATGTTACATATCCATCATCTTTTAACCACGTCAATATGAATATTCAACTGCTTGCTTCTATTTTTCCATTCAGAGTTGTAAGACTTTCACTGGCGTTTGGCAGGACATTTAGGGTGACAGCGACTTTCAAGTAATATAGTAAGCAAGTCAAGTTAGCCCTCTGAGCTAATGTGTGCTAGCTATGCTAACGACAGCTCAGAAATATTCAGCAGCATATTTTGCTGACACTAGACAAAAAGCCAGAGACTGCATCATATTAAGTTACTGTGAGCTGTAAATCCACCACTAACATTATCTTGGAGCCTGAACGAGCAAAGCCTTTTTTCTTCCGGGCAGATGCCTCTGTCTTGAGGGCCTGACACACCAAGCCGACGGTCGGCCGCCAGTCAAAGTTGAGCCATGGGTGAGCGTCTGCCGCTCTCGTTGGTGCGCTGTGTCCTACACTGTTGCCCCATGTTGGCCACTGTCTGCCTTTTTCAGCTGATTCCATATGTTGAATCAGTGTTGACGACAGCGGAGCCCTTCTGTTAATGAAATCACTCTGATTGGCAGATCAGCTCAGTGCACGAGAAGAGAGACGAAAGTGAGGAAAGTAAACAAACAGCTGAAGTCAAGAGGGTGTGAGATTAAAACAAACTTGTTACTTAAGGTAAAATTATTTTTCCATAGTCATTGAGCTCTTTAGCAGAAATATTTCATGATGGTTTGTGTTATTGTGGCACACGGTAAATATGCTCTGTCCTTTTGACATTGGATTGTGTTGTCAGTGTGGTTACTGGCTAACTAGCGTCAAGATGGTCTCCTGGTTTTCCCTTTTGATTGATGAATACAGAGTTATTTTTGGCCAAGATACAGCCAAGATAAGGCAATGCAGCAAGGGGTCTGAAGTTGATTCGGTGTGTCTGGGCCTTTATTCAGAATCACCCTGGGTCTGGGTCTGCAGCTGTCTATACCGGGGAACAGCACGAAACTGAGGAGTGCTCACTCTGCTGCTAAATCTGAGAACCAAAACGTCCCCAGAAACTGCACACTGACTCAACTTGAAGTTTTAGTCAGCTGAGGGGTTTCTGCCTGATGATTTGAGTCTTCAGCTCAGTAGGCTCAGGAGTTTGCTTAGTTGTCTCGATGATGGTTTGGTTGTCAGTGTGTGCTCTTTAGTCAAGTCAAAAATATGTTTGTTATGTTAAGTATATTTTTTATTGGGGCTCTGTTATGTAATGTGTAAAATGTTAGTTCACTAGAATAGTTTTGACTTTCTAAAACTTTCAACCACGACAACAAAAAATGAAACCCACAAGAGCACATAATTAGCACTGCAAAAAGTATACAAGCCCACAAAACAACCTCACAAACAATCAAAGAGAAGAAAAGTAAAAAAACTTTTGTAAGGACAGCTACAGAGGCAACGAAGGCCAAATTGTTCCTCAAATCGTCAGAGAATCACAGAGGTCAGTGAAGATGAAAGAAAAGGGAGGATGACGCCACGACCAAGGTGATGCTTCTGTCCTTGTTAGAAGTACAAATCTTAAGTATTTTGTTCTTTGGAGCGACTGAAGGGCTCTGATGACGTGGGGCAGACAGACGCAGGAGACGAGGCTCAGTTGCTGTACATATTTGACTAAAGCACTTCTAATGCGGTGAATTTTATCATTATAAAATATGCCACTTTGAAAATCTTGCCACCTCTGACTCTCTCTGTCACCTCTGCTAACCCGATCATTTCTTCTCACTTCCTCTCTATTTCCGTCATTCCATTGCACCTCACCTCACTTTTCACGCTGATACTGTGCATCACATCCTCACACGTTCGTACTTGTGATGCGCCCATATGGATGCACATACTGTGAACCTCAAAAGGAGAGGAGAGGGAAATGAAAGGCCTGTGATTATGTAGGTATAAATTATTCTGTAGAGATTGTTGCCACATTACAGCAAGCACAGTGTGTAAATCCATGATGATGGTGATTGTTTTTTTGTGCGTGTGTGTTTGTACATCTTCGTTGTGTGTGTGTCTGTGTGTGTTTGTGTGTGAATGTGTAATTACAAAAGGTCTGTGCAATGTGAAGCAATCTGTCGCTCCACCACAGGCTGTGAGTCTGAGCTATAATCTGCCGTGATGACGCTGATCACAGCCTGTGAATGGAGGTGCTGCGGGACAATGCTCAACCGCTCTGTGCCGGTGTGCCATTACAGAGATGACATCATTCCACTGCAGCACTTAGCGCGCGCATGCACACACTCACACACACACACTCTATCACAGAAACACACACACACTGAAGTATCATTTACGACTGCTCAGTTCTCAGATCCCCCCTCTCACGTCTTGGATTCGTCCTCGTGTGGCCAGCAGCAATTAGTGTGTGTGTGTGTGTGTGTGTGTGTGTGTGTGTGTGTGTGTGTGTGTGTGTGTGTGTGTGTGTGTGTGTGTGTGTGTGCAGCAGGAGTTCAGATAAGGTATAGAGATCAGGCGAGCTATCGAGATTAAGAGAAGCCCTTCCACATCCATCAACGGTGCAGTGTCAGTGCTCGGGGATGAGAAGCCCGCTAATGGCCATAACTCAACAGATCCATCACATCTCCATCTTGTTTACACTTTGAACCCCACACCACATATTGATGACTCACTTCTAATTAGCCAGTCAGTGTCTCCAGTGTCCAGTGTCTCCATTTGTGTGCGTCTGTGTATGTGGGGAGAAGAGGTTTTAAAGGGACAGTTCACCCCAAAATCAGAAATACGTATTTTATCTCTTACCTGTAGTGCTGTTTATCAGTCGAGATGGTTTTGGTGTGAGTTACAGAGTGTTGGAGAAATCAGCTGTAGACACATCTGCCTTCTCTCTAATGAAATGGAACTAGATGGTGCTTGGCTTGTGGCGCTTGGAGCACCAAAAATACATTTGAAAAACTCAACAGCAAGAAAGGGAGATAGATAGAAAGATGAAAATGACGGAACACAGAGCAACATAGTGGAGAAATGGGGGAGAAAGATAGAGTGCATGAGAGAGGGATAGAAAACAAGAGGTTGAGAGTGGGGTGCAAGGCGACTTGGTTGGCAGCGTTTGCCTCTGCCTCCCCAGCAGTGGGAGAGATGTGCGTACTGTAACATGCAGTGGGGAGCAGTGATCATCAGCTACGCGCCGTATCACCATGGACCGTCGTGCACACTCAAGCACTCAAATGTGCCGATCACTGACTATTGAAATAACAGAAGCAGGGAAAGAAGGAGAAGTGGTATGGGGGAACACGTGAGCCCTTAGTTTGTATCTGTGTTTTAAAATTAGAAAATGTTATGTGTTTTTTATAGTAGAAAATCATATATTTAATAGGGCTTGGGTTCAAAACTGCAGCCATGTAACCATGCAACTGTACGGATTCATTGAGGATCAGGCCTGATTCTTTTAACTGTCCCTTTAATGAGCAATAGATAGAGTAGGGGTGGGCGATATGGCCCTAAAATAATATCACAATATTTCAGCAAATTAGTAAAAAAAAAAAAAATTGGGCGGCCATGGCTCAGAGGTAGAGCAGGTGGTTCACCAATCGAAATATCAGTACTTCAATCCCCACCTTCTCCAGTCCGCATGTCGAAGTGTCCTTGGGCAAGATACTGAACCCCAAATTGCTCCCAAAGGCTGTTCCATCACTGTGTGAGTGCGTGTGAATGGTTACTGAGTAGTGGGTGGCACCTTGTATGGTAGCCTCGGCCACCAGTGTGAATGTGTGTGTGAATGTGTGTGTGAATGGGTGAATGTGACATGTAGTGTAAAAAAAAAAAGTGCTTTGAGTGGTTGGAAGACTGGAAAGGTGCTATACAAGTGTAGTCCATTTACCATATAAGAAAACAGACTTGCAATAAAAGAGGGAATATAGTTTACATGGTAACTTAACAGTTTGCCTTCAAATAATCAGTAAAATAGTCACTAAAGAAATCATCTCTCATTTCTTTAGTTTGTGAACAACAACAGTAACTCAGAGGGAGGTGCAATAACTATTGAACATTCACAGATATGCTGTTTTTTTGTCGAGCTGCGAGCATGAAGTAGGTTTACATTACCAAAGGTTTATGACAAAATGACTTGACGACGCTGACTCCAGTGTACGCACAGCGAGAAAGGAGAGGAAGAGATGCTGTGCTGCTGCCAGAGGAGCTGCTGAATGAGTTCCCTCTGAGCAGTAAGTCACTAAAAGAGTCTGAGAAGACCGGGGCTGGTCATAAAACATTCAGGACGCCACAGTTTATTCCACACTACTGAAGCTGCTCCTCTTTTTGGAACCACTAAGGAATCGGTAATAATTTTGCTTTCAGCCATGCTTGTTGTTGCCGTGGGTAACAGTGTGACGTCATATGTCAACAAGCCGAAATATTGCGAGTATCACAATAAGAATTTTTCATGTGATATTAAAAAATCTGCCAATTTTATCATGAATAAGATGATATGGCACACCCCAGATAGAAAGATAGGTAGAGATGGTGGAAATATACAACCACACTGAAGGGTACTGGAGGCCTGGCATTAGTGCACACACATCCTGCGTGTCACTTATTACCCTGTATTTAGCTGCTTTATCTTCGTGTCAGGACCAACTTGTCGCCAAACCTGTCATTATGACTAATAGCACTGGAAGCCACAGTGACTCCTCACCTTCCAGTCTGGTCAGGCAGCAGTGTGTCTTCTTCCTAGCTCAGATTACAAAGTTATTAACGCTTAAACCTTGTGTTGTGGTTCAAACAAAGTTTGGTCTCAGGTTGGTCATACCTGTTATAAATGGCTAAACTCAAAGGTGGGGTAAGAAACTGTCCGTTGGTGAATGGACTGGGATTAGAAGACAGAGGTTAGTCATAGGTCATGTGGTTTGGGAGAGGATTAGAGGTGGACATATTACAAGATGTTACGGCAGTACACTAGCTGAGACATCCCTTCTTCTATAACATTTTAACATTTTTCACATAATCATTTATCTTGTTGTGTTGCTGTTACGTGCTGTGTGTGCACGCTCATGAGCTGTCAGATGACACAAGGACACAGTGGACAGTAACGTTGTATCCTACTCTATGATGAGGCTGCAAACGTGTGTCCTAAAGATATGTTTGCCATTGTTAATTTGCACACAATGATGTTTGAGACAAAAAAATAGTGCGTACATCTAAATGCAGAACAACTTTACTCCATCGAGCCTCTCAAAAAGTTTCAAACAAGCCAATGCCACCTGATGACTAGAGCCTGATCAATACTGGATGTACTGGACTCTGACACCAATATCAATATTTCAGAGTTAAAAGAATCCAACAGTGTATCAGCCAATATATTGCACTACAGCACAATTTATTGGCTGACATATACCACAGTATGGATATCTGCAATAAGCTACTATCAGCTGATACGTACTGTTTTCTGTTTAAAGTCCTGCACTAGCTGTGGCGACGAGTAAATGGCGTTGAAGTTTCAGAAAAGCTGTATCTTTTAAAATATTACTCCCTTGACTGGCAAACCGTTTCTCAACTGCTGTAAGCTGCAACTTCGTCTCTTGTCAGGTGATGGCACATTTTCTGGAGTCTTGTAGCTGTCAGAGTAGATGAAACTATGACTAACAGACCTGGATAACATTATGTAACACATGACCTAGCGAGCTGCAGCTCAGGACATCGTCAGCCTGATTCCAGACCTCTGAATCACTGCCCATATTTCATTTCTATTTGTTCAGTGACTCAGATACACCTGGTGTTGATGGCTGTTTCAGAGGACAGCGTGAATGAAGTCACATGAAAAGTCTAATTATCAGCACAGGAGGTTGTTTCTTCTGGTAGGAAATCAAATGAAATAACAGAGCATACAGTAAATTCTCATTCACTTCATACGACATGTATGTTTGACACAAACTACTCTATTATGTACTGAAAGCAAACAGAAGCTCGCTCGTGTCCTTCCTGCATGGCTTTGAGGGTTTAAAGGCTTTTAGTGTGAATCAGCTGCAGGCATGTTATGTATGTGGAGTGCTGAGTCACGACACACTGTACACTGTGAACAATAAACAAACACAAAGACGTGTGTATGGCGAGACTCATATGGCATTCAAAGGATGCACTTAAAGGACCCCACCACTCCCTGTCAGGTAGAATTACTCACAGTCTTCATACTCACAGGTTTGAAAACACCTGTAACCCAATGCACACATATCGCTGTCATGTTATGTGGTGTTATTACCCGTACTGTATGAGGTAAACCACAAATTATGGTGTATAAAGCACTCAGATATTCCACTTAAAGGAATACTTCACCCACAAAATGACCAATTGTAAAATATTAAGTCATTCCGTGTTACCTTGCATTTGTTAGGGGTGGGGGAAGAAATTGAAACAGCATAGTATCACAATATTTTTATGTCGCAATATCGTATTGTCACACAGTGCCAAATATAGTTTTTTTATTATATACATTTATATATAATAGGCGGCAGGGTGGTGCAGTCGTTAGCATTGTTGCCAGCAAGAAGGTAGAACCAGGTTCCTGGGTTTTCTCCAGGTATTGCAGCTTCCTCCCACAGTCCAAAGACATGCAGGTTAACTGGTGACTCTAAATTGTCCGTAGGTGTGAATGGTTGTCTGTCTCTATGTGTCAGCCCTGTGATAGTCTGGTGACCTTTCCAGGGTGTACCCTGCCTCTTGCCCACCATCAACTGGGAAAGCCCCCCCCCGCGACCCCTAACAGGATAAGCAGTTACGGAAAAAATGAATGAAAATTTAACTTCATCAGTTGCTTTTTCAATTTACTAGATACATTTTGCTGCTGCAAAAAATAAAAGTGAAGACTGAAAACTTATCTTAGATAGATAATAAGATAATAAATCGCAACATATTTTATCGCAATACTCATATCACAACATATTTAAAATTGCATTAATATTGTATTGCAACTTTAGTATGGTGATTCCCACCACTAGCATTTGTAAAGATTTTTTTTTCTCTGGCGTGCCTCCATGGAAAACAGCAAACAACCTGATTTATTTATTGATTGTGGTCCGCCTTTAACAAAAGCAAAACTATATTAACATCCATTAACAAACTCTCACACAACTTGTGCAACATAATCCAGGTTTCATTAATCCACTCATATCATTAGTACTTCCCAAACGCATACATTCTGCGGAAAAAAAAAAACCTGAGTATTGGAGTCTGGCTTTGAGGAGAGCATAGATAAGACTTTCACTTCAATTTTAAATAGTAAGGTTTTACCAAAAATGCATGTGTTTGGGAAGTACTGAGCATACGACTGGATGAATGAGACTTGGATTATACTGCACAAGTTGTGTAAAAGTTTGTAAATGGATGTTTTGCTGTTGTTAAATGTGGTCCCCAGTGAATCAAAGAATCTATATGTTTGCTGTTTTCCATGGAGGAATGTGAGAAAAAGTGTGTGTGAAAAAAAAATTCAAGGTAATACGGGCTTTAGTAACTGATATACAAACAATCATTTAGTAGGTGAAGTGTCCCCTCAAGCAAAAGCAGCAATAACATAGGCTTACTTAAGTAAAAGTACAAAAGTACTGGCATCCAAATATAGCTTAAGTACCAAAAGTAAAGTATTCGTCATGTTATCAGAATAATGTTTATCATATTATTGGACTATATTTATTGATGCATTAATGTGTGTATCACTTTAACCCTTTGAAACCTGGGCAAATTGGCTTGATTTCTTTTTAAAAAAAAATGGGAAGAAGGCAATGACCCAAACAAATAGCAAGAAAGAGAAAATTAAAAACAAAAATTAGTAAAAAAAAAAAAATAAATAAAAGATAAAAACAAACAAACAAGGAAATTACCTGGAAAATGTGCTTAAAAATTATAATAATTATGTAAAATATTTTATATAAAATATTATTTATAAATATAGGTTTCCCTATCTTTTTTCCTTTTACCCTATATTTTTTTTTAAATTTCTAAATCTATTATGTTTTTGTTTTTTTTTTTTTGCAATTTGTGGGATATTCTCACCAAGTTGCTTGTTGCCCTTTCCCCTATGTTTCTGAAAGAAATCATGCCAATTTGCTCAGGGTCAAAGGTTTGAATACTTGCTGAAGGCGTCTGAAAGCTGCACAAGAAAAATGATGTCGCTCCAGGTTTCAAAGGGTTAATGTTGCAACTGGTAAAGATGGAGCTCAGTTTATTTACTTAATATACTGCTGGGTAGTTTAATCTATTATAATACATCATAATTTATTATCATTTATATTTTGTGTTAATACTATGAATATGTAAAGTAAGTATCAACTAAAGTTACCAAATAAGTGTAGTGGAGTAAAAAGTACAATATTTCCCTTTGAGATGTAGCGGAGTAGAAGTATTAAGTAGCAGATAATGGAAATACTCAAGTAAAGTATCTCTAAGTTGATCTTAAGTACATACTTGAGTAAATATACTTAGTTACATTCCACCACTGCCAGACACACACACACACACCCTCAAGAAGTACATGAGTGCACACTGCACGCCCAGTCACTTGTCACATGATGAGCTCACTTTAATCACCCGTGAGTTAATTTTTGGTGACATATGGTGAGTACACAGGTTAATTGCTTCCTGTATTAAAACAAAATTGACATTTACAGAACAGCAGCCAACTGACATGGAACAAAGCAGAGGCGAATAAAACACAAAACGTGGGTGGAGACGAAGACGGCAGGCAAACAAATAGACACAGTCAGTTAGTTATGACATGACATGAAAGCAGCCGGCGAAACAACCGGCAGAAACAAGAAACTGATGGGTGCTCATAAAATGACATGAGCGTGTAGCTTTGGAATGCTCTAACCTTACAAATGTAAACTTACAGTGTAAATTTGAAAGGCACATTTAGTTTCCTGTCGGTTTAAACTTAGAAATAACACCCATCATTACGCCAGGCTAAGACTCAAAATCACTTAATCTTGAATCTAGATGTAGTTGTTCTAAAATAAGTTGAGAAAACACAGACAAGTTTCCAGCCAACCAGTAACCTCGGTGACCTCATACAGACTGGTGTGACTGCAGCCGGGCCAGACGTGCAGTCAGTCAGGTGACCAGCTGACTGGGAACTGCTATTGAAGTGTGGGTTTGGTATTTGTAGTTGTGGTTAGCCCGCTCTCTCAGTCATAAAGCATGTTAGCAGTATTTTGGAGTTTGCAGTCAACCCTGAGCTTTGGCAGCGTCTGTTTGGAAGAGCGCAGTGGATTTTTTTTCTCCGATTCTTTTATCCTTTCTAAAATGTCTCCTCGTCATGGAAGAGTGCTTGAAGATACCAAGCAAACAGAACGGACTTTGTGTTTGTACGAGGCTCTTTTGTTTATTTGAGTACAAAATGAAAGGGCCACATTGGTAGACCTAAAGTACCTGATGCATGTCCTGGGTTTGGCAACAATGACTGTGCGGTTATGAATGTACCATACTGTATATGACGACACAGCTTGGCCTTCACAAATCATTCAGGCTGGTTTTTACTCTGACAAAGACTGAAGTGCTGTGAATATATAGCATGATGAAGAAGTGGGTCTGCAATTGTATGTTTAGTATATGGAGCGTACTACGTATACATGAGGGTGGTGGCAGAGGCTCTAATTAAACTTTTTAATGTAGAAATGTAGTAGAAAGAAAATAGTTCCTGCATGAAACTGCACACAACAAGGTCTATGGATTATCTTGAGTAAACAATATCATGGAGCCATCCAGCTCCATTATTTAATTTTGGGGTGAACTATCCCTTTAATGTTTATAATGTGTAAAGTTTGGTGATGTTGAATTACTTAGTAAGTAGTAATGATTAGCTAGCAGTGCTAGTAGGATTTTAGAAATACTTAAGTCACAAGTCCAAATGGCTTCACCAATTTCTTTTAGTGCTTCCAAAGAAATGTAACACAGTAGGACACAAGAAACTGAAAATGTTTTTCGTGTCATATTCTGTCCTTACACTGTTCAAACATATATTTTCTGTACATTACCCAATAATCGAAATTTCAGAGAGTTCTCGAAATTAACTCTAGTGGAGAATCAAACACCTCTTTTTCATATTTAAACCATCACATTTAAATATATCGACTAGAAGCAAGTTGGTTGTTTAATTTCAGCCCTTAAAACCCACCATATGCAATTTTTCTGTAATCAGAGGACATAACCCACTCATCATGTCGTCAAAATCCCCACAACAATACCACGCCATGACATCAGAGTGAGCCCTCGCCTCTGTAAACAGTGGAAAGAGATGTTCTAAACATTTGCCAGGGACGGCAGTAGCTCAGTCCACAGGGACCTGGGTTGGGAACCGGAGGGTCGCCAGCTCAAGTCCCCGTCTGGACCAAATATGGGGCGTGGACTGGTAGCTGGAGAGGTGCCAGTTTGCCTCCTGGGCACTGCCGAGGTGCCCTTGAGCAAGGCACCGGGCCCTCAACTGCCCAGGACACCCCCTCACTCAGACATCCCTTCATTTAATGCCTGTATGGGTTCTGTTGGTGCATGTGTGTGTGTGTTTCGGGCCTGTGTGTGTATGACAACAGAGTGAAAAAATCTAATGTCTCCTTGGGGATTAATAACATATGTCTTCTTCTTCTTCTTCTTCTTCTTCTTCTTCTTCTTCTCCTCCTCAACTGTCCCTTTAATGTTTAAAAAAAGTTTGGTGATGTTAAATTATGATATTGTTATTGTTATTGAGTAAAAGCAAATTGGTTGGTTGGTTAGGTTCAGCCCTTAAAACCCACCATGTGTAATTTTTCTATAATCAAAGGACATAAACCTCTCATCATGCCGTCAAAATCCCAAATCCCCAGAAACAATACCACGCCTTGACATCTGAGCGAGCCCTCGCCTCTGTAAACAGTGGAAAGAGATGTTTTAAACATTTGCTAGATGTCCCTGCCCTTATGTTATTAGATATTATCACCAAACAGCATTGAAGTCCTCTCATCACTTAAGCAATTGATTTAAATCGATTGAATTAGTAGGCCAGCTTTTAATAATACTGTTGAGATCAATGCATTTGATCTATGAAGATAAAATAGATATTAAAGTTCTCATAAATGCTGCAGTCTGAAGATTAATTTCAGGTTTTGTGTCAACTAACCCTTTAGATACACTTATCCATGCACAGAGACGCAGACATAAATTCATGGGATCATCTGGAATAATCTAATAGTTTTGACCTCTGGCAGAAGGGGAAGTGGGTTATTGGCTGTTTGTAACAGGAGGGAGGCAAGAAAGCAAAGTATCAGCAGAGCGACCCAGCCAGGGTCTGTGTTAATATTTGGCACAGAGGCCTGGGGGAACTTTCAGACATGCAAGTGACCCCCATCTCTATAACCGTTCCTCCTCTCCCTCTCCTTTTTTATGTTTCGCAACAACCAAGGAAAAGCACCCAGCCCGGTGTCAGGTATCAGAGGGTTGCTGTACGTCTGCTCTCATTTAATGCACAAAACAAATATTGTGCAAGAGGACTTCCAGGAACTTGAGAGGAACACGGAGTTGTTTTGCTGTTTAGATCCCCCCAGACTGACGTGAGAAAGAGATTTATCTCCTGGAGGGAGTGTGAGGTTAAATTTGTTCAAGCACAAGCGCTCAGACACACACTGTTTTGGAAAACACTTGGCAGGATAACATGAATTAACATCACATGTAAGGCAGGCGAGGGCTCTAACATTTTCCTCGCTGTGCTGAAAATTCCTCTCGTGGCTGTATGAGCTGTTAACGGCCGCCCTGTGCTTCCACGGCACTCGTGAAATTTATGCACTTCTAATACTTTTATATTTTCACGGCAGTAAAATCAGTTAAGACACAGACATGGGAAGGGTGTGGAGCCTCACCAAGCTTTATTTACATGCGCACCATTTCTTATACAAACTAGATTACAATTCAAAATGGAATACACAGGAAAAATACCCACTAACATCAAGTCGAGAAGAAGCAAGATTAATAAAGGGCAAAGTTCAAAGGGCAAAGTTCAGAGGGCGTATGGAGGGGAGCTGGCCTGGGCCTCTAAACAAGGATGGAAAAGAGGAGATAATGAAAAGGAAACGTCCGAGAGGTGATTAAGGTATCTAGTGGTATGTTTCTTCTATTTTTTTTTTTTTGCTTTTCTTAGCATTAAATTTGCACGTGTTTGTGCTGCAGGTGTGTGTTGGGCACGAGAGGAGATAATCTGTGCCTTAATGAAGCACTGAGTGGTTGTGTGGAAGGCCCGCTCCACTATGACTTAGTGTAAACTATCTCCCCGAAGAGCCGAAACATTTCACACTGACTGCACAACAAGTAAGGAACGTCTTCCCGTGATTGAGATTTGCAGTTTATCAGGGATCAATAACCCCTCTTTGAATGAAAGGATCACAGGGTTCCCTGGATTCACCTTGTCAGTCTTCTTCACAGGAGGAGTGAAGCGCTCCTTATACATAGCACGGTCAGTGTGGATAAATTCAAATGCTTAGCAGTTCGGGTGATGGCTCAGGATTCCCCCCCTGCCACAAGACATGTGATAAATGCTCTGGAAAGTTTAGATGTGACGAGGCGTTGGAAAGTCCAGCACGTTGTCAGATGACGCTTTAAGCACGTCACAGTCATGACCAAACGCTCACTGAGAGCACCAGGACGTGAACCTGCTGTACTCCACGTGGAATAAAACAAGTGTGAAGCTGAGGAACGTCCGTAAAGGAGGCTTTCCCTGTGTCTGTACACACACTCGCAACAATAAACCCATTAACGCGGAAGGATGGTGCAAGTTCTGCTCTGTAAGCCCTGATTATTAAACAACAGAACGTGTGTGTGTTTGAGTGCTGAAGACACAGGGTTCCTCTCTGTATTACAATTTCTGTCGCAGGACGGCACCATTGGAAGGGTCTCGGGGGGTACAGCTAGGTCATGCACTAAACCTCAGATAGCACAGTAGTTCATTCTAGCCAACCATGCACACACACTCCTCTGCCTTGGCCTCAAAGTGATATACACACATCTGTACACTATTATACACAGCGGGGCACACACTTCATGTCGCAGCCCCAGACAGAGAAGGGATACCAGGGTGCCCAGATGCTACAACAATGGTGCTTTCCACCATTTTCAAAAATCTGGTTCAACAATGAAATCGCTGGTAACAGTGTTCCCTCCCACCGGGCGTGTAACGTTGTTCATTATTTCTTCAATTTTACCTTCAGAGGTATCACAAAATCCAAGGGTCAAGTACTACATGAGTATATAAGGACATACAGCGAGTATATATGCATTTCACACAATTCATAATGCATAAATACATACATGCATACAGTCGGCTGTGCTGTATGCACCATGAGGGATAGTGAGGGGTTACACATCCTTGTGAGATTAATTCAACAGAAATAAACTCCACAGATAAACACGTACACACATTAACATGTACTCAGGAGATACAGGAAGTCACCTGCAGGAGCACCAGGCGTGTCCATGAGGGGATGTGTGTCACGAGTCCCGACAAGAGGAAAGAAAAAAAAAAAAAAGCCATGACAGCAAAACCAAAAATAACAGACCGCGTGAAGTCTTAATCCTGACATTTATCTTCCTCCTTCCTCTTCATCTTGACGGCCAAAAGTTCACAGGTTACAAGTTCACAAACACAAACTGTTTTTATCAAGAAATGTTAAAATACCGCTAGAATGTGACTTGATGTTACTTAAACGGGAAGCCTCCCTTTTCCCCCCTGAGTGATTCTATATATGCATAAGAAGCCCCACAAGCTCATGACAAGAAAACAGCGGAGCTTAACACAGATCCCTGGTATTATTTCTTCTATCTACTGTATGTGTGTGCAATATATGTGTGTGTGTGCTGTGATTTGGCTGCCAGCATATCCTACTGTTTGTTTCAAGTAATTTGGCAATATACAGAGATAGCTTATTGTTTTACTCGAGAAACAAATGGCTTCTAGAGGAATGAGCCTAAAAACCCTGCTCCCCTCCCCGCCAGCGCCGCCGCCGCCGTCTACAGGTTCGCCGTGCTACAAGTGGCAGCACCTTTGGGCTTCTGCAAGTCGTGGGTAAAAACGTAACGAACAAACAAAATGCACGGCTTGCTCTCGGGGCAGGATTCAACACTGTTTACATAGCACCTGTTATGGTGTGGAAATGTTCACAACCCTAGGACACAGGTATCATTTTGGCTACATCATATGCAGTGATAAACGACCTCGACAGAACTCACCAGAAGTTAAGAAATCTAAGAAACGACAGATCTTTCCCGCTCCTTCTTGAACTTTACACTGCCCGGCACTGTACAAATATCCATGATGATTCTTCCTCTAGTCTTTTTTCATATTTTTTTACAGTTAGATATACACAAAGGATAGCAAATATTTTTGTAATATTTAGCTAATTGTAATATAACCCTCAGTATGCGGCGTTTAATTTAATTCAAGCAATTTATAAGAAAAAAACTGGAAGTGCATGGCATTGAGTCGAGATATTTTTACTTCTAAGGGTTCTGAAACTGAGGAAAACTAGTAGGTTTGTCTGTTTGTGTGTTTGCATGTACTGTATGCGTGGCCACTCAGCGAGTAAGATACTCCATTTCCATCCTTTCATTTCATCAATACACCAGTTCTTTTTGTGAAGACATGTATGATGCAGAAACAATTATGATAAAACAGAAAATCCAAAAAACAAACACTGAACATTTAAAATCACTAAAGTGAGAACAGAGGGAAATTCTTATTTTTTTTCAACATAACACATCCCAGGAAACCACTGGAGCAGATTTACACCACATCACTTCTTTACACTTTTTTTTTTTTAAATATGTCTTCAACGGGAACAACTGCACCGTGCACTCCTTCAATCTTTGCTTGATATTTAGTCCTTGTATTCCACCTGAATCCTCTTCTGATAAAGCAGTGTCTCTTTGATATCAACAGACTGGGTGTCAAAGGAAAATTGCATAATTCTAAGATTTGTGAGTTTGAAATAGCTTTCTTCTTTTTGTTGTTGTTGTTGTTGGTTCACAGGAGGCTTTGAGGGCTGATGTGCAGTATCTCTAGAGTCTGTCGGATCGTTCATGGTTCACCAGTGTGGGAGCGAAGGTAAAGCTCTCGAGAGGAAGTCTTCTTCTGTAAACACAGGGTTCGTATTTTTTACGTTGTGCTGATGGCAGGTTTGGCAAAAAGGATGTTGTGTGTCTGATCTTCTCTTGCACTACACAGTTCAGACCTGGAGAGATAAAGGATGGGATTATTAAGAAGTATTCGTACTGTACTTACTAAAAACAAGGACAAATCTAAAGCCAGATGTCACCAATCCACATTTTTTAGTTTCACTCTGCTAATTTGCAGCAGTTAGCTGTTGGCCTAAAGGTACTGCTGGTACTTCCTGCATGTGCTTCACAACAGTGTTGTAATACTCCAGATCAGTCTTCATCATGAAACTGGTATCAAGACTTTTTTAAGGTCTTGGTCTTTTGTCTCAGAATCAACTGAATTTTTTTAGTCTTAGACAAACAGGACATTTTATTTCAAGACCGGTCAGGACCACAGCTGTGAAGGTATCACTAAAGACTAAACACTTACTGCTTCAAATGCAACCAATAACTTGGTTTATTTCTAATTTAAAATTTTTTGTTGTGGTTAATGGCTTTCAAATTTTTCATGCATAGTTCACTTCAACATACACCTTTGATAAGTGGTTCCCAACTGGTGGATTGCTGTCTAAAATGGGTCACGGGTCCATTCTTAAAGGACCGCAAGTGACTTGTGAACATGTCAAGTTTGTAAAAAACACATTTTATTTTTATGTACGGTGAATTTCCGGTACAGAGCGTTTATTTTGAAGTGCTGTTTCCTGCTGTATAATGAGTGAGAGAACGGACAGCTACTTGACAGACACAGCAAACTAGCTTGAGAACATGGCCAAACGCAAGTATGACACTGAATATATTAAACTGTGTGGACCTTGAACTAATGACTAAAGAAGAAGCTGGACCCTGTGGCTGGACCAGTTGGGAACCACTGCTTTAGACTCTGTAAATGATGGACGTAGCTTCGGTGTTTGTGGACTGCCATTATAAAGCCTTGAGCTCGGCATTCCGGCTGTTGTCGTCTTGTTTTTTTGGAGTCAGAAGTGACCGTTTTTGGACGAAAGGGTGAAGCTGTGGACGAGTGAGGGCTGGATCTGACTGTAGCGTCAAGCATCAAGTATCCCCGCCCTTAAATATGTGGAACTTTGGGCCTTAATAAAATGTAAATGGGTAAGTTATAAAAAAATTCACCCTCCATACAGTTGTCATGAATGTTGACATTAGCCAAAAGTGTTGTTGTAGCTGGCTGTTTCAGCATTTTAACATGGGGGGCTGTGGGGATTTAGTCTGTTTTTGAGCCAGCCTCAAGTGGCCATCAGATGAACTGCAGTTTTTGGCACTGGCCCTTTTTTCAGCCTAGGAGGTTGCTGCTTGACATACACACATATAAACAGTATGTTTGTTATCTGTCGGTATATTTATGGGAAAATATATTTTTTAGATCAAGTATCTATTGTTTGAATGTTCCACATTTTATCGTGTGTCATGCAGTGTGTGCACTCGTCTGGTCTGGTCTTGATCCTGACTCGGTCCCGCCCTGTCGTGGTCTTGGTTTAAGTGGTTTTGACTATGTCTTCGCAATAAATGCATTTTAATGTGAAAGCAGATGGAGACCTTTAACATGATACCAGAAGTGTTGACAGTTACTTTTGTGGTTAGCTGAAGTTTCCAAAAATCTATTACATAAACAGCAAATACTTTTTTTTTTGTACTTTCTCTGGGAACCTCGTTTTGAAACTTTGCATGGATATAACACATTCTAAGACATGTTTACCAAATCTTGAAAAATGAGAACAGCCCAGGAAAGGAGGTTTGATATTATATCTTATTAAAAACAAACTTTTAGCAGCTGCAGTTGGAAAAAATAACTAGTGGAGAGGCTATGTTGTTCAGCAGGTTGCTTTTGGTTTGGGGAAAATGACGAACCCAGTTAAAGTGGTTTAGTGAAGAGATGCAGAGGCATGTAATTACTTGAGAGACTCTTTTCCATGTGGATTCACAGGACAATGGGCGCAGCATCGACTCTGATTATGGTTTATAGCTGCAGTTCACTGCTTTTATCTTCAGGTCTGTATCTGTTCACAACACCAGTAATTCTACAGCACAGAAACACTTCTAAACAACGTAAACACAATTTTCACTAGTCTAGACAGAAAGTTGGTGTTTGAATGTTTTCACTACTCATATATGGTCGTGTTAGCCGACACATATCTTCACCAGTTCTGCACAGAAACCTTTGCAGATTTTACATTTTGGAAAAAAGAGAACTAGTATCACATCTCTTCTTGGCATCAGCCGTACCCTGAGTTTAGGTGTTGGAATTTTAACGATCTGAACACAAGTGTACAGCTGAGACACACTGCTGTTTACACCTCTGTCTGTCATGCATCTCCAGCTGACCACTTGTGTTCAGATTTCATTACTGCCTACATCACTTACTCTAGAAAGTCAAGGGGTTTCCTTTCACAGAAAGGATGATGTTTGGTCACGCAACTTGTCCAACTTGTCGTAAAATGGGCAAGTTGTAGAGCATTAGCACACTGACACCAAAACAACCACCACATGCTGCATTGACGCATCAGGATGCCTTAGCATTTACACTACAAAAGATATTTGGTCAGATGCCTCCTCTGCAAGTGGTTTGAGTGACTGGATCATAACACATCTTGGTGGTCATTCACACTTGTATTTAGCGCTGTCCAGTTGTGATCAGATCACCGAAGACACATTTTGATACCAGGAATACACAGGCTCTAGGTATGGTCACATGCCACATGGTTTACTTTGATGCACACAACACTTAAGCATACACACCTGCTCTGCTCCTCACTGGCCTGACCCTCTCAGCCGGGTACCCAGCTCTCAGAGGTCTGCTTGGTGCTTGTGAAGTTGCCAACTCCGTTCATGTTGGCCTGAGACTCAAAGTTAAAGTCCAGGTCATCCGCGTCCATCAGCTCGTTCCTGATGATGGACTCCATATCACACTCCAGGCTGCTGTTGAACATGTCCAGGTCCAGATCTGTGGGAAAACGGTCCTGGCAGATCCCTCCACTGTTGCTAACTGTTCCGTTTAGGAAGATCGAGGTATCGATCTGCATGGAAGAGGAACCATTTCCTCCCAAGGGCGAGAGCAGGAGCTGCTGCTTGGCATTAGCCAGAGCGTTAGCCTCGTTGGCTAGGTTCAGGCCTCCGTTTAAAGACCTCAGGGAGCTCTGGTTGTGGTTGTTACTTTGTAGTATCTCCCCTTGGCTGCTCTGAAGTCCAGTGGTCCCAAACAGCATTACGGGATCATTACGGAGCATGAGTCCACGGCGGGAGTTCTGGGAAATAACGGCAGCGGCGCTGGCCTGTGACATCAGAGGGTCAGACTGGGTCATCATGACATCGCTGTGGCTGTGGCTGTCAGAGTTGAGCAGGTCTTGTAGTGTCTGACTGCCAAAGCGAGACAAGCTGATGCTGGAGAAGGATGTCTGCTTGTTCTCCTGGATGGTCTGCATGGGGGAGGGACGCAGAGAGGAGCCCGTCGTGTGGGGTCCAAAAATGGAGTTACTGTACCCATTAACTCCACCATTAGAGGAAGAGTTGTTAGAGGGAGAGGAAGTGGAGTTAGGTGAGCCTAGCCCGTTGGGTTTGGACCCAAAATTGAACCCTGAGGAACCATTTGGAGCGGCTGGTCCTGAAACAGTTGGCACCAGGTTGATGTTATCCAGCAACTCATCCATCAGGTCATCTGTGAGTCCGTCATTCAGGTTCATTGTACCTGCCAGGTCCGCCAGGCGGGGCAGCTCAGTCGGCACAGCCTTCCCATTGGTCGTGGTGTTGCCGGGAGACAGCGCTCGGCCAGGGCTGGAGTACAGCATTGGCGAAAGAGGAGGCTCGTCATCGGGCACCTCGTCTAGCTCAGGGTTGGCCAGAATAGGTGAGAGGCGACCGCTCAGTGTGCTGGCATTGGAATTAGTGCGAGAGCGGAAGTCTGTCCAGGCATCCAGCTCCTCGCTGCTGCGTGACGTCGGGCTTCCAGGCCACTTGGAGAGACCTGAGGGACTGTCTCCGCCGCCTTCACCGGCTGCAGCAGCTGCGGCCTGCAGGGCTGCCTTCTTCTTGGCAGCACGGCCACGGGCGGACTTGGTGTACTTGTTGCTGTTGTCCATGGAGACTGCACGGCGGCGAGGAGCCTTGCCACCCTTCCCTCCCTCTGGGTTGATCATCCACCAGGAACTCTTCCCTGTTCCCTCGTTCTGGACGCGGATGAAGCGGCTGTGGAGGGAAAGATTGTGCCGGATGGAGTTCTGTAACACAAAGAGAGAAAGAGAAGAGACTGTTGAGTGATGTGTACAAAATCCTTTTGAAACAATTACTCAAACAATGACTGGCATCAATATTGATTTGTTGTATTCTTTCTTTCCTTTTACCAATACAACATTCAATGAATACCTCTCATTAAGTCCAACAACACTGATCCATAAACCACCCACTACTGATTCTGCAGCAATGTAAACAGTTGCTCTGGTGACTAGACACACAAACAAAGCAAAAATCCTTTTGTTTCAATTGTTCACCCACTAAATATAGACAGGAACACATTAACGTGCAGCAGCACTTAGCGCTGATGTCTGCATTGTTCCCACTGTAGCTTTTGTGTTGCGGTTATAAAGGAGAAAACAGAGACAGTGGTCTATAATCAAGCGTCTCCTCGATTATGAATGACACATACAAAGAGCCCCTGTGTTGCTTAAGGAGCTTGTTCTGTGTCAGATCATGCGTGTTTGTGTGTGCCTGTGTGTGAGTCTTGTCTGGTGTATATTGATCAACTCTGAGCTGCTTCCTTGTGCGAGCCCCAGAGGCTCATTGTGGGGGAACTGGTGCACATGACAGCCCCTGGTAATGATCAAGAGGTTTATTCACAGCACACAGATGTATGTACACATTAAAAGGCCCAATCTGCCATATAACACGCCTGTTGACTCACTTGTTGCCTCACTGCTGGGTTTGTTTACATACACACTGATCAGACAGATATTCTTTCTTAGTTTACACACGCTGTGGCTGTTGTACACAAATTTACTAGCTTTGCTAGTAACATGGGTGTCCACCCCTTTGGCACAATCATAAAACTCAACATCTATCGGATGGATTTCCTTGAAATTTATTACAGACACGCTCGCTGACTTTAATGACTCCCTGACTTTTCCTTTAATGCAACCCTCAGGCAATCATTTTAAAACTGTCCTGTACATTGGTTTATAACAAAATACCTAAAAAGCTAGATTCACTGCATCAGCCTCAGCCATACTTCAATGCAAACTAGTAAATGTTGACATGCTAATGCACTACATAAAATGCCACTGTCTCCTAAACATCAGCATGTTAGCATTGTGATCATGATTGTGCTAGCACGCTGAAGTTAGCATTTAGCTCAAAGCATGCATTTTTAAGGATCCCACTACATTTCTTGGTAAAGCAGTGGGACTGAGCTGTGATTGGCTCGTACTCATCACGTTGATGTGTCGAGGTCGGAGGCGGTTAAAGTTAGGGTTAGGAGGTCACGGTTAGGGCTAGAACTAGCCAATCACAGCACAATAGGGCAAAACTTGCAGAGAAAAGTAGTAGGATCCACAGTAACACACAGTACAACTAAGGGCTCATTTATGCTCAACGTTCGATATGGAAACAGAGACAGACGGGCCTTCTGTCCATACAGCACTGCCTCCATTAAAGAGTACAATTTTACAATCTTCTCCAATTTTACCTTGTTTGCTGTTGTGTTAAGTGGCACCTATTGGCTGCATCTATACCATCATAAAGGACACATGGAAGTAAGAAGGCAACGATGTTTACAATGTTTGAAATGGGACAAATCTGTTTTCATATGTAAAGCGAGTATGAATGAGCCTAAAGCCTAAGCACAGCCTATCGGAGCCATAAGCATGGCTGAAGTAGCAGAGGAACTATTTCATTGAACTGCTAGAACCAGACTAATAGACGCAACAATGCCTTTGATAAAGTGGGTGGTGCCAGAATGCAACATCAAAAGCACTGGTCGGACCTGCCTTAAAACTAAGAGAAGGATGATCAACTGTACACTGTTGAGGCAAGAAGCACCTTTACATTCCCACTATAAACTGATGCAGAAAAGGCACTAATCAGTGCATTTAAGTTGGCAGCATGCAGGAAATAAACAGACACTCAAAATTTCTTGGAGCAAGACCCCCAGACCTCTCGCTCAATATATGTCCCCCCCAGATGTTGGGGAAAAAAAACAAGCTACACCCTTGACTGTGCTCATAGGGTTGTGGGAAAACTTTTCAACGTGACTATGCTCACAATTTTTACAGGTGGCTCTAACTTCCATAACCTTTGTCACATTTCAGTCAGGCTAATAATTGCAGCGTTAATCCTGGGAGAGAACAGTTTTAGTCAGAGAACGAGATGAGAGCAGGATCTGATTGAATCACTGGTGAACCAAGCAGTTGGGATTTTACATTGATGTCACAAAGTTCAGTTATATTTAAACCTCAAGAAAAGAGACAAAGGCCAGGAAACCATATTACTATTTCACACGAATCTAAAGCACAAAGAGCAGACCTCGTAAGTTTCATTGTTGCGTGTCATAATGGATTTCCATTTGCACAATATACAGAATCCAGAAAACATGTTTACACTGCAGAGATGTCATTCCAGCTCAGCCACTACTCGTCTTCAGTAATTGATTAGTGCAGGTCAAAGGAAGGATTGTATGATGTAAGCTCTGGCTTTGCAGTTATTTAAGGCTCAAAATTCCAACTTCACTTGATCTGTAAATTACACCCATGCACGTGTGCATTTGGACGACCACCCTCGTTTGCACTAAAGTACACGCAGACACCCACACAAACACACATTCTCAGCCATCTGGTCCTTAAGGAAGACATAATTTCATGGTCCTTGTATGACAGTGACAGGATGATACACAAATGTTGAAACAAACATGCACATGCATTCCGTCACATTCTCACATATCAGCTCACAGCCACAGGAGGAAACTATAAACCTTTATAAAACTGCATTTTATATTTAATTAGTATATGTTTTTATTTGACATGTCTCAAGCATGTATTACATTTCTTCTCCCGTCTCTTCTTGTGCCCTGCAACCCACTGAAGGCTATGTTGAATTCATTATTTTGCCTCAGTGTCCTTCTCTTTCCATACCCCCTTCCTCTTCCGCAGTTTCTGTTGTTTCACAAACACATAGCTCTTATGGGCCCTGAGGGACTCTGGGGCTATGCTATATCCTCCCATATAAACAACCCAACCGCCATCCACAACATGCACGCATTTTTCCCTCTGTGTTTTCCTCCCGTGTATATTTTTACTCCCTAAAACAGAACAGATTTCTGGGTTCCAAACGGCGAGGGCCAAAATCTTTGAGTTTTTGTGGGAATCACAATATTGTTTTCCATGAAGCAGTCCCGTCTTTCCTGGGCAACCGTTTACAGACAGTTTGGTCTGGATTGTTATTCTGGTCAAAGGCAGTTCAATCAGAGAGGAAAAAAAAGAGAAGCTTAAGTTACAGTTCTGAATGCTACGTTGGCAGAGTGAGAAAGTCTGATCTCTGGAGCCAAACTGAACCTATGACCCCATGTGAGTGTGTGTGTTTAAGCATGTATGTGTGTGTGTGTTTGTGGTAGTCACATGGAAATGCCCAGTTTTGCATCTGCAGGTTCTTGAGTGTTTTACAATTATAAATGCAAAAGTTGTTTTTGCAGGACTGTGTGCTTTTTGTGACCACTGCTGTGCATTTGCAAACCTATAAATGTTGCGTGTAAAGGAGCAGTGTGTAAGATTTAGGGGGATTTAGTGGCATCTTGTGGAGAGGACTGGGGATTACAACAAGCTGAAACTTTTTTTGTTGTTGTGTTTATTGTTCAGGAGGTTTTTTAACAAAAGCCTGATTATCTGCAGAGGTCTCCTCCTCTCAAAAAACAAACAGACCAGGTGGTTTAAACTGGTAAAAACACAGAATAAAGCAGTTTCATGTGACAAATCAGTGTTTATCTGATGCCCATAGCCTAGCACCTGCTAATGTGTGCTCAACTTTTTTGTCTGATAACTTAAGATCCAGATGTTCAGTACGTTTTCACTGGGGGCCCAATTACTTGCAGAGGTCTCTTCCTCTCCAAAAAACAAACAGACCATGTAATTTAAACTAGTTAAAACACTTAATAAAGAACTTCTACGATAAAAAAAGACACTCTTCTAACTATGGTGGCCAACGTGGAAATGAGACCACAGAAACGCCGATGGTCCTATCTAGAGCTACTGTAGAAACATGGCGGTGCAACATGGCGATCTCCATGGACAAGGACCTGCAGCTCATTCTAAGGGACCATTTATGCTCAACGTGAGAGCCTCCTGTCTGTACTCGTCCGTATTTGTGCATGTTTCCCGAAAGCTTATGGATACAAACAAAAGGCAGCTGAGGCAGTGTAACGTAGCATAAGCCAGATACGACCAAAGGAGACGATGAAGAAGTTAAATGGCGGAAAGGAACTAATCAGTAATATAGTGATAACAATTCTCTGTCCACATGTCAGGATGTATATAACGGCAGACCACCACCATCTACGATGCTGCCTTCTTTTACAGGTACAATATTTCAACCTCCTAATCCATCATCTCGTTTGTTGTTGTATAAAACTTTTGACCCTGCCCTTTAGTGCCATCTATTGGCTGTGTCTATGCCATCGTTAAGGACTCATGGAAGCATGACGGCAGTGACGTTTACAGCATTTGAAACAGGTGTATACATGGTACCTACAAGAGTACACATGAGCCGAGGTAACAAAAACCCAACAAATCTTATTTTCAGGTGATCATACACTAAAAGAAAACATACTTACTATAATATGTTTCATTTCTGCCAACATATTCCCCTAAATCCCGCACACTGGACCTTTAATCATGAATGGTGTGTATGTATGAATGCACGTTTCCCAAGTGTGTGTGATCTGTGCAATGAGGTAAGATGAGAAGAGATACCAGGGAGACCGGTGTTTATCCTCTGCCAGCATCTCTCGAGGCCTGACGTAATGCTGCTTTATTACAGAACATTTTACAAACACACACACACACACACACACACACACACACACACACACACTGTCTGAATGTTTCCAGCTGCCAGGGAGATGTAAATACTAGCTGAAGATAGACTTTGTAAAGGAAAAAGAGAAACTTTCGGAGGGATGAATGAGAGCAGAATGAATGGAATGTGAGTTTCCTTCTCCCGCTGCTGTAAACATTTACCTGCCAGCACCCGACACTTCATCAATCCTTCTCCCTCGCTTCATCCTACACCACCTTTATCCCTGCACTCCCTCCTCCCAACAAAGCCACTTGTTTAATGTTTCTCTTTTCCGTGCCACTGCTCGTATCCTTCAAATGTCAGGTGAGATATTTCTAACTCGGCGTGATGGAGCAGCAATAAAAGGAATCGGGACATCTGCAACCGCAACACGGACAGTGATAAAAAGAGGAGAAAAAAAAAAACTGGGTGCCAAGTGAAAATGTGTGAGTGATGGTGAGAAAAAGGGTGAGAGGAGGATGATTATATGATGAAAGAAAGAAAAGTGTGCCTGCTTTGTATCAGTATTACGTGTGAGTGATGCGTGTAGCAGTAGTAGATCCTCCTACATGATCTTCCTCACAAACCCTGTCACTTCCACAATTTCCGAGCTATATTTTCTGGAAACAAATTTTTCAAAATGTCATTTTTCAAAGCTTTGAGCACCACAAACAAAATCTCATTCACATCAGTGGTATTGGGACGGAGGAAAAGTCTCAGTGGCAGAGATTTTGGCACATTAAACAGAAACACTTGCGGTTGTGTAAGTGGAAAGTATGTTGTTTTATGATGTTAGCGGACTGACCTTTTAACCATTTGTGTTATGACATTTCCTTTGCTTCACATTTCATGTAGACATTCAGTCTCTCCTGCAGACCGCAACATGTCGTTGCTGGCTGCCACGATTCTCACTGTATCTAATGACAAAACCAATCATGTTATTTAACTTCCCAGGAGTTCATTTAACTTCTCTTAAATCACACCTGGGTTTGATAACAGCTTTCATACTTCACTTAACATCACTGAACTCTGGAGGCTCAGATGTGGAAAGAGTGTCTCCAAAAGCTCGCTGTGTACAAAATATTAGGAAAATCCTCATAACACACAAGGGGAACGCTAAATCGCGTCTCCTCCCCTACATCTGCATCTCCTCTTCATAACTGAAACAGATGGAATAGCTGAAGTCAATACAGCATTACCCACAGCCGCGCTGCAAGTGTGATTGGATAAACAAAACTATTTTGTTATTTGCAGAATGTATGCTCTCCATGTGTGTGCGTACATGTCACATAGCAGTGTGAGTGGGATACTGTATGCTTACTACTGTGGCTCCTCTGGGGTATTCCCAAAGCCCATTAATAATAATAACAGCTCACTGAGACAGCAGCTCTGATTCATAACTCTTACTATGCAGCGACAAGAGTTAAATAACACACACATACACACACACACTAACACAGCTTGCAGCAACAACCTTCCAAGAGATAATGACGCTGTTGACACTGCCCGGCTAATTTTAGGGAAATTCTGTTTTCTTTTTTTCTCTTTTGACCTAATTTTTCCCTCCATTTTTCTGTTTTGTACCCTCCTCCTTATTCAGAGATCTATATTAACACATCCCTGTTCTTACAAAGGTAGACGAGTAGCTAACTTCGGATTCAAAAAGGCAAGGTAAGGTAAACTTTAGTGTCCCCGAGGTGCAATTTCAGATACAGATAGTAGTCATGAGTACAACAAAACAGACAGTACAATACATAACACACACAGTAAACAGGACGGTGTGATGACGTTGATTGTGCCGATGAATCATCTCAGCACCTAATTACAATGCCGCATCCTGAGAACATCCTTGTGGTTAGAGACACAAAACCATGGTAACTTGTGCCAACCTCAGCTCAACCATAATCTGCAAACATGATTAACCTAAAGTCACTGAACTCGGCTAATTTTTTGTACGAATTTAAACATTTAAGATATAATGTGTTAATCAAGCTAAGCTAACTTGCTGCTAGCTGTAGCTTCATGTTGAGTGTACAGACATAAGAGTGATCTTCTCCTCTAGTTCTCACAAGAAAGCAAATATTTCCTAAATTGTTGAACTGTTTCTCTGACCTCTGAAGTAGATTTGGTTTAGCTGGTTGGAAAAACTGGTCAACCAAACTCTCAGTCAACAGTCAACTGTTCATAAGACCGGTTATCCAGGTTCACCAGTGTTACATTTTTGAAGCAAACTGACTCAAAGATAGCCTGACGAAGCTGAACTCGCTTCATGAGGCAGGCCCCAGCTGTATGCGTGTGTGTGTGTGTGCATGTGTGTGTGTGTGTGTGTGCACCAGCTGCAGCCAAAGCTCAGGAACACAGAGGCCTTTTTGTCCGTCAGCAACATGTGGGAACAATTAATCACTGTCAGCAACCACGCTAGGAATCTCACTCTCTTTTCTCTCATTATTCTGATTTTTGAAGGTGCGTAGGTGGGAACTCATATATTTGCATTTATGTAAATTTAATTTAATGTAGAAGGTGTGTGTAGATTGAAATTTTTGAAGGAGGAATTTTAAGGAGATTTTCAGTCCAATTGGAGGGAATGAAATCAAATTAATTCCACAGATACATGTTTAAAATGTATAGAAATTAACAGCTCAGACCCCTGAGGTTACTCAGACAGCAGGCTCCTCTGATTGGTTCAGAGGATTCTTGGAGCGCTCTCTAATTGGTTGTAGCTGTCCTAGCTCCAGCAGAGGTGATTGGTGGAATGAAATTGGTTTGCGTAGCCAGGCAGTACAGAACAGGGAGGGTCTGCATGGTGTTGCAAGTGTGTTTCATCACCCAGCTACAGCACATATCTGAACTCCAATGTATGAACTGGGTCAGTTTCACTTTGCCAGGTTCCTGTACTCTGTGTGTGCCTGAGAGAAACATTTTACTGGCCGGCCAAACCCCGACACAACCTCCCCTGCCTTCAGCTGTGAGGAAATGCAGAGAAAAACACACACACACAGCTCTTCATTTGTTGTTCTACAGGAAAGCGTTGGGTCACAGGGTTACAGTGTCACGGAGCCAAGAGACAGCAATGTGCCAGAGGTCAAAGTGCTTAAGGTTGCAGCTCTCGCCTTGCACATGTTAGCCCCGCCCCCTCGTCCTCGCTACTACTGCCGTGATTGGTCCAACCCTGTGACCTGAGCCTCACACCTCTGTTGTACTCAACCACCCACTGACACAGTGTTTATGTGTGTATGAGTCCTGGCCAAACATAACCGCACTTTATCAGCCATTATGTAAACCAGCACTAATCTGAGTCTAATGTCAACAGTAACCGCTGCTGGGTCGAGCGGACGACTTGCGCAACATTAGTTACCATTTAAGACGAGGGATTGACAATGGGCTGCGGTGAAAATAATGCTTGTCCTGGCCTGGAGTGCTGTTTCTTTAGAGAATGGAAACAAGATTAAGTTTGTGCAAACAGGTGACAGGTTAGCGTCCTAGCAAATGAACGACAGATATATGACGACAATAAAATGTTATAAAACAGACAGGAACAAAGGAGATCATTGTATTTTGTTTTTTAGAAATAAGAATAACTGAAAGAAAGACAGATGTTTGTTTGTGAATTCATGCTGTCCCTATTAAATAATCCAATCAATCAATATAAAGAGAAAAAACATGAGCCTAGGCCTTTTTTAGCCACAGTTACATGTCATATTTTAGACCTGTAACTCGTCTTTGGAAAACAGTGAATGACAAACTGTATAAAGTCAGTGAGCTTTACCTTATGTATTTCCCTAAATTGAAAAATTAATAATAAGTGACAAAAATTGTGGCAACAGGCGTACATATATATACAAGACATACATGCTGGCAGACTGTCTGTGTCTGTGTGAAGCCTTGTTCATACTCCTGGATGGACAGCGGACATGCTTCTATGCTACAGTCGGGGTATGTGCACACAGACACGTGCACTATATGATGCAACCTTCTGACAGCAAGAGGAGGAGCTCCTTTGTTTGGTACATTTGCCTCGCGACAACATGAAACAGTCGAAAAAGATAAGCAGTGTGGGACTTTTACATATAAATTCATATGAATGCAAAGTCTTTTATATTCAAGCCTTCGCCAAACTGGTTCACACAATGCTGATTAAGCCTATCGCCATCAGGGAAAGAAAGCCCTTTGTGTTTGTCAGTATACCAGAGTTTTGGTGTCTGATGTCTGTGGCGAATTTCCTGCGCAGGCACACCAGAAATTATGCGTTTAACATCAGTAAGCCAGAGCTGAAGGGAGAATAATTAATTAACTTTACATTAGATTTGTTTCAGTTTTGTTGTCTTTTTCTGTGTGGCGCTGCTTTTGGTTTAGTTTTCTCAGTGCTTCATCTGTATGTGTGTGATGCTGGTGTTTTCGGCTGATTCTACCTATGCTGACAGTTTGAAATGGAGTACAGGAAGAGGGGGAGAGACCATAGCGAAAGAGCAGCTGCTAGTATTCAGACAATATTGAAAATAGATCTTTCTAAGCTTCAGTGAGAAATATCCGGGATTAATCGAAGCCTCCATTAAGATCGTTGTAGATTTGTGATATGCCAGTTTCCATATCTGGCTCTCAACTTTTTAGGGGTCACCTTCGCAAATTTTAAAACAATTCCAGACTCTTGACTTTTCCAACATCTTGCTAAGGTATCTATAAGCCTATCACATGTGGACAGATTGTCCCAGTTGGGCATGAGAGTGTGCCAGAGTCAAAAAACTGCCATTAAGTTTAAACCTCCTTGTCTGAGAAGAACTAATAAAAATTAATGTTGATGCACAATGACTAATGTTGGATTACTTTTTACTATGACTGTTTTTCAGCATTTAAATGCAGATTTGGAGGTCGAAGCGATAAGGTCAGCCCTAATTGGAAGCTACGGCGGTGTCCAAGAAAAGTTTTTAGAGTGGATGCTTCAGATTATAGAAAACACTCGGCATCTAGATGAAGGCTCAAAGTCAAAATGGACTTGAAGAGAGCACTCCTTGGGGTGGGGGAGATGCATCAAGCTCACCTGCAGCATATGTTATAAACACACTTCGACAGTGTTTATGTAATTACTCTCACTGCCAGTTCTTCACTCCAGCTTTAACAAGAATAGGACAACAGCTGGGGAATACAATGGACAAAACAAGCGTCCACGTTCTAGCGCATGTGCAGCCATGTGGACACACAAAAAAACCCCCTTGAACTAGCCTTAAGTTGTGGAGTAGAGCGGTGAAAGTGTAGCGAGGTGGTGTGAGGTAGAGGTGTAGACGACATGCAGGTCTTTAACACGTATGAGGCGGTTTATAAATAAACAGCCTAGCCAGTCTGCGCTAATACTGCAGAGAGAGGACGGTTATTTATACTGTGACCCTACACTAACACACAGACACACTAACAAAAACACGCACACACATTGGGTCCAGGTTCCAGCTGCCCTGAGCTCTGGACTGCAGACAGAACATTCCATTCTCTTCAATCATATGTGCGTTTCCCGGCCAGCGGCTGGGTGTCTCTCTCAGCTTGTGTGTGTTAAAGTCGTATTTATGTGTGTGTGTGCTTGTGTGTACACTGGACGGGGATCTGGAGCTTGGCAGAAGGAATCCTGTCACACCTCATTCTGCTTATATTTCTGCTCTTATTTCCCCTCCGCTCCTCTTTTTGTGAATAGTCGGGTCTTCTTGGGAATGCAGACACACGCACAGAGAGACACTTTCAACGTCAAATCAATTTAGGAGATAGATCTTCATTTTTTTTGTTATGAAAAGGGTCTATCTGATCTGTGGTGCCTTATTGAGACTGACAAATCCATCGTTATGGTGTGAACAGCAATATCAAGTTCCTCTTAGAATTAAATTGCAGTTAGAGTGAGCACACACAAACATGCAAACACACTGCTTTCCAAGAGTGTGACCTTGTCAAATCACAAAAAAGCCTGCTCCTGTCATCACCGAGACCTCACTACTGCAGTGTCAAACCTATCCCTCTCCCTTTCTATCATTCCCATCTGTCTCCCTCTGTTCTCTTGTTGTTTGCCTGCATGCAGCGTGTCGCGTGTGTTGTGTAAGGCCACATGCTCAAAGAACTCCTTGTTTACTCTTATGTTTCCTCCAATCAGTTACCCTGAGGTGGGAGAGTTAGCTGACCCAGCCCACCTCAAACAGCCAATCAGTGCATGCCAATTCAAAGGCAGGGCCAGTCACGTTACCCTAATAAGGCTTCATTAGGTCAGTCTGTTTTGATCAGTGCTGGAAGACGAGTTCCTATGGAGCGTTGGCTCACGGTCACAGTGGAAAGTTAAGCACACACACACTGGAAGGAGAATCAAGCAGCAGGGAAATCTATCACTAGATATTTTCATGATTTCAATCCTTAAAAAAACTACCGAAATTTATCTTATTTCTGTCATCCCACGCAAACAAAATGCTTGAGCTGACAAGGCATATGCAGCGAGCGTTTGTTCACAAACACACCGTTCATTACAGCTCAGTACTGGACGTGTACTCTTTGCTTTGGGACAACACAGGACATCCCTGCTGGGCTTTATCAACCCGAGTTTCAGGACACGCCGTCCTCAAGCTACGGAGCACAACTGCGCCTGCCAAGAACACACACACACACACATACACAACAGACAACAGAAACATCTCAGCGCAGACAAAGACGACTTATTCAGACAGAGATCCAGAAGGAGAAACAGGCTCGCAAGAGAGAAAAAGAGCAGCGAGGAAAAGAACTGACTGCATGCAAACACAACAACAATTTATTTGTCTATATTTGCCTACATACACTGATCAGCCACAACATTAAAAGCACTGACAAGTAAAGTGAAAAACATTCATCATGTTGTTACAATGCATTGTTCTGCTGGGAAACCTTGGGTCCTGGTATTCATGTGGATGCCACTTGATGCACACCACCCACCCAAACATTGTTGCAGACCAAATACCCCCTCTAATGTTAACGGCACTCCCAGATGGCAGTGCCCCTCCCAGGATAGTGCATCATGCCACACAGAAAAAACTGCTCAGGAAGGAGCGTGACAGAGAGCGTGAGGCGTCAACCTGGCCTCCAAATTCCCCAGATCCCAATCCAACTAAGCATCCATGGGGCGTGCCGGTACCCCAGGGCCAAGTCTGATCCAGGGTGGGGCCTCCTTGGATCAGGTTTGGATCGGACTTGGCTCTAACCTGTCGAGGCATGGACACAGGACCTCTGGGTGGTGTCCTGTGGTGTCTGGCACCAGGACGTTGGCTGCGGATCCTTTGAGTTCTGTGGGTTTCGAGGCGGGGTACCGGCACACCCCATGGATGCTCGATCAGATTTGGATCTAGAAAATTTGGAGGCCAGGTCGCCACCTTAAGATCTTTGTCACGTTCCTTGGGTCAGTCCTGAGCCATTTTTGGGGTGTGGCACGGGGCCCTGTCCTGCTCAGGAGGCCACTGCCAACAGGGAGTGGGGGTATTTGGTCTGCAGCTGTGTTTGAGTGGGTGGAACGTGTCAGGTAGCATCCACATAAATGCCATCTAATGAAGTACTCTATTACAGTGGTTCCCAACTGGTTGGTCGCAGTCCAAAAGTGGGTCATGGGTCCATTCTGAAAGTGACTCGCAAACGTGTCAAGTTTGTACAAAACACTTTTTATTTTTAAGTACATTGAATTTCCTGCACAGAGCTTTTACTTTGAAGTGCCGTTTCCTGCTGTAGAGTGAGTGACTAACAGACAGCTGCTTGACAGAGACAGAAAACTAGCTTGACGACATGACCAAATGCAAGTATGACACTGAATGTATTAAACTGTGTGGACCTGCTCTATTAGTATTGGTACTGGTGTTGGTACTGTTGTCATAACTTTTTAATAGTACCCAGTCCTAATACTGTCCAACCCTTCTTGCATATTATAAATCTTAACTGGAGCTCCTTTGACATAAAGCTGCCAATGTCATCTGTCAAACTCTTTCAGCTGGTTGTGAAAATAAAAACTTCACTCCAGGCAGCACTGACGGGAACTATAAGCCATCTGCCAGTCAATAAGTACAACCAGAGGGAACATGCTCTTCATATTTTTTGTTGATAAACAGCTGGTGGATTTAAAATTATTTATTTGCTGTGTGACATGAGTGTTGTTTGGGTTTGTCTGTGGGGTTGGGTTGACAGATCCTGTGGCCCGGCTTTATGAGGATGCCGCGGTGACTCGCAGCCTGCCCTTTTTAAGAACTTGAACTATTTCAACATCTGACGTCTAAAAATAGAGAGGGACCAGAGGGCAAGTCTGCCAGCGACGATTATCGTATTTATCCTGGCGTATGAGCGCACTGATGACAGACGCACTCTAATACACACACACACACACACACACACACACACACACACACACACACACACTGAGAATGAGAGCACAGTGTTGTGTTGGTGTATAAAGTACATGAGTATAGAGAGACAAGGGTAAAAAGACAGGGGAGGCCAACCACCAAATGATCCCACTGGTATGCATTACAGAGCTTTTCTATGTGAACAGGTGATTAATGAGACCTTCAAACTCTGTGTGTGTGTGTGTGTGTGTGTGTGTGTGTGTGTGTGTGTGTGTGTGTGTGTGTGAGGGAGATTGAGAGTCATTGAGGTAGGCAAAGCTAGATAAAGAGTATAGGGGGAAGACAGAGAGATAGAGAAAAAGAGGGCACCCTTAGTATTAAGACTAGCAGGGTGTCTACATGATTAATTACATCTTCGTGCGATATGAGCAGCACAGAGGAGAGGAGGTATAGAGGGAGAAGGGGGGAAGGGCAGAATCATTCATAATTATCAGTAAGGGGAATGTTGCTGTTCCTGTGGGACGATATGGAGCGGGTGACAAGGGATACGTTTGGGAAATGAGCCTGCCATCTACACCTCAACCCACAGACCTATTTCAAGGGCAGTGGAGTAGTGAAGTGGGAGGATTTATTTTTGGCATTAAGGGTTTGAAAGTAAAAATCCTGTTAATTTTCTGCATAGATAGTGTCAGGTGACAGGCAGTTGGACGACTTCCTGGGCTTGATTGGGCATGAAAATCTCCTGGTTAAACCATGGAGCAACCGTGGTGAAAGAATACTGGCTCAATGATGAAAACCGCAAAGATTTAGGATTTTTACACTTAAATTTTAGAGAGACGGCAGCTCTCAGGGCTGAAAAGTGGAGCTGATGCAGAAATGCTGTAAGCTGCAGTTACTTAAATGACCACTAGAGGCTGGCTCAAAGAGTGAGTCAATCCCCATAGACTCCCATGTTAAAATGCCAGACTTTACAGCACAAATAAACATATACAACAAACAGTTTTGGTCTTTGACAACATTGGTTACATAACATAACCATGGTTTAACCTCAGATTTGCAGAGTTTAGACATAGCCATAGCCTTTGGTATTTCAGTGTACTTTTAGTTCATGATAGTTCATTTTAAAGTTTTGGTTGCCTCTGTCGTTTGGTTGTACTAAAAGACCCACTAAGGAGTCAGATGTCCAGTTTTTCCCGTAAGCACACTTTTTTGCCGGTGAAAATTAGCGTTGGCATTAGCACAGTTAACCATAGTAGTAAATGCACCGTGCTAACTAGGCTAGCAGCTAGTGCTAGGCTTAGCTCCACCCTCTTGTCCAAATATGGTCACTTCTGGCTATGAAAATCAAAGATGGTGATGGCCAAAATGCCAAACTCCAAGCCCCTAGATACAGCACTGGGCCTTGAGGCCAATTTTACCCAGTGGCCAAATTTAGGATTATAACTTGAGGGTCTGTCATGTGACGCTATTGAGCCCGAAATGTTTTTTTTCCCCATAGACTTACATTGTTAAAAAACATCTGTAAAGCAGTGAACATGTTTTTTTTTTAGCACAACGCCCACAAAATTTGGTCTTTTCGGACATTTAGAAAGTCTAGAAGAGACACATGATCAAATCATTTTTATCCCCATTCAAGATAACAGAGCGCTAAACCAGAAATAGCAGCTCTGTCGCCGTAGTCTCTAGTGCACTTGCTCTATGGGCCCAGTGAGGTGGAAGATCCGGCTAATTTTACACCACAGATATCAAGCTTTTTTTGGCTTCCTGCACGACTGAGCAGCTTTCATGGGAATGAACGTGGCCCCGCCTCCAACGCTGTATCCACTTCTCTTTATACATCCATGGCCAAACTCAAGGGTTTAAAACTGGAGTCCACAAACCAATGGGTGACTTGGCTGTATCTATTATTTTATACAGTCACGGGTACTGTGGTCCAGTTTATCTGCCAAACTGATGCCCATAACATAACCTGGCACCACTCTCTAACAGAGCACCATTTTTAAAAAGCTTAGAAGGGAGTAACTACCAAGTTTATTGATTGTAAATGAATCAGTTGCATTTACTTTATAGAGCAGCTCTGTATTTCTATGACGAGAAAAATTAAAGAACTTGTGAATCTCCACTTCAAAAGGGGGAAAAAACCCAAGGAAGAGAGGCCTGGTCAGGAGAGAGAGAAGTACAGGGACAGAGGGAGGAAGTGAGGGAGGGGAAGACGACATGCTGTTTTTATGTGCGTAGCTTGGGTGAGGGGTTGACTGAGGTTTATTGCCTCCCTTAACACCACTCTGCCCTGTGTGCATACTTGTATTTCCACTGAGGACCAGCTGGAGTTCTGCGCAGAACAAAACAGTAGATTTATGGATTACACTGGGAATATGTAATAGATTTATGGGAGATCTGTACTAACTCAGAATCTTTCTGTGCAGACTCAGGTATCAGCCTAACTGTCATCTCTCTGTAACCGAGAATGTGGATTCCTCTTAGTAAGCCACATTAATTTCTGGTATCTAGTCACCGGCCGTAAATCTTGTGCACACACAGGAAATGACAAATCTGTGTCTTCCTGACTGGTATCTCCCCGGTTAGATCAGAACACTGATTTCTCTGTGGTCTGTTGTCTGCATGAATAGTGAAGCACTTTGTAATGTTGTTTGGAAACGCACTATATTGTACGTAATTATTTAAACTCTATGATTATAAAACTTCAAATCTCAAAAGTGAACTTTTTCAGTATTCAGCATGAATGGAAGAAGAACCTTAATCTGGGAGTCAGAAGACGATTAAAGAGATAACAAAGACAATTTATCAAGCTTGTATTTCTGTGACACAATATTCTTATTTTCTTCTGTATTTTCTGCCTGTTTGGTCTAATGACTACTTTGAATCCTAAACTCTGTATTGTTGCAGCCACTTCACAAAGCCAATGGTATGTGGTCCACCTCAGCGTCTGCAGTTAAAGTCCATCAGAAATAACAATTTTGGATCGGGCCTGGTCGAGCCAGCAGATGGTGGGACAATTTTGAGAGTGGGGCTGTTGTCAACAAGGAGTGGAAAGAAAACTTTTGCATGTCCATCTTTAAAGTGAGCTTATTCATCCTTTTATCAAAGGGGAATCAACGCTAATGAGATCCTCAGTTGGTTTTGAAAAAGATGTACACTGAAGGCAGATTTTCCCTTGTGAGTAATCTCTGTGCAGAGCTTATGCCGCAGCCTACGCACATGGCCTACGCCATTGTGAGCTTTTATACTTGTGCGGTGGTGTGTCTGTGTCACTCTGCAGTTACACCTCCAAAACACTAGTTGGCTGTGAAGTTAAGTTGATTCAAAACGCACCCAAAACACACATTAAACAGGACTTAATAGCGATATTTTCAAACACAAGTACACAAATAGGCTCCATTACAACTCACAAGGTTCACCGACAAAACAGCTGTCTTACGCTAAAATCGTTTTCCGAAACAAATACAACATGCTAACGTTATTAGCACAAGCCTGTAGCATTTTATATTGTATAAATTAGCCTAGCTATTAGCGGAGATTTCCTCTGCTCATATGAAGCCAGGATAAATCACACACAAGACTTAAAATGCTATTTTATAGAGGCTTTATTGTCTTCATAATTTATTTGTTTCTTATCTGTGAAATTAAAGTAAATAAAAACTTCATTTCCACTGAGGGAAATGGTTTCAGCTTACAAAAACAGACAGGAAGTCTGCGTCACAGGAACGTGTAGTTACATTTCTGGAGAGGTGCACGTCAGGCTATGGCCGAAGGTACGGCGTTGATTTGACACAGAAATGAAAGTCCCGCTTTACCAAACTTTGCGACAAGGGGAGACTGTGGAAGACAGCTAACACTGGTGAGCGTTTGGAGTTGTTTTAGCGTTCTAGTGTGTTTCAGAGATGTTTTGTAAAACTAAGGCCATGTGGACAAAATAAAATTAAAAAAAAAAAAACAGTGGGGAAAAAAAAAATCAGTTTTTCAAAGTATCCGTACATGTGTAGACAGAGCCAAAACCCCTCACATGTGACAAGAGTCACAAAGTACACTTTTTAAAAGTAGGGAACACTGCCTTACATACTGAAATCTTCTTGGGAGCAAATTTAAAAGATTACTTCTTGCTGAGTGACACTCAGGGCTGCCAACGAGCCAAACCGCCTGCAGTAGAGGTGTTAATATTCGGCATGATGTCACGATTAATGACAGTTGTAAGTGAATTAAAGCCAATAAAATGTCCGTCAAGTTATGTAACATGTGCGAGTGCCCTGTAGCACAGTGCCCTTCTCTCAAACTGTCTCCTGTGTTCATGCATCACACAAGTGTTTACTGGCTCTCATATTTTTGGTGTATTCAGTAACATCTTGCAACCGTATGAAGCTGAATGGATCCACACGCATACTGAGACTAAAAGACACACACACACATGCACACACACTTTTACCACTGACTTTTCGTCTGTGCATTTCAGTATGTCCACATGTCATTTATCATTACACGTCTGCTTGATCTACCTTTGCTCTGTGTGTGACCCTGAGGTGTGCCTTCCCTTTGACCCGCTGTTTCCACAACACAGCCTGCCTAATGCCTCGAGGCTGCATCCAGGTCACGCCCACAGCCCACGGGACTTAGTTTGGCTCCGGGAGGGGTCGACTCATTTTCTATCTGTCGACGTACGCGGTTTAATGACCTCTCAAACCTTCAATTAACTCCGCTGAAGGTGAGCTATGATCTCATTTAGACAGATTATGGCGATAATAGCATTACGCATAATCATGTTGGCTAACTAAACAGTAGGCTACAAATCTAGTTTGAGCTCGAGTGTTTGGAACCGGTGACGTGCCCGTTCTTGTTTGTAGTGTGTGTATTCGTGCGTGTTATGTGTGTGTATGTTTTGAGTTTTGTGGAGTTCACATCTGGGCCGGATTAGTGTCGGGGCCCCGCTGGTGTTCATGGGGCTCTTCGCTCTAATGGTGCTAAAAACAGATACAGTACACAATACACACTCTGACACACACACACACACACATCAGACCACAGACCACTGATTCTTACCGTATGTCGAACCATGACACACACTTAAAGGACAACTCCTGTTTACTAGGTTTTATTTTCCTAGTTTTGGCCATCTTTCCTGGCTGTAATCGTAACACTGCACTCGCCAGGTTAAATTCTGAGATCTGGGAACTCTGACGTTCCTAAAAAGACGTCAGACACAGCAGGAAACACAATCAGACAGTTTTTAAACAAACCTCCAAACTTCATTTGAAGAGAAATTTAAGGCCAATCGTAAAAGTTCTACCCAAACAGTTTACTGTAAACATCTGTCTCAGTTTACAGACAGGCTTCGTAGTTCAACTCTGACCCGCCACACCCACCGTAGCTGTGGGATGAGGAATTATTTTGGGCGCGCTCCATTTCTGTTTACATCCAAATGATTGTAGCTTAGATAATACAGTAGTTAAGAGATTAATGGCTCTCTTTCACTCAACATTAGACACGTATAAAGACATGGACGAGCCTTTTTTGCCTTCGTTTCGTCCGCATTTGTGCACATTTTCTGATAGCTTACGGATGCGGACCAAAAACCGAGTAGTACCACTGGAAATCACTGGAGCAGTGTAGCGTATTTCAAGCGAGACAAGACTGTCCAAAGAGTTTTTAAAATGGCAGAATAGAATGAGTCGGTAATGTAGTGAAAATAAATCTCTGTTCACATGTCGCTGCCTCCATTAAAAGGTACACTATTACGACCTCCTCTACCATCCCGTGGTTGTTGTTATTAGAAACTAGTGCCATCTGGATGTATCTATGCCAACACAAAGGACGCATGGAAGTATGTGGCTGACAACATTTGAAATTAATGGATCTATTTTCGCACATCAAGAGAGTATAAATGCACCCTAAGTTTTCTTTATGCTTTACATTTTAAATTTAGACCCTACAGTGCTGGTCTTTTAATGGTCCCTGACACAACAAACTGACCATCGGTCATCAGTCAGTGTTGGGCCGTCTGTGAACGTCTGTTACCCTAGTTTTGTTGTGTTTCCTGCATCACTAGCGGTAGTCGGCCCTTGACAGCTGTTTGTCAGCATATTCAGCATGCTGAATATGCTGACAAACAGCTGACAGCATATTCAGCAGATAACTGTTCGTTATCATACAGGAAATATAATTTGTTCTTTCAGCATTGGGTTGTGTTGCTAATGTGCTAACTAGCATCTTAAATCTGTCTTGTCGGCCTTCCGGTTTCCCTTTTTGAGTGACAAACACAGACTACTGCCGCCCTGCTATTACTGGAGAGATGTTTCCTTACGCACAGATGCAGAGCGTACATGCTAGTTGGCCATTGGCTGTAGTGTTTGCACTGTGTTTAAGGGCAACTTTTTGTCCAAGACACAGACTCCGTGAGGTGACTCAACAGTCAGCTTTTGTCGACACTAGTTCTTTGATGTTGATTGTGTGAGTCTGGACCTTATTCTGATAATGATGAATGATGTTGCAGACTTAGCATGGAGCCGTCTTCTTTTATTTTCAAGATTTACACCAGTTTGACTGCTGAGCCTGCTGGTTTGCTGAGCTATTAGAGCCAGTGAGAACACTTTCGAAGTAAACTAGACTTTGTTTCTCTCCAGCTCAGAATCTATAGGTCAGTTTAACTTGCCTGACCTGATCTACCCAGCACCTTTGCACCAAAAACTGTGTCTGTTTGACCCTGTGTGTGTATCTAGGTGTGTGTGTGTGTGCCTCATTCTCTGCTGATGTCAGCACTTCCAGGCCTGTCAGCCCTCTTCCTCCTACACACCAGCTGAGCAGCTGGAGAAAGGGAAGGAGGTGGTGCTGGAGCTTTTTGACACACACACACGCACTCACACAGTGTATCTGTGTCCCCGAGTGTGTGTGTTTTATATGTATGTTTTAGCATGGGGCGAGATCCTAACCTTTGCAGGGCAAACACCCAATGGCTGACAGGCACACACAGACACACACACTGTTAGACAAAGTGCACCAACACACACACCTTGGGAGCATTTTCTCCCAGCAACAGCGAGCCTCTTCCCTCAGCCCCTCTGAGGAGTCACATGACTTCCTGCCTTGAGACAAAAAGGAAGGAGAGCAGCAGTTTGCCTTCACTCTCTCCTCTTCGTCTCTTATACTGACCTGGCTTTTGATGTGCGTTTCAGAGTTTGTCTCAGGACTGCTGTGATCTCCCCTCTCTTCTCTTATTATTACATCACTTCCTGTGAAAACTGAGCTCCTTTGAAATCCTGGTTTCTAGAGCAAAGCTATTGTTTCATGACCGCATGACCCACTTCACCGCTGTCTGTGCATGCATGTGTTTGTGCGGCCAATATGATTATGCCTGATTACATGTGTGCATCATTGTGTCTGTGTGTGTGTCTGTGTGTGTGCGTGCAAACGTGAGCGCCCCAGCTTTTGTTTATACAGGTCTACTTGCGTGTGTGGAGCGTGTTTCTGTTAAGCTTATTAATCATTGCCAAAGGAGATGATGATGACGTAGCCGCTGTGCCACCACTCTGCGGTGTCAGCTCAAATCTGCACGTCCTCCTCGCCTTCATTCAGCCATTGTTGTGTGTCTGTACGCATTCTTATCTGTCCACCGGGACTCTGCTCACAATGTACGACTTTTCATCTACATGTCTTACAATCAATTCACTCTTAATGTGAACTGATTCTGCAGTTCAGAGTACGCAGGTTTCATTTTGCACAACTTATTCAGAGATTTGATTTTCTTCCATACAAAGAACTTCTAAACTTTCGCAATATTGAATCAAGAATTAAATCTAAATCTCCCTGCATTGACTGAAACTGCGAGTGACTTAAAACTAAACCCTGATATCATCTGTGCGTGTGGTTGTCTGACTCTGGACTTGAACTCTAAACAGAGACTTTAAACCGAAGCCGTAGGAGGGTGCGCTGAGCAGCACACAACAGAAGCCCACTTTCCTTTGTGTTTCTTAGCTGTTACTCCTCTTGAATCTTCCTGTTAAAGAATAGAAAGCTCCAGTTTTTGGATTGTTTGTCTGGCACCTCAGCTCTTTCAGGTTATTACTGCAAAAAAGAAAACAAAAAGTCCCGTCTTGCCCCTGTCATTAAGACTCAATCAGTTGTTGCCTGTTGACATGATTTACTGCAGAAAGAGACAAAGCAAGAATGTGATGACTGTCCTGCCAGGCCTCTCCATTCTTCTCAGCTATGCTGCTCTTTTATGCTACTTTGTTTATATCAAAAAAGTACTCAAAGGAGAATGACAGGAAGTCTGGGAGAGAGAGGACATGCTGGAAGAGTTGCGAGCCAGATTGCAATGAATTTTCAAACATGCATCTTTGTCCAAAGGGACCCACCACTCCTTCCTCTAATTTCTCATTCGCCCACTCTTTAGCTTTCTTTCCTCCACTTTGCAGAGTGTACTGCCAATTACATTCTTCACCACTTGGAAGTCAAGCTGTTTCCATCATGGAACAAGCAGTGAAGCAAATTAAAGGAGCAGTGTGGAGGATTTAGTGGCATCTAGCGGCGAGGACTGCAGATTGCAACCAGCTGAAACTTCTCCTGGTTAGGATTCCTTCAGTGTTCATTGATCAGAAGGTTTTTATCAGGAGATGAATTACCAGCAGTGGTCTCTTCCTCTCCAAAACAAATAAACACAGTGATTTAATTGGGTTTCACGTAAAAAAAAAAATCTGTGTTTTTCTGATGCTGCTTGTCGCAAAGGAGCTGCAAACTACGGGGGCCGGTGCTAAACACAAATTCACAAGGGCCTCATATAGAGCCAGTGTTTGGTTTGTCTTTTCTGGGCTACTGTACAAACATGGCGATGCAACATGGCGGACTCTATGGAAGAGGACCCGCTCTCTATGTAGAAATAAACAGCACATTCTAGGGTTTCTTATTTAGGTGATTATGTAGCAAAGACAACATACTTATTATATTAAATTACATTCCTGCTAATATATCCCTCTCACTTCTACACAGTGGAACTCTAAACTCCATATTTATGTTCATATATGGAAGGTTATCATTAATTTTCATTGCCTGGCTACATTCAGACTCCACACACCTCCTCTGTGTCTTCACTGCGTGAAGTGAACGTCAGTGCCATGGTGACTGTGTTGGAATTTCATTAGCCAGTCAGACTGTATATTGTTATCAGGTCACAGTATTTATTTTGGGCCCGAGGGCGGCGTGAACTTAAATACCCCCGTGCTATAGGGGGTTATTTGGGGGTACGAGAATATGGGCATCTGGGCCCCTGGTTTACCAGGAGCAGAGAGGGTTCAGTGGGGACACCAGAGGCCCTCCTCTGCCTTCCTTCATCCTTGTCTTTGTCTCTGCTCTTTCAGGCGCTCACAGCTTAGTGCTCCACTTCATACATGACAATATACACACACATACACACACACACTTACAACTATTCACAGGTCAGGCTGGTATTTCCTTACACCCACTAACATGTTGTACACATCCATGAGGATACACACACATACACACAGACACAGTCAGGTGAACAGTGGCCTCTATTGAATCAGAGTGTCCCCTCCCCACCACGTCACCTCACCCTCCCTCCAGTCGAGCTCTTTTCCCCACACGCAGCACTTTGTATTTATATTACCCCGCTATTAATAGACCACTGGCAACCGCACAGCTACCCCTTCTGTCTCCTGTGTGTGTGTATTTATTGCATGTGTAGCCACCAAAAGTATAGTTTCTTTTTCAGCTGTGCCTGCTAGTTTTGTTTTGAAGGTTACTCATTTTGAGATGCATGCATGTGTGTGTTGGCATGACAGGAAATGATGGTCTCACAAGTAATCGCCTCATCTAAGCTGCGGCTGACGGCATTACCCAGCATTACCAGTCAGTGACATCAGTGCACTTCCCCTGACCTCACCTGGGGAAATTAAAACAAAACTACAGAGTGGGATGCCTGCACATTAAGTTAAGTGTTAAGGCCCTGACACACCAAGCTGGCTGTTGCTTAATGTTTTTGTGGTGTGCACCACACCGTTGGCCCTTGTTTTATCACCACATTGAATTGGTGATGGAGAGGGTGGAGCCTGTCTCTGATTGGCAGTTCAGCTCAGAGCACAAGAAGAGAAGCAGCTCTTTATGTGCTAACTGGCTAAATAGCATCTTGAATACGTCCTGTTGGTCTTTAAGTAAAATCTGGTCTGCAATTGCCAAAAGGTTTAATAGCTTGCGCGCGATCATGGAACATGGCAATGATTGATTCGTTTCACTCAGGCCTCCGCAGTCAGCCTTGAGTCCGAATATTTTACACGAAAAATAAAGACATGGGCTAGAGTCAAATTCTGCAATTACTGAAAAGGTCCTTAATAAATGTTCTTCTGTCAGACCGAGCACACCCAAAGAGCACCTGAGCAGAGCAGACCTTTATTTCTTAGCTCTGTCTGCTTTAACCCTCCAATATCGGAGCTCCCATTACATTGTACAGTACATGTGTAATATGTCATAGCTCCCATAGGGTCAGAGAGCATGTCCCCGCCTTCATTTAATAGCCTTGGGTCTTCCGGTTTCTCTTTTTGAATGACGAATACAGACCACCACCGCCTGCTGGTATGGAGAGTTATTTCCTCTCACGCAGGCGCAGAGGGTTTGTGCTAGGTGGCCTTTGGCTGTAGTCTTTGCAGTGTGTTCAGGTGCAACTTTTTGGCTGAGACAAAGGCAACGTGAGGCCACGCAACAGTCATCGCCACTAGATCTTTGATGTTGGTTTGGTGTGTCTGAGCCTTTGCAGTTACTTTGTGAGATTTTAGAAGCTAGACTGAGTTTGGGGGAGGGTAAAGAGGGATGGAGGGGGGGATAGAAGGGTGTAGCTGTGGCCTGATCTCTTTAATCTACTGTACAGGCTCATGAATGAGTCTCTATCATCTGCTTTAAACCCTCCTCCCATTCCTCATTTTTCTCCTTTCTCATTATTTGTCTGTCCTCTCCCTTACAGCTGCCTTTTGTGATTATTTCTCCTCCTATTTTGCCCCTTTCTCCTCTTGCTCTGACGTCCTCTCATTGCCCCGTTTCTGTATTTTCCTGTCATCTCCCACTCTTTTCTCTCCCTCTCTGAAAGGTCCTTTCTAAGTCAACTCGCCGCACAAAAGCTGTATGGTGGCACTAGCTGGCTGCGGGCCAAAACTCTGCTCTCTGGCTCTTTCTCCCGCTCTGTGTTGGTGAGCAGCAATCACTCAATCTGCCTCTCCTCTCCACCCCGCTCTCCTCTTTCCACCTCTTCTTTTTTGTTTTTCCTCCTCCACTTTCTTTTCTCTGAGGAGGCAGAGTGGGTAGAAAGTGTGAGATCTCGAATGCTCAAATGTTCGCTCACACACACATGCACACTGTGAGGTGGCTGAGGAGCTGTAGGGCTCAGTGCCTCTGAAAGGGGTGTGTCTGGTAATCCTTTGGAGCTTGTGTGCGAAGGCCTTGTAAACCGGGGAGGGGGGAAAAAAGGGGAAGAAGAAAGGAATAGTGGAGGAGAAAAAACTGGAGAGAAAGAAAGCGCTGACAGGCTTTTCAGATGAGCGGGCCTCCTTCTGATAGTGGGCTCAGAATCACAGCTTCCACATGCTAATAAAAAAGGCACACATATGTTCGCACAACACACTGACCTCAGAGTGTGTGAACCTTTCATGGAGGACTCACCTCACCTCAAAACTGATTGACAACGCTTTGACCCAAACGCACACAGTAATGAAAGGCTTGCTCATGAATGCTAGTCACGCAACAAGTTCACATCGCTACAGACAACGCGTCTATAAGGAAGTGAAATAAGAGAACGAGGGTGAAAGAGGTGACAGTAGGGACGAACAGTAATCAAGGAATAAACGAAGTGCAACGCAGAACAAACTGCAGCCCGTGCAAGTGAAGCAGCTCCAGGTGTCCTTTGTGCAATGTCAGAGAAAAACCCAACTTGTGACTTTTACCACTCTGAACTCACATGCTGACCTCGCCCCAGTCACTACGATGTGGCACGAGCAGTCAGCAGCCGCCGGCCTCAAACTGACTGAAATAACCAGAGGAAAAGGGAAGTGGTGGTGTAACATTAGTTGGTCGGTCTGTCGCTAGCTTCCCTGGTCACGAGATGGAAGAAAGAGCTGAACTGGCTGTGGTTTGACCCTGTGTTGCAACAAAAAAAACAACAACTTTTTTTTCTGAGTTTGGTGATATCTGTGTGCCTTAATGTGTGAAATCCTGCGTCATTTCTAACGTATGCTGTGCATCTGTGCTTATCCCCAGTGTGTTACATAATGACAAGTGTGTGTTTAAGTTTCAAGGTGTGGTCGCAGTCTATATATATTACATGCTCTGCGGGGGTGTGACTGTTTCTATATACTGAACTATATCCTCTACACTTCTGAGGACCAAAGAAATGGCTGGAAATCACATTAATAGTTTAACATTTTGAGAAACACTCTTGCTTGCTTTTTGCAGTTAGGTAACAAGATTGATACTACTCTCATACCTGTTCAGCAGCTGGTTAGCTTAGCTTAGCATGTAGACTGAAAACAGGTAGCCTGGCTCTGTACAAAGGTAACAAAATCTGCCAAGCAGCACATCTAAAGCACAAAAACCAAAGGGCAAAAAAAAAAAGTTGTGATTTTATTGAGGGATTGTGTGCCAGACTTTTTTTGTCCTGAAACAGTGATTTCTATAAGTCTTTTGGTTGCCTGGTAACCTCATGATGATGCAGGAAGTAACTGCCCGGAAACAGCCCGCTACAGACCCTCTCATCAAACCACACATTGGCATTTGCTTCAACTGTGTTTCTGTGTTTTAAATTGGATGGGGGGGGTTTCTTTTTTACAGCGGTGTGTGTGGACGGGATTTTTTTTTAGCAGTGTGGACTAGTTCATAGGTTTCCATTAACTATATTGATGCTAATAGGTGGATTTTGTTACCTTGGCTACCTGTTTCGCTATCCAGTCTTTATGCTAAGCTAAGCTAACTGGCTGCTGGCTCCAGCTTCATATCGAACAGACTGAATGAGAGTGCAAATGAGTGTATTTCTCAATAAGCAGCACAAAGACAGATGGCAGAGACAAGAGGCCCTCATAAATATAGTAATGCATACGTGACTGTCTGCATTTCCAGGTATCAAGTGATGACATCACTTGACCAGCCAGTATGGGACTACTTGATGGCACCAAAGCCGACTGTGCTTTCCATCGTCTGCATGATCAGACTCTGAGTAAGCTTGTCCACTGTATCTGTGTGTGTGTGTGAGTGTGTATGCATATGCATCTTTTGTTGTTTTTAGCTTAGTTTTCCCAGAGTGCCCTGGAGTAAAAAGCCTGCCGTCTGTCTGGTGCTCTATTCCACACTAAGTGGGTCAGTGGCTGGCTGAGTAAGAGGGTAAAGTCAGGCTAAAGTCACCCAGTGCGCGTGTGCGTGTGTGTGTGTGTGTGTGGATAATTGTGGGTGGGTGGGGAAGAGTTGCCTTCATCCACCATAATAAGTTCAAAGCTAGGGCAGAGTGAGAAGACGACAGAGACAAGAGAGACGAGATTTAAAAAAGGAAATCGAGAGAGCCAGACAGGCAGGAATGTGCCTTACCTCATGTGGGCAGGGCTACATCTAAAATGCAATGAGTGCTACTGTACGAAATGACGGGTTCCTAATAAAAGAAAAGGCAGGCGGGTGTAGAAGGGCGAGATGTGTAGATAGAGAGACAGACAGACAGACAGACATAGAAAGGGAGGGCTACAGAGAACACAAACTGCTGCGGGGTGCTTTTAATGTGAAGTATGCAGACAGACATGGCTGCAGAGGGAGTAGTAAAGTGAAGTGTACAAGACTTTATTTTGTCTGCTTTTCACAGTCTGCTTGTCTGGGTTAGACTACTATGGGCAACGCCTAGGGACCACCACTTACAGGGGGTGCTTGGGTATGTGTGTGTTTCTGTGTCTGTGTGGGAGCACTTAGGGGTAGAGTAAGCACTGTAGAAGAATTTGGGTTAGCGTGAATAATTCACTGGTGTAGCCGAGCACAGCAGCGCCGAGCGAGCTTCTCCTCGGGCGGCACACTCACTTTAAAAGCTGGAATGGGACGCGTGGGGTAGCTGTGGCAAGATTGCTGTGTGTATCAATCGGTTTACGGTGTCCGCAAAGTCACAAAAAGCAGATTAGATAAAAACGATTCTCTAGCGAAGTCGTTTGTGGTATAGGAGTCTGAGAGGACGCCTCGTGATCAGCATCGGGGAAACTCACTGGGTAAACTGGGTAACATGAATGGTTTGAAATGGTAGATAATCAAGCCAGCCTCCAAATCTGGTTTCCTTCTTTCATGCCACCTTTTATTCATGATCCTCCCCCTCGCTTCCCTCTCTCCCTCATCACATTCAAACAGAGAAAATAAATACCCTGCACTGCTATATTTGCCAGGAGTTGTCTGTTTGGATAGTGTGTGTGTGTTTGACTGACTTACACACTGTACTATTGCACTGTTGAGTGCAACAGGGCACCCCATGTTAAATCATTCCCTTCCCCCACCTACCCTCCTCTGCCCTCTTCCTTCTCCTCCCCCTCGCCTCTTCAACTTCCCTTCCTCTTTTAACCTCCCTGCTTTATTCCCCCTTTCCTCTCTTGCCTCAAGTCTCTCTGGGCTTGAAAGTTGGAACGTGGCCAATTAACACAACAGCCGGTTGAGGTGGTGGAGGAGGGGAACAGAGAGAGAGCGAAGGCTCACATCGCTACACACTGACCTACATACACTTCCACCCAGCTGATTGAATCTTACGTTGAGGCCTGCGGCCAATCACGAGTGGGGGTGGAGTGCCAGCCAGCCAATGGCATCGGCCGCTCTCCGCGGAGCTCTTGCACTGTCTCCATACAGTTTTCAGTAATCATACAGGGGCAGAGAGAATGAGGCAGACAGAGAGAGAAAGGGTGAGCTTGACAGATGAGAGTCACAGAGAATGAGCGAAAAGAAAGAGACAGAAGGGAGCGAGGCTGAGAGACAGAAAATAGAAAGGAAAAAAGCGTGGAGGCAAAATGTGGCTCAGACAGACAAAAATAAACGGTTGTTGCTTCCTTGTTTTCTCTCGGCCTCTGTGTCTTATGGTGCTACAACTGCAGACAGATGAAGGCTAATGCTGGCTAATGTTAAAGAGTGGATTAGTGCCCCATATTTGTCCTTGCTCCTTTCCCAGCCCGAGGCCCAGGTTAGCCTTTTCTGCACCTGAGAAGTCTGTGCCATCTAAAACAATCCCTTAACATCATTAAAGGGAGAAGTTTGGATTTTTTGAAGTGGGGTTGTATGAGGTACTTATCCATAGTCATTGTAGTTCCTACAGTAGATGGCAGCTGGCGTGTCCTCAGTTTGGAGAAGCAGGCAGGAGTACCGCCACGGATTAGCCCACCCACAAAAATCGCTATCAGTTTAAGTGTACGCTTTATTTAGGACGATGTTATCACTTTCCCTTGCCATCAGACAGTTGTTTCCAACAGGGAACTAAAGCTGTTATATCCGTCTATGCTCTCATCAAAGCCAGACTCCATTGACAAAAACAGCAATTTAACCTCGCAGAACGTAGGAGCTGCTGTACTACCGCTGCCTCTATCAGTTAGATTGTCTTATTGTGTGACTTTGATGGATCTGAACTAACCCTTTAAAACCCAAAAGTCACACAATAACACAAACTAACTAAACGATTGAGGCAGTGGTTGATCAGCAGCTCCTGTGTTCTGCGAGGTAAAATTATTGTTTTTGTCAATGGAGTATGGCGGATTTGAAGATAGCAATACAGTCGCTTCAGTTGCCCATCAGAGAAGGGCTTTCTGTCGGCAAGGTAAAGCAGGTGAAAATATTCTAAACCCAGTGTACACCTTAACCAATACTGATGTTTTTAGGTGGCTAAAATACATTTTGCTGCTGACCCTCCACAGCAGTACATAGCTTAGCTTTTGTGGCGATACTCTTGTCTGCTTCTCCAAGCTGGGGGAAAGCAGACTTCCACTATCTATCTCTTTAAGAGCCACTTGAAAAATATCAAAAGTGGCAGAATTTACTGCTGCCTGTTTCCCAAACACCTTTATGACTCAAGTTTCATGTGATTTTCATGTTCTGACTTCATGACCTTCTGACTTGTATAAAAGTCCATAAAACCTGGAATTAAGTTTAAAAATGTTGAATTCCTTGACAGCCGACTTTTTGAGGCCTTGTGGTTTTCATTCAGCAGCACTGAAATGACCTAAGCGTCCATTTTTAGCTGTTATCCACCTCGTGACTACTCGTACAGTAGCTGCTAAACCGCATAATCCCATGATAAAGATGGGAGCTGTTACTGCATTACATTTTCTCCTATTATCTGAACTGAGTTGTTATCCTTGTTAAGTAAGAGGAAATCACGCATGTAGGTGGACTTTGAGCCAAATAAAACAATCAATAAAAGTGTACAAGATTTACTGTAGATGTCTGTGGCTGAGACTGACAAGAGAAACACTGAGCTCATCTAAACACAGCCTGGAGACAGAGATACTGAGATAACTCTCGCCCACAAACACACACAGACACCAAACTACACACAGCGTGCACTTTTCTACACGCGCACAACACTTAGACACACAAACACCTTTGACAGCATGATGCCACCACAGAGAGGATGAGGGCATCCCTGGCACCAAGCGAAATGGAAAGTTCAACCTGCAGCCAACAATCTGCAGGCTCTGGGAGAAATCCTTACATAAGCGTTTATATTTGAGTCCAACATAGATAATGTGTTTCTCTTCTATGCTGTTCAGCTCTATGTGCCATCATTTTGCTGTGGTGGCAACAAACGGGAAGGAAGGAAAAAGCGAGACAATAAAAAAGCCAAGAAAGGCAAACTGAAGGGAAAAGAGGGGGCAGCGGGGAGGTGCAGAGAGGCGGCGTGAGGCACACTAACCCATATTTAAAGAGATGGAGGCTTATACAGCACCCACAACAGAGCCAACACTCTGGAAATGATGGATTATGGGAAGTAGAGGGAAGACAAAAAGCTATAATATGGTGCCCAGGGAAAAGACGGGATTTGAATCATTGGGTGTGCAGAGACAAACATATTTAGACATGCACACACATGCATGCACTGAGTTAAACCACATATAGGCGCTTACATATATTCACATTCAAAAACACTCTCACACACCAGATCTGTATCTGGTGAACACACATGCAAACACACACTGTACATTAATCAGACTAAAAGCCTTTCAACCACACAGTGATGTCACTGCACAGCGATAATCCATCCCCAAGGATACAGTGGTCAGCACAGGTCTGGCTCAAACTGGTGGTCCATACATGCCCGCCCCATCCTCGTGCCTCCCTCTTTTTCAACGGACAGCTGAGCCTATCAGGGGTGATGGGTCTTCATGAATAATGCACACATTGACTCAAGTGCTCATATGAAAATGGATTCCTGACCAATATTGACCCGTCTACTTGAAGCAAACAAAAAAACGAGCAGCACTCAACCCGCTAAGGTCTAATTAGACTGTATTGTGAAAGTGAGAGGGGTGGAGGGCTGGTGTGACCCTCCAGTCTGCACGCTGCACCATTACAGAGCGCTCTCATGGTGATACAAGGTGGTGGAACTGTAATGGGGCAAGTTAAAAGCCTCTTTTAAACAGACTGTTCGAGGTGGGAGTATTGTCCCGATATTCCGCATCTCCATTCTGTATAAAAGGCAGAAACATGGAATGGGGGACAGAGTTGTCTTGCCTTTTAGCTGGCAGCAGAGGTAGTGACAGTGCTGAATCGACGTCCGTGTATAAAGTGAGCCGGCATGACGGGATGATTGTGATGTTTTGACGTGTTATGTGTGCGACCGTACACCAGGAGATCTAAAAAGCAGCTAGCAGCAGTTAGCAGCTAACTCAAAGAAGTGGAACAGCAAAAGAAAAGACGCTATATAACAGGGGCGATAAATTATTGTTATCACCGTGTCAGCCATCATTATTTTTTAGAAAATACTGCCCAACATGCATGTTTAGGTCCCAACACACCAAGCCTATGGTCGGCCATCGGTTAGTGATCGTAATTCTAGTTTTTTGTGGTGTCTTCCACATCACTGGCACTAGTCGGCACCTCTGATGTCGATTCAGCATGCTGAATCGACATCGGAGACGGCTGTGCCTGTTGATGAATGAAATCACTCTGTCATATTACACACCTGTCATGCCTCTTGCTTCTGGAACCCCGACATACCATCTAAAATCACGCACTGCGGCGGCATTTTGCCAGTGTTGTTTGGTCTAATGTAAAAAAAAATCACAGCCAGCATAAAGAAGGGTCTTTGTTGCGCCGGTATTGTGGGATTGCTTTGCAAAAAGGGCTGCAGTGTCCATGTCTCTGTACGTGGCAGACCTTTCACACTGCCTTCACGTGTGGAACAGCTATAAACACTCCGTTGGGCGACACCTCTCTTGACATTAACATACTAGTTAATGTCAAGCATACCCAGGCCTTAACAGATGATGCTAAGAATGTGTCAGGGCAAACAGAATGCACCCTGCATATCAGAGTGGCAGCTGCTGACAATGCACTCAAATAGATCAGCCAATACTGATATCAGCATATTGCAGATATTTCTACTTCTGTTTGAGTTATTTCCTACACCTCCCATAATGCATTTGGACAATCAAAACAAGTGTCTCTTTCAGCTGCAGGTGTAGATAGTACTATAAAAAGCAGAAAGAGTTGAGAGAAGGTGACTTTAAAATGCAAGACATCCTCTGGCTGCAACACCTTCTGTTCCACTGAGCTACACCACCACCACCAAAGACAAAATGCTCTCAGAGATGTAAGGTATATCATCAACAGTTGTTTTTTAAAAACTGTCTTGAAGTTCCTCAGGGAAGTTTATCCCTTTAATTATCCTGTGCCTCAGTCGTCTGCAGTGTGTAGAGTCTTCTACATAGATAGTAACAGTGTAACAGGGTGGGACTGCACATACTGTCTGCTTGCTTGACTCTCCAGCCAGATCACATGAGCTCCAACACTGTACGTACCCATCCCCCACCACCACCAATATGCCGAGGGAATGACAGAAGAAATGGAGGGATACGGAGGGAGAGGAGGCGAGAGGCCCACTTTCTCTTGTTCAACTGTGCTGCTTTAAGTCCTCACGCGTCACGGTGACCTGAAGGCTTCCTCCAGAAAGGAAAACAGGAGAGAAAGTTGGCTGTGCAGGGAAAGTGAGGATCTCTCTGGGGGAAAATGTACAACAACAGCTGAGGCCAGGGCTTTCCCCTACATTAGCCCAGCCCCCTCTGCGTATAGTACTACACACACGCGCGTGTCTATATATTCATGGTGAACACAAAGCTTTCACTACATCAGGGCCCCTTCATATTCAAATGCCTGGAGCAGAGCATGGAAATAAGAAACGCACACTGGAGAGTGTCTCCTTGGCTGGGTGCTTGAGTGTGTATCGCCCCAGTTTAATGTGTGTACATGTATGTATACTATTGCATGCTTGCTTCCCTCCAAATGTGCATGTGTGTATCTGGCATTCTGTCCTTGACGTGGAGCCATTTTGAGACCCCTCTAGGTCTTAAGGTCAGTGTCTCTGGGTATCAGTTACTCTCCTCAGCAGCACAGAGGGACTAAGTGATTGATGGACAGATGGCTCGCTGGTTGGGATGAAGGTCGCCGTGGGAACAGAGGGATGAGCTACAAGTTGAGAGGAATCACACATGCATGCACCCATAATGCCTACAAACACACCACCACACAGGGCGAAGACGAAGGAAGGGCTGTGTAAAGCAGAGCGGAAGGCTCTGTGTCTGGGTAGAGCGGTGCCCAGTGTGCCTTGGGGCTTTGGACCGATTTCATGCCCCCATAAGCAATGAAACGCGCAGACCCAGACACACACACCCACACACACACACACTGCTGGGCATTCTCTCTGCCCAGCTACCCGCATCAGACGAAAAAAGCATGGCACGTGGTAAGAGACGGAGAGGGACAGAAGAACAAAGATAAGCAAAGAGAGAAATCTGCTACAACATGCATCCACTAATGGCTGCAGCAGAGTGCTCTAACTATTCATACAGCATTTTCCTTTCAATGTTATTGGCTAAAGAGTGCATATTCAGCTTCTCTGAGTCAGTAATTATTTCTGAGGAAGTAGCTTATGTCTTTTTAACCTTTGCACAGAAAATTGTGCATGGGTAATTTATTAAATCTGCATCATTTGCAAATACATAATCACACTTTCATATCCCAAAAAGCTGTTGGTCACTCTGGCGACTCAATTTAGTGATGTCAAGTTAACTTGCAGCACAGTGGTGTAGTGGTTAGCATTGCCGCCTCTCAGCAAAAGGGTTCCTGGTTCTAACCCTGGGGTGGGGCAGCCCTTCTGTGCGGAGTTTGCATGTTCTCCCCGTGTCAGCGTGGGTTTTCTCCAGGTACTCCAGCTTCCTCTCACAGTCCAAAGACATGCAGGTTAATTGGTGACTCTAAATTGTCCGTAGGTGTGAATGTGAGTGTGAATGGTGATCAGTCCCTATGTGTCAGCCCTGTGATAGTCTGGTGACCTGTCCAGGGTGTACCCTGCCTCCCGCCCAGTGTCAGCGGGGATAGGCCACAACCCCCTCCGTGACCCCTTACAGGATAAGCGGTTAACGGATGAATGAACGAAGTTAGTTTGTCTTCAAGTGGTCTTAAAGTCCAAATAAAACAGCATGTTGAGATTACAGCTTCAGTATCGTGACGTATTTCCCTGTGAAACAGGATAAGCAGGTGGCATATCACTTTGGGTGGAATTTGATTTGATTGTTGAAAAGTGGGTGTGTCATAACAGTGAAGCTCTGACTGTGTACACTGATGCGACAGTAGTATCAGTATCGAAGAGAGGGACGAAGCCCATCATGCTCCATGTAATGTTAGATGCTGAGGCCTTGCACATAATCTGGAGCTGTCACAGTCACCACTTTCCTAAAGAGAATAAATTCTAGCCAACAGACTAGTAACCACGGTATGTTGACACACTGACACAGCATGCTGTTGCTAGCTTGCTAACTTAATCTTAGCGCCATGCTGCTAAAAGTTGCAGAATGACTGATGGGTGGATGTCATGATATTATTGGGTGAAACCGATTGTTACTAGCTTATGTAAGCATATGTTATATTTTGTTTTGCAGTAAGAAAACATGTTTGAATTTTGAAATAAGAAGATGAAGAATTTATTTATTCATTTATTTGGCATATCTCGTTAAATAGGTGCAAAATACGACCAGGAATGTGATGTGGAAGGGTTAAAAAGGCTTTTATTTCATTTTGACTTTAAGTGGCAAATATAGTGTAAAAAAAGATAATATGATATGATACGATATGCGATGTACAATACGGTGCGATACGATACGATACGATATGTATACGTTATTGTCCCTATAGGGAAATTTGTCTTGGACTCAGGAGCTGCACAACTATTGTACAGCAGAATGCTTCTGGTTCTTAATGCTGGCTACACGTTAGACAATTTACATGAATGGACCGTCACAGTCACACAGATGCAGAGAGTATATTTTGATTACCGATAGTAATGATTTCTGACTTAACCAAGTTCCCAAAGAACAATAAGATAAAACCTACGTACAGTTGAGCGCCCTGCTCGAGGTTACTTCCCTAGTGGCTGTGGTTTACATTTTGTCTCATAGATGCTCAGCTGGTTTGTGGATGTGACCTGGTAGACCTTGGTCGTACATCTTTTTAGTACTATCTAGACCTAGACATCAAATGCAATACTCTTGGTTGAATTTCAACAGAATCTGTAGGAGAAGGTGGAAGAGGTTCATCGCTTTCAGCTGACCAGGTGCCCGAAGTCACACTAGGACTGTAGGTTTGTGGGTAAGAGGTCCTACAGAAACCTTTCTCTTTGGGTTACCTGGGCCAGCACTCAAGCTCTGACCTTTCCCTTCATCAGCTTAAGGTAGATGTGCCCCAGCCCACGACCCTGGAGTCAGATTTCACTCACTGCACACTCTCTACCTCAGATTCATTTGCAAGAATCTTCTGTCAGCTCGCAAGTTTTTTTTTCTCCAATAAAACAAACTTGTCTAAAAAATATTTGGCTAAAGGTCAAGTCAGTTTGTGCACTGTCAGCAAACACAGAGAGGCATGCTTATTAGATCGACCCGTATCTGCTGCTGCGCTCTGCAGGCATATCTGCTGACCCTTATCAACCCCCCCACCCTCCCCCACTCTCTCTTATAAAACCCAGGTGTGCAAACACAAAGGTTTACCTAGGCCTCATAAACGATAACAGATAAGACAAGAGGAGGGGAGAAATGAAAAGAAAGGAGGCCCAGCTCCTCAGATCCACTGTGACCTCCTAATCTGGGTTGTGACTTGGCCTAGTTTTTTCATCCCAAGATGACAAGAGACAGAAAAACTGGAAGTTCTTGAACAGATACAAGGCCATTTATTGCTTCATCCTCTCATAAGTTAAGAACCAGATCAGTTAAAAGAGGTGACTGCTATCTGCTATCTGCTTTGTAATCAGACGGTCACGAGCTGGATAGGAGGCATCTACAGTACGAATCTGAGGGAGGTCTTGAGGCATCATCTAGTTCTCTGCAAGACTATGAGGCCACATCGACACAAATACATTTTCATTTTAAAATGGCGTTTTAAAACAGAAATGATCTCTGTACACACAAACATTGTAGCACTGTTTTAGAAATGATCTCCGTCATACTAAAACGTGACCATTCACATACACTGGGCAGGCCAGTGTAAACAGGAAGCACATTGTCCACTGTGCGGTTGGTTACTGAAATGTAAGACTAGCTATTCCTTTGGACCAACGATGAGTTAAAACTGTTACCTGAAAGTAGGTATAAGGTGGGCAGACAGATTGGGAGTTGTTTCAAAGCGAATACATCAACCTATCATAGCGGTACCAGAGGAAAGGAGTCCGGACTAAACACAACCCTTAGATTTTCAAACTTAACTGGGATCAGCAGCGTTTCCAGTGGTCTCCCTTTTAGGGGTTCCAAAATGTTGCAGTAGTGTCGACAGTAGGCGTAAACGTAGCAATATTAATACATTTTAAAATTAAAATGTATTAGTGTGAATGTAGCCTTAGAGGTTGCATTCATTCTCACAGCTCTGTGAATCTGTTCTTAAGAGCAGTGGTACTTTGAGCTAAATGCTAATGCTAAAATTTTGATCGTCTAATGGTTCTAAGTGAAACATTAAAGGAGCAGTGCGTAGTATTTAGTGGGATCTAGCAGTGAGTTCCTTTGGTGTGCATTGTTCAGGAGGTTTTTACTGGGAGACGAATCATCCGCAGAGGTCTCTTCATCTCCAAAACAAATGGACTGGGTGATTAAAACCTAACCTAAAAACCCTGAATAAAGCAGTTCCACGTTACAAATCAATGTAGCAGAGGGGCTGCTAACTATGGTGGCTGAGGCGAAAATGCGAATGGCCCTATCTAGAGTCAGTGTTTGTACTTTCTGGGCTACTGTAGAAACATGGTGGTGCAACATGGCGATCTCCGTGGATATCTATGTAAGATATAAACTGCTTATTCTAGGTAACAAAAACATGATCTTTGTGTTCAGGTGATTACACACCAAAGAAAATGTACTTATTATATTCTATTTCTATTGATATATGCCCCTAAATCCTACATGCTGGACCTTTAATGGATCACCAAAGTAATTAATCCTGTGGAGAATTATTTCATAGCTATCCATCCAACACTTGTTGAGACATTTCACTCAAAACTACAATGTCAACCCTTTTGTTGTCACTAGAGAGAGTCACCAAGATCATTATGATTCTTTGTCTGGGAACCACGCATGTCTGTACAAAACAAAAAGGTATGAAAAGTGTATGACATGGCTGAAACGACAGATGCAACATATCTCAGATCCACTTTTTTAATTCAAAGCGCCCCAGAGCAGATGGTTTCCAGCTTTTCAAGAGTGACTTGAGAAAGAAAAATTGTCTAATTGAAACTCTATCCCTGGCGTGTTTTCTCTTTACCCTTGCAGTTAGCCTCTCGTGCGAGCAGTGACATTTTCACATTTGCTACATGTGGAAAACATAAATTACACAAGACAAACACACACGGATTTTTCACACACATGAACAGAAATGAACACATAGAGACATACACGCTGTTTGATGTAACTTCAACTGCTGCCATCAGCCTCGTCTTTCTGTTTCAGTGTTCAGTGGCTAAAGCAGGCTCAACAATGGCTTGCCTTCATCCCACAGTAACCCGCCTCCACTCACACACACGCACACACACACACACACACGTACACACAGAAGTCCAGGGCCGTAGTTGTGACTTCATGAAGAGTGGGATTAGTGCTAAGAGGCTGGCGTGTGTGTGTGTGTGGGACCTTGAGGCCCGACTAACACAATGGACTGCGAACCGCCAGCTTCATGCAAACATCTGAGTAGGCCTCGGAAGGCTAAAACACACAGAGACACAGACACACACACACAAGGGGACTGTATTCTGCGCAGACAAATCACCCCGGGGAAATTATGGGAACTATTATCAGATACCCAGAAAGAACTGAAAACATCATTCCCTTGTTTTAATGATGCATGGAGGATGTGGAACATTGGAGCCCAGCATGTGTACAGCAACACATCTCGAGCTGTGTAATTCATACCAGAAACTGACACGCTTTGCATGTGTGACTCTGACCTATAGGATTTCACAGAGACAAGAGAATCCTGTGTGTTGGGATAGAAAGCCTGTGGGTTGAACAGGTGGCTGGCAGACTGGCTGCTTGATGGCACTCTCAGCCTTTGCTTATCAAATCTGGGAGTGCCGTCTCTGTGGTTGGAGAGCTTCCACCCGTAACAATGGAGCCTAAAGAGTATGTTAAACTGCACACTGGTTACGCAAAATGTTTGAACACTTTGGGGTTTTTACACAACAGACTGCACTGTGGGAATCAAATCTATGAACACTTGTTGATTTATGAGAAAGTAATAACTTCCTGCAACAGTGTATGCTTTGTGATCGCAGACCTAAAATCTCTTGGTTTAGAGCTGTTGGATAAAAAGGACATTTAATTGATTATTTTCTCAAATGTGAGGATGTGCTGCTTTTCTCTGTTTGTCTGTAAACCAAATATGCAACCCAAACCTCAGAATGAAAGTTGACATTGTAGCTTTCTGCAAAACCACCAATTTGTAACATTTGTATGTTATTATGTAGTGGATATGTTGAAACCTTACCTTTCTACAAAGCTGTGGCTAAATTGTGGTTATATTTAGGCACAAAAAACACTTAGTTATGGTTAGAAATGATCATGTTACCTTTTTTGTGGCTGGAAATGTGGCTGTTGTCAGAAAAAAAGAAAATTAAATAAACCAGTTTTGGTGGCACAATTGCTGTTTGGTGGGACAGACGCCACTGAAAATGCTGCCGATGTCTCACCAAAAAAAAAAAGAAAAAGAAATGGTTTTAGTGGGACAATCACTGCTGTAAATGCCGCTGATGTCTCGCTAAAAAACACATTGTTTTGGTGGAACAATTGCAGCTGAAAATGCTGCTTATGTCTCACAAAAGCAAACAATCAAACAAGAGAAAATGGTTTAAGTGGCAAAGTCGCTGCTGTGCTGGAAGCACCACCAATGACTCTAAAAACCATGCAGTTTAGTTGTTTGTTGGTCTTGAACAGTGCTCTTGGCAGCCTTTTCACCTCCGTGTCACACCATCCACCATCCCCTCCACCTTATGATGACAAAGTGAGCTCATATACATGCGATCAGAACTACATCACTTCACAAATATTGATATGACATGTATGAAATGTACAAATGTAACTTATCCATGGTTTGCAGAAACACACAATGCTGACAATTTCCTCTGCTGACTGTTGGTTGGACAAAACACAACATCTTAAGACATCATCTTGGACTGTGGGAAACTAGGATGGACGTTTTCCCTGATTTTCTGACACTTTATTGATAAAACTATTAAGCGATGAATTGAGAAAATAATCAACAAATAATTTAATAATTAAGGTAATCATCAGTTCTGTATTGATCTGTCTTGGTGAAAGAGATCACATGTCAGTTAAGTAGTGTGTTTAGTATTGTGTCATCCATTTCTTCGGTTCTGCTGTAACGGCCGTCACCTCTAATGCTCACCACTGAGTTCATTTCATTGTCCAGACATCCTCTTGTGTCTGACAGAAACATGAAATGTACCACTTCCTGTGCGGTACAGGATTTTTCTTGGGAAATACCGACCTGAGTCACCCCACATTAAAGGTTCAGAGCTGCAACTTTGAAGCGTTTGTGAACTGGGGACTGTCCATGACCTAGTTGTTAAGACATGAACTTTGTGACCTCAACATCCTCAGTTTGAACCTGCATGGGGATCTTTGATAAATGTTGTACCGCCCTCTCTCGCCCCATGTTTCCTGTCCTCATCTTTACTTTTTACCAGCCAGCAAAATTTTAAAAATGCAAGAAAAAAGCCTTTATGTTTTGTATTTGGGTTACAGGAAGACTTCACATCTCTTTCACCCCCACCCCCCCCTTTCGCCACCTCTCCTTTTCTTCTGCCTCCCTCCTCTGACACAGAAAGCTTTATTGTAGTCAATTAAATGTTAATCAGGAACAGTAGCTCAGCGCGTCCTTTGCAGACTCAGTGATGCCAAATAGGTGGAGTGGTGTAATTGAAAGAGACAGGCTCAGAAGAAAACAAATTAAAGTTTAAAAGCCAAGAGTCGCAATGGTGAGCCAGATTCAGAGATGATCTCCTCAATTCAGGTACGCGTTGATGACTGTTGACAGAGCTTGGATGATGACGGAGGGCAGAGAGGTAGATACTCAGATCTTCACCTGCCTGTACATCCCTCGAAATACACAAAACATCTTAACTCCTGCCTCAAGAAATATACACAGTAGTGATGACTTATGAAAATATGGCAGAGCAACACACACAGCGGGTGTTTGTGTGTGTGGTGTGATGGCGTGTGTAGTGGTGGAGAGAGTCGATTACAGAGGAGGAGACGGCCGAGAGGCGAGGGGCCCACTTCAGCAATGTGGTTATCGGAGAAACTGAGAAGCAAGGCCAGAAAGGGAGGTATGTGCAGTCTGACTGTATGTGTGTGCTTAAATGTGTGTGTGTGTGTGTGTAAGGAAAGGGGGAGGGGAGACGCTTTTCAGTAGGTCACTCTGTTATCAGCTGTCACCCAAACAGCGAGTCGTCCCCCCACCTGCTTGACAAGTTATCAGTTGCTATGGAGACAAACAAGTAACAACCCCCCTCCCTTGCCCTGTTGACACAAGTATGCATGCCTCTATGCATGTAGTCGTATATACACACATATAGACATACACATTTTTAAGGGGACAGCAGTCGCTTGGATAATTGTATTCTTGACTCCTAAAGACTCTCCTTTTCTGCCCAGCGAGACTTCCTGTGCTCTGCCGCTCATTTCCTGTGTGAAAGTCCACTATTTTGTTTGCTGTATCAATACAGACATGGGTTGGTTGACAAAAGGTGGAGGAGATGAAGAAGGGAAAATGCAGGTGTCAAACTGTAAAAAGTTGTCTTACTGTTTCTCAGACTGGAGCAATAATTACCTGGAGACTCAGCCGGTTGGTGGGCGACTGATACATAACCTCTTGTAAAACCACAGCTTGTTGTTTTTACACTTCAGTTTTTATACGGGTTAAACAAATGAGATATAACTTATGAGCTTTGTTGATTTTGTTACGTGGGGACAGAGCCAAGTTAACTGTTCCCTGTTTCCAACCTTTACAGTGAGCTAAGCTAACTGGCTGCTGGCTCCAGCCATGTATATACAGTGCACATGTGAAAGTTGTATCGGTCTTCTCATCTAATTCTTGGCAGGAAAACAGATAAAGCATGTTTCCCATAATGCCAAAGTATTCTTTTAAGATCTGCACATTTGCTGTGTAAGACAGTCCCTGGAGCTCACTTCAGCACTGATGGTAAAACACACTGTTGACAAAATCTTGGCATCTCCTCAGTCCCCCCTCACTGTTAACGCTGCTCACATCTCATAAAATAACTGAAATACAGTAGTGCTGATGCATCAGTGTAATGCTCAGCAAATTCACTTTCACTTGAATATCTCTGTAAGCATGTGTGCTTGCTTAATAAACACTGGTGCTTCTTTTGGCACGCTGATTGACATACACCTTGGATAAAAATACACTTATGCAAACAGTGTGTGCAGAGTTACGGTATGTTTTTCTTGCCTATGAGCACTTTTGTTTTGCATATGTGTATTTGCAGGGATATTTTATTTAGACAGAGCAAACCGGGCTAAGGATGACGTGTAATTGCAGGTTTTCTAGATGTTTTATTTATTTTTCCAGTGGCGGACAGACAGTATGTCTTGGAGCGACATGTCCATAGCATGATTTTCCAGTCAGACTGGTATTTCTGTATTCTGTCTGACATTGCTTAAACTTTTCTTCCTCTTGTAGGTTATTGATCCGGCTAGGGAGAGTTGTTTGCTTGACCTCTCTCCGAAGAGGTCAAAGGTCAGGGTCAACTACAGAACAGCAAGTTTAGAGCTGGGAGGTTTGCCCCGGTGCAGTTAAAGACTAGTCTAACCACTGGACAAACCACCACAGGCCTCTGCTCATACTCAGCTGGTGTGTTGTGTGCTTGTCCTGGAAGGTAAAAAAGGATCTCTCCTTCCTGTATGTGCCCTTTTTGTGCGTCTACGGTCGCCTACATACCAGCAACTCCATTCACCACCTCTTGGTGAATTTTTGCACCCTCAGCTGGGCGCTTTGCTGCGGTTATCTGACTCAAACACCAGTTTCATGCCGCAACAGTTGGAAAAGATCAGTGTAATCTGATGTTGTATACTGAGCAATTGTTTTACAGTGTGAGGGTGCTTTGAGAGAAGGATCAGACGTGTTGGTGATTCAACAGGCTGCAGAAAGATACTGAAACGTGATAGTTCTGCTCTAGTTTTGTACAGTAATGAACAAGTTTAAGTTAATCGTCTGGGAAAATTCCAACTATGATTTGTTATCAAGCGGTCTACAGAAGATTACAGCATCAGCATAACCAGTTTGGCTCACTATTCTCAGAGTCAATTTCCGGTCTGTTTTTGCTACGTAGTTGGTGTGGGGGACAGATCATGTCCGGTATAGCCTGCAGGGCAGAGAACTGCTCGGAAAATCAGCAAATTAGGATTGTTTCCTTTGTGACGTTAGCATGTTAACACGCTGAAGGGCTGCTGTGTGACTGATTAGATGACTAACAAGAACAAATATCCAAGTCTCCAGTTTTATATCACACCATTTGAGGAATAGTGAAGTAAAAAGTGACTGACGGCCATCAAGAGGACTAAACACCGACAGGAGCGTCAACCAAAACAGACCCTGGTCCCCTAAGGTCAAATCACACTCACGTCTACTCTACCGATTTTATAACAAGTGAGAATAATAAACAAAACTCATACAAATAAGTCATAAGTTTGTATTCCCAGTTGATGTTGTGGAGTCTTTCTGCCTCCTGGGCTCCGTCATCACTCAGGACCTCAAGTGGGAGCTGAACATCAGCCCCCTCATCAAAAAGGCTCAGCAGGGGATGTACGTCCCGCGGCAGCTGAAGCAAAAACAATGATCGTGCACTTCCACACTGCCATCATTGAGTCCACCCTCACCTCCTCCATCACCATCTGGTACGCTGCTACCACAGCCAAGGACAAGGGCAGACTGCAGCGAATCACTCACTCTGCTGAGAAGGTGACTGGCTGCAATCTACCGTCCCCCCAGGACCTGTCCACCTCCAGGGCCCTGAGTTGGGCAGGAAAGTATGGCCGAACCTCTCCGACCCTGGATGCAAACTCTTTGTTACACTCCCCTCTGGCTGGAGGCTAAAATTAATTCCACAAAAGCACTTTCTTCCCAACTGGCACACAACTGTACAGCTTTTTTTTATTCTAAAACAGCTATACTCTACATATTTTTTATGTTTTTATGTAGTTTTTAAATCCCCCTTTCCTTCAAACAAAGATGGCGGCGATCTTGTGACTTAGCACATTTGCTAACACAGTAGCTAATCTGTCTCCCTACTGCTGCCTTAAAATACACAAGTTTAGATCTACGTGAAGTCAACAGTAAATATGAAGCTACGGCTAGCAGCCTGTTAGCTTAGCTTAGCATAACAGAGAAACAGCTAGTTTGACTCTGTCCAGAGGTAACAAAATCAACATGTCATGGTTTTTCATTGGGGACCTTCCTTTAAACAGGCCTGTTTCCCCCTCTTCTCTGTGCTAAGCTAAGCTAACCATCTCCCCGCTGTAGCTAAATATTTAAGTGCACAGTGGCATCAATCTTCTAAATACCCGTATTTATAAAAATTTTTAACTATTCCTTTAAGTTACTGTATATCCTTAAAGAATTTTCACGGACTGCACACGAGGAACAATGCCAGTTTAAATCCAGCCCCCATCTTTAGCATGTAATCAGTGTGGAAGACACAAGTGTTTGTATTTTAGATGCTATCAAGGATTGGGCATGTGCAAGCAGCTGGTTTCTCTTTTGCTGTATGCTTGTGTCTGTTCAACACACTCAGACACACACACAAAACACACAGCGTATAAATCCTGTGACCCGTCTGCCCTCAACTATCATCATCATGTAGAGCAATTCAAAGTCATGCTTAAAATCTGCCTCAAACTCTTGGATTTCTGCAAACAGCTCAGCCCAGCTGGGCCACATCGAGGTTTTAAGACTATTCATTTCTTTTACAATCTCCATATTTTCACGGCGACAACAACAACAGCGAGGCCATAATGTCTCAAGTGTCTCAAAAAATGCTGCAGCGTTACCATGATGGTCACAAAAAGACAAGGAGGAAATCAAGGGAGTGCGGAGTGTAACAAGCGCCGAGGCTCAAGATTTATCTCCATTCATTAGAGCCCACAACAGATTTCAAGAGTTGTGCTTCAGAGGAGCAGCAACAAGCTACAGGGGGACGGCTTGTTTTTGCTCACCACAGTGTTTTACATCCAGACAAATGAGGGAGCTGGCAGGAAAATAATGAGGGATGGTGTGTGAGAGGGAGAGAGTGGAGTAAAAAAGAGGAGTGAGAGCGATGAAACAGAGACAGAAACTGTGAAAGAGGGTTAGCCTTTAGCCAAGAACAGGCTCTTAAAAATTAATACAGTGATCTGAATTCATCCCGAGCGCATTGAATAATTGAGAAGTGCCTTTGAGGAGAACAGATCGTGCAGAGTGTGACATGGTTGAGATGGCGAGGATGCAGAAAATGATGGGAAAACCAATGAGGGAGACAAAAAAAAAAAAAAAAAAATCAGCTTTTCTTTCTTTCTTTCTTGCAGATACAAATACACGCACAAACACATGTGAGACTTCAAAACAGAATAGACAGCTAGATTACTGTGTGTCTGCGAGTTTCAAAGCCTGAAGTAATTATGACTAAAAATTTTACAAACTATGTGTCCACCTGTGTCCGGGATGTACCGCATCAGCCTGTTGGCTAACTGGTGGAGACCACAGGTTGGGCAGTGGGCACTATGTTTACGCATGTTAACATGGCTAGCCGGCTGTTTTTCAGCAAAGCCAACAGAAAATAAAGTAAAAGGCAAAACATTTAGATAAAAAAGTTAAATGCTGTAATGCTCAGTTGTCTGCATACTTTGGCCATATGGGGCAATTTCAGATGTAAAATTTTGATGCAGTCAAACTCCTCAGGCATGTAAAGAAAATAATGTGTTCATTGATTGGAAATGGAACTAGAACAGAGCCTGGGGGTTTTCCTCCACGCAGAGGTTGACTGCTCAGGGTGACACTATTCAGACTTCGAGGGGTGTCGGGAGCTGGTGTGTTCCCATAACCCATCGCCCCCTTTAGCCTCACACCCCCACAAACCCCTCCATTGGGAATCACAGCCAGAGGGCAGTTGTAATACACCAATTTGGAGCAAAGCTTGTTAATTTACTCCCTCAGCTCCCCCTCCCTTCTCCTCCATCTACTGTCTTCACGCCCCCCTCGACCCCCTCCACTCCCCTTTTTATTGCCCTTTTTGCTTCAGTTCCTTCAGCTCGGCACAGTGCCAGCTCCATCTGAGGGGCCTCCTGATTGTGCTCTGAGTACCTGAGCGCACACACACACAAACAGAAACTTTTCCCAGCTTAGCTTCTTGTTTATTTTAATATTTTCCTTTCTACAATTTCCTTTCTAGCTAGTTATCTCATGTACAGACCTCAGATAATGCTTACAAGTTTAAATTCCAGCCATGCCTTGCAGGGATATCCATGGCCGACTTTGGGATCTTATCACACATAAAGCTCACTCCGCTCCCCACTGATTGACAGCCAATGAAAGGATTCATGGTTTGTTCTTTTTTTTCTTGGCAGCCCCTTCCCTTTTGTCAACCCCCGTCCTGCTCTGATAGGAACAATAAATAATTTCAGCCCCAAAGAATCAACACTTTCAGCGTGCTAGGCCATTAAAATGATAATCAACATGCCCGGCGGGCTTATAGAGGCCTGTTTTCCATACGCCTCCAGACAAAGTCAGATGGGGGAATGTGTGTAGAGTAGCGCAGTAGCCTCTGTGTGCATGTGCGATGGTTTTGCCTGGGATGAGCCTCTGCTTTTTGGTCTCTTTGTAAAGTGATAAATCAAATGAGAAAAGGTGTGTTTAACACTTGTGGTCATGACTCACAGGTTCGTGGGTTGAGCTGCGCGTAAAGTACCTGCGAGTATCCATCAATTAAACACGCATATAATGACTAATGTATCTGTTAAACAACATGTTGACAATCACTACTGAACCCTAGGGGTCTTAAAGAATTAAGATATCTCACCTATTAATTATAATGAGACAAACTCATTTCAGACCCCTGTGTAAATTGCAGCAGAGGCTCACAGTCATGAACCCTGGTGATAAGCCTGAACATGACCGGGCGACTGAGCGGTATATGTCTGAGCATGTCTGTCTGCACGGGAATGTATACACACTTCAACGGTCAAGTTGAGGTAGAAAGAACTGTATGTACCGTGAATGTGAGGGAGTGTCGCCCTTAAAACCTCATAACACTAAATGAGAATGCCAAATGTGTGTGTGTGTGTGTGTATGTATGTGTGTGTGTGTGTGTGTGTGTTTAAGTTAAGTGTCACTGTGACATAATCAGGTCTTGGCCTATGATGGGCAGCTGCTGAGAACAGGCAGCCTGTTACAGCAGGGTTAAGTAACACTGGAGCACAAGGTTCACTGCAGCCAGAAATACTTGCACACACACCAACACACACGCACACACAAGGATACACCTGCCTGTGCACACATACACACACAACTGCACCTAATCTCTCGATTATGCAAAGACACACAGGTGAAAGACACACTCTCTCTCAGTGTCACAGGCGTGTTTACAGGTGCTATTTTTGAGATGCGTTCCGTCACTCCCCCGCCATACCAAAGCTTCTCATAGCACACATTTCAGCAGCTCTGAACCAGACCTGCCCCTCCAGACAAGGGCGTAGCTTTCATTTCAAAACTGCGGGGAAACGCATATGAAACGAGGGAATTTGCCAGCAATATATGAGCATCAAACATTTAATTTCCTGCATTCTGGTTAAATTTTTAGGCACCTATTTGTACTCCTCTGCATCAATTTATGGTGTAAATGTCTTTCATTTTTTCAAAATAAAAAAAAATCTACACCTTATGCCACCAGGACAGTTTGTTGGTACGATGTGCACTACTAAAAAAGCCGAACAAAACTCTTAACAGCACCCTAGAATGATTTTGATTTGATTTTGTGTGTCATGATCAGTGTAACTTTAGGTGGGACAAAAGTACCTTAATAAAAAAAGCTTAAAATTCGCAAAAATTTAATTTAAATCTGAAATAATCTCATTAAAGAATAACTCAACATGATTATGACACATTTGATGCCAGTCGGCAGCACAGAGGTTCAATACCTCGCCCTACAAAAGATTTTTAATAGAGTAAAATTAGGGTTAAGTCATGGCTGACATAGTGTACACTGTGTTCTTCATTGTGTAAGAACAAGTATATGACCAAACATTGTGTTACTATTAAAAGCTTGCGCAGTGGCCTCTCCTGGTTAATGACAATCTAAGGTGATAAAAGATTTCCTGCTGTTATTCTTGGCTGTCTTAACCTACTTTTACCGGGGCTAATGGTTAACTGACAGAGATATGAAATGGAATGACGTAAGTGGGAACCTGGGAGAGAAACCCAGGGGGATTACTGGGATTTGCTCAGCAAATCTCCTCAACAAAGGTGCCCTGGCTGCATGAAACTGTAGGTGTTCAAACCCGGCTCTGTGTGGAGGTGAAACCTAAGAGTCTCTGAGAGTGAAATGGAGAGCGAAGGGGCTGCGAAAAAGTGCCCGTACAGAGGTAGTCCTCTGAACACCTGGCTCTGTAGGCTGTCTTTGGTTTCATGGGTTTTTCAGTAAAACCTTAGTGCAGCTTGTGACATGCCCACGCCTTAAAGGTCCAGTGTGTCGGATTCAAGAGCATCTATTGGCAGAAATGGTATTAAATAATCATGACTATGTCTCAATTAGCTTATAATCACCTGAATGTAAAAACTGTTGTGTTTTTGTTACCTTAGAATGAGCCGTTTGTATCTACATATGCAGCCGGTCATCTTCCACCGAGTCCCTCATGTTGTTCTACAGTGGCCCAGAACCATGAACGCTGGAGGCGGGGCCATGCTCATTATTTTCAAAGTTGCTCAGTAGTGCATAAAGCCAAAAAAGCTTGATTTCTGCAGTATGAAATTACCCAGATCTTACACAGTGTGGGGCCCATAGAGCAAGCCACTCTGCTAACTTGAATGTGGATATAATCATTTAATCATGCTGCTCTTCTAGACTTCCTAAATGTTATCGGACTTAAATGAATCATTTTGCGGGGGTTGTGACGCTTGAAAAATGTATGCACTGATTTTCTTTCACGTTGTAAGTCTATGGGAAAAAGTATTTTTGGGCCACATGGCATCATGGACCCAGACGTTGCAATTCCACGTTTGGCCACTATGTATAATTGGCTTCACAGCCTGGTGCTGTTCCTACTGGCTTGGCTAAAACAGACCAACCAAACACTGGCTCCAGATGGAGCCGTTCGTGTTTTTGCGTCGCCCACTGTAGTTCACCTACACGCTTGGCACACAGGAGAAGTTTCAGTTCTGCAACCTCACCACTAGTTGCCTCTAAATCCTCCACACTGGACCTTTAATGCTGAGGAACAGTGTCAGTTTGGAGCTGCAGAGATCTGTCATCCTAAAAAAGAAGTAAACATCTACACTAATTTGTTGCACTGTGTGTTGCCACAACTCTGTGTTTGAGGAACAACTAGAGTCTGTAATGAAAAGAGTCTCTTATAAGAAAACTAAAAAAAGGCTGTGAGCTGCGGCCCAGATTTATTGACAGACCATGCGTAACACTAAACCACCGACAGCCTGGCCCTCATGCCCGAAATTCCAGGAGTAACAGCCCTGCATGGTGACGGTGAACCCGGCCTTGACTTGGTGGGGCTACACACACAGCCTCCCTCTTTGCTCTCCACTGAAGCGTATCGCATAGCAAAACTTGAGAAGCCCTGACAAAATATGGCCTATAGGCTCCACGCCCCATGGGACTGGTCCTTCAGCCTCTGATGGGTGTTAATCTCTGCTCTCTGACCTTCTGTGCCGCCCTCCTTCCCCGTCTGTTTTCGCGGGGCCCCCATATGTCTTTTGGGGGACCAGATAGCTGCCTTAAAAAAAAAAAAAAAAGCTTTACCCTTAACAGCTACACCTAAACTCACGCAGTGGTTATGTAATCCCCCCATGGCAGGCGCAGCCACCTCGGCAGTTGCCTACCTGACCCAAGAGACAGATCCCTGCCAAGGTTTACATAACAAATGGCAATGCCACTGCAGTTACAGCAGCACGATGGAAATTTAGCCTCTAAAAATAAAAACAAAAACATAACGTGACTATAATCTTACTATTCACAACCACAAAAAGACTAGTGTGGATACACCACATGGATTTATTTAACAGTGAGGGTTGTGCCTTCAAGCAGAAGCAGAGGTCTTCTCAGGATTCACTTTTTTTCCTCCACATATTGTTATATTGTTTTGTTTACATCCAGCTCCTTGTCCTATTAATGGATTAGCTGCTGTTCAGTAAACGGTCTTATGTAACTGTATCATTCTCTGAGCGTCTTAAACGAGGTTGCATCACTCAAAATAGGCTACTGTGTTTCCAGACAAACCGGTTACAACGTTTCTGTTTGCTCTAATTCCAGCCATGTGACTGTGACTGTGGCCTCAGAGGAATATTATGCACATCAGAAACGTCAAATAAAAAGAGACAAAGGGCATGCATCTGATGCCGTTTTAATCAACACTCCACTATTTGTCTATTAAATGTCTGGGAATAAATGCATCATGTCACGTTTTGGTCAATTTATGAGATAATTATGTGTAGGTCACCAAACCCCACGCTGCTTAAAGAGATTAATGATCCTAAATGCCTCCCTGATGTGATCCCCCCCTCATTTTCTCTACGTTTTCAGACTGATCTGTAATTTCCATTAGAATGATAATGCGAGGTATAATGAGTGCCAGACTTTCCAAATAAGCGCTCGTAAAAACGCGACTGCGCTGGTTTAATCTTGTGAATGTGTCTGTCTGTGTGTGTACGTCAGTGGGTTTACAAGCCACATGCTTTTTGTTTTTGTTTTGATGGAGGAAGGAGGGGGGCTGGGGTGGGTGGGTGAGTGAGCGGGACGACTCTTACCTTCCATCCTGCAGAGCTGTTGCTGTCGCCTTTGTCTTTGAAGTAGGGGATGGATCTCACCATCCAGTCATAAATTTGGGACAGTGTCAGTCTCTTGTCCGGCGCGCTCTCAATGGCTTTGGTAATCAGGTCGGCGTAGGAGAGGTTCCCCCAGGCGTTACGGCGAGATGATGCTTTCCTCGGAGTCTGCTGTGCGGCCAGGCTGCTGGGGGTCAGCGCGCCTGAGGTGGCCGTCGGGGAGTGCGCGGAGAGCGGGGAGCCTCCGCTCTCCTGGCCGGGGGAGGAGAGCGCTCCATCGGCCACGGGGCTGTTGCTGCTCTGGTCCTCTGTCGCCAAGCCGGAGCCGTTGACACTCGCGGCCGTAGGGGTTGCAGTATCATCTTCATCATCCTCCTCCTCAGGTATAATATCTGTGTCATTGCTCTCCGGCTTCACCGCGTTTGACTCCGGTCGTGGCAGCGGCCAGGTGCAAGATCTGGGCCGCTTCTGGGGCTCGAAGTCCGGGTCGATGACCACGTCCAGGTCCGGGAGTGGAGCCTCAGCCATGGTCTCCTGCTCCGGTCACAATCTCGCCCCCGCTGCCAGGTAATAAACTTACAAGACAAGAAATGAGGAGCTGTCAAAGTCGCGTCCCATGAATGCGCGTGCCCGTCCTTTGTTGCTATTCCACACCAGCGAAGTCCCAACAACAGGGCCACAGGCAACTTAGTTATTAACGCCTGTTGAGGACATAAAGACAGAAAAATAGAGCCAACACTGAGTTAGAGCCAAGTTAAAACACAGCCTGACAGATACAATACAGCCACTGCATGTGTGCGTAACATTAACCTACATCTGTCAATGAAGCTGCAGTAAACTACTTCTTAAAAATAACAAAATAAGGCAAAATAAAGCCATTCGCGTTTCCCTTCATTATAAAACACTACTTAATGATCAATAGGAGCTCTACACACAATCCCCGTCCTGGTGCAAGGCTCTGAATCCACCCACTGGAGATCAATGGCTGAGGAGAAAGTGCTCAAACCTCATCTCTGTGGGAAATAAATCCGCTCCAACACTTTAAATGAAATACCTTGCACGGCCAGTCACTTGCGCTCCGTGGTACCTAAAAGAAACAGAAAACCCGAATAAGACTAGATCCCGGATTGTCCACAGCCACTTTCAGATGCCATCTTGACTCTTTCCTCCTTCACTCCTCAAGTGCGCTCCTCCGCGATACACAGACAGATAGGATGTACGCAGGGCAAGTCAGTGTCGATGTGGAATAAGACTGCCACCTCACTCTGGGTTACTACTGTATCTCGATTTGCTCTGCACACACACACGCTCTCACTTACACACATACACACACACACTTACGTACATACACAGACACGCGCATGCAAGTCGATCAAGGGCCAGCCCCCTGGATCCTGTGCATGGGATCGCCTTTTAAAGAGACACTGCAGTCCAACAGGACGGAGCTGTGTGAGCGCAGGTGGAGGCTGGGACACAGGACACGTCCTGACATGTTAGTGACAGAGGGACACCACAGAGGAAGACTTAAAGTCGACTTTTAATAATTTTAAAAAGGATTTTTAATGCCACAGCCGTGCTGCTCAACTTGATGTTTCTGTCCAACTTTAGTTTGTAGGACACATCTTGGTGTAAGTGGCACTACAGGTGTGCTACAGGTTTCTGCTTTGTTTGAATTCATTCATATTTTTATAACGCTGTTTGGGGCTGCAACTAACAACTATTTTCCTTATTAATTAATCTATTAATTTCTCAATTGGTTAATATAAGCAAGCACACTTGTAGTATGATGCACATGTTTCTGTTTCTCATACAATATAGGCCTATCTCTTATATTTTTATAATTATATTGTTATATTGTGTCATATATTGTAGCATAATGCACTTTTTTGCACACTTCTTATTTTTATTTTCTTATAATTTCTGCATAAGAGCAACTGTAACCTTCCCAATTTTCCCCTGGAGTTCAAAAAAGTATCCTAAATCTGAATAATGTCAGAAAATAACAGCAAAAAAGTCCATCATAGATTCCCCAGTGAACATACTGACATATTTAGATGTCTTGTTTCGTCCAAAGAAGTCAGAATTCAAAGATATTTACTGTACGACCCCACATAATCATATTTGAGAGACGTCACTGAGTGAGATTTGGATATTTTTGCTTACAAAATGCTCAGTTAATTTGTTTTCAAAGTGCAGATTTTCTGTCTATTAACTACTCAATGAATCAACTAATTGTTTTACCTCTGAAGCAGATTTTTAGCAGTTAATCTCAGGTTGGAATACAAATTGTGCTTTCAAACAGGCCTACAATCATCAGCCCAAAGCTTTAAATAAATAAATAAATAAATAATTAAATGGTAATCAATGGTGTGGAGCCCCTGCAGAAATAGGCTATTAGTCATTCAATAAGAGATGAAACATAATATTAATGTAAATACTGACAAATATTACAATATTACTCTATGTTTCATAATATTACTCGTGACTTTTGGTCTATTTGCACTTATATTTACATTGTATAGTACCCTATTTGTATTGTATCTGACATTATGTTATTGATATGATAAATTACATATAATAAAAATGTTAAATATAATATCACGTGCTCTAGTTTTAGCTTTACCATCCATATATTATTTTAATCACATCACCCCCTTGTTGCTTCACTGTAATGTCGATTGTGCCTTTAATCAGCGGACCAGGTTGTCAGTCACGTCTGTCACGGCGCGTTAGGCCACGCCCCCTTTCTGGAGCCAGTTCCACCTCGCTCGGGGTGACGTCATCCCGTTTATTAGCCAGAGATCAGGGCAGAAATCCTAGATGGTGCTCCATCCTGTAAGTGATGCTCTGGACCTCCCTCCTCCTCCTCCTCCTCCTCCTCCTCCTCCTCCTCCTCACGATCAAAACAGCCTCGTCTTCTTTGTTTCGAGGGCTGCCTGCCGTGCAAGGTGCGCGTCCATCTGCGCGTGCTCGCGGTTTCTGTGCAGGAATGCGCGTTCACAGCTGACCAAAACAATATATCACTTCAGTATTACTGCATGGATTTATTGTGTTTATATGGTGCTTTAAATATATGTTTTATTTTTTAATTTGACATCACCATGATATATATCCATTTTATGATATTGTTATTGTTTATTTTGGGCCATAATTACATGTATTGTACTTAATTCCTGCTAAAACATAACAGAATATACCCTATGTCCCTTGTGCCTGTGTTTTTAGAGGGGGATCTTCCTCACTGTACTCACAGTCACCAAGCTGAGACACGTGCCCTCTGAAAAGGTCGGACATTATAGTTTAACTGCGCTCACTGACACACATTTAACCAGGCAGAGTGCTACAACACACACACACACACATGCTCATTTGCAGCAGCAGTTTGGAGTCAGTACTGTACAGGATTACAGGCAGATAGTCGGTACACGTACCACATATTGTGTGATGGTTTTTGTTCCCTTCACATCAAAGAGAATACCTGATGCAGCAGTTTGGCTCCTGCAGAGAACCATAGAGTTAACTGCTCGCTGGATGTACAGAGGGAGGTTAGGATGTCTGTGTGTGTGTGTGTGCGTGTGTGTGCAGAAGTACTGTATGAAGCCAACACTGCATGTTTTTAATATGCACGAGTACATTCAAATGTATTTTAAGTGTATTTGATATTTTGCTATAGGCGTCACATTGCTCCTGCTGCGGTACAGGGACTACCTGAAATACATTTTTTGGTTTTCTCCTTTAACCTGTTTTCTTAACGACCAACAGCATTTGATTATTCAGTGCATTACATTAAGCACATCATTACTTTTCTAGGCTATTTGGGTGGTTTTAGGTTTCATTATACAGACCACAACACTGCTTTTCATCTGGGTTCATATGTGCACCTGCACATTTAGATCAGTCAGCTGATGCACATTTTTCCAGCTGTCCTCACAGAGGTCATTCAGCGTGTCAATCTATGTCATGTGAGCAAAATAAGTGTCAGACGTGTTCCCTCAATGCCCTGCTGCAGTATCTGTATCAGCACAGATAAGCCAGCTTCACCCTAGGTGCCCCTCTGAGGGCCGCAATTGTGTTGCACAAGGACACATTCATGTACACAAGCAAGCCAACTAACACACAACCCAGAACAATTTGTGTTATTACACCTTTTTCTTTACCAAGGACTCATTTAACCCAACAATTTATGGCCTATTTCAGGTTTGAGCAACATAACTCTGCTCTATGAAAACTTGATTTCATCCATGTTTAACAGACGTTCGCACATCAAAGTCGTACAAACATATAAATTAGAATTTAATGCACATTTTAGGATTTCTGCTGATTTATCCAACATTGTCTAAACTGAATGTAAAAGCAGAAGCCATAATATTCATATTTTTATTCACATTTATTCCCATTTTAACTGATAAGACAATTAGAAAGCGACAAAGGTGAGCTGCTCCATCTTCCCTCCATCTGCATGGGGTGTCAAGACTGTGGTCCAGAGAGGATGGAGGCTGCGACCACCCCTCTAAGCCAGCGTGAATCATCCAATTAAGACAACCACAGAGCACGGCGGCCATCTCTGTTTGTGTCAGATGTTTCCCCCAAACAGCATAGTGCTCTGATTGGATTAGGGGCCTTGGCATCAGGGCGTGATTGATTTTCCTTTAATTGACAGTTATGGTGGAAAAGACTTGGGGGCCTTGCTACCCACTCAAGCGCTTTTTAATGATACACGTCGTGCATGCATCCGTACACACACCCACACACCTGCACACACACACACACACACACACACACACACACACTGAGCCATTTACTGTCTCTGAAATATGAGATTTTGTTTTTACTGTGGTATTTTTGTACTGTTGCTGCTTGGTGCAGACACAGAATCTTATATAACGCTCTTGGCTTGGATTCTGTAGGTGCTGCTCACTGTTCTCACTGTAGTTGTCAGGGCGGGCTGGTCCAGGCTGGAGTGGTGCACTAGGATGACCTCATCCTCAGATGGACGCAATAACAAACCTTGTAGCAATTGATTACCATCTGCTGCCACCTACTGGCGAACAGGAAGAAGTGTCAACACAACACAGACCGTAAAAACGTCCCTCTGTAACCAAAATATACTGTGTAGATGAAGAACTAGGAATGTGTTTATAGAGTCTGAACAATATATTTTATCAACATTACTATTGTAATGATATTGTGAGCACATCCAACAGTGACATCACAGAGGACGTGATGTGAGTCATGGTCTGAATTGGCTCATCATTCAGCTGACACTGAAGAAAATGTGCTGCTAAGTAAAACAAAAGCTTTCAAGGTTGGCATTCAGCAGATCTTCTCCTTGCCTGGTCTGAAAAAACTGACAGCAATAAGTCTAATTTATTAAGTTTCTTGGATATACATGTGCTCAGTGCTGGTCCTGTATGTGTGTTCTGCTGTGAATTTCTTTAACTCATGTTTTTTCAAATGTATCGCAAACAACAGAAGAATAACCATATCAAATTTTGCCAATATTATTCAGGCCTAGTGTTAACAGTTTGTCTGCATGAAATTACCCAGTATACTTTAAACAATATTACAGCTTTAATGTTGTGGTCATTTTAGATGACAGGATGTTAGTGTTTCATGTTTTAATTTAAAGTGAGAATCATAAAAACACACCTCGATAGAAATCATTCATCCATTGTCTAACCGCTTATCCTCATGAGGGTCGCAGGGGGCTGGAGCCTATCCCAGCTGACATTGGGTGAGAGGCAGGGTACACCCTGGACAGGTCACCAGACTATCACAGGGCTGACACATAGAGACAGACAACCATTCACACTCACATTCACACCTACGGACAATTTAGAGTCACCAATTAACCTGCATGTCTTTGGACTGTGGGAGGAAGCTGGAGTAGTGTATAATCACCCGAAAATAAGAATAGTCGTGTTTTTGTTACCTTAGAATGAGCAGTTTATATGTACATAGGGGGTGGGTTCTTGTCCACATTGTCCATCATGTTGCACCACTATGTTTCTACAGTAGCCCAGAACCATAAACCAAACACTGGCTTTCGATAGGGCCATTTGCGATTCTGTGTAGGCCACCGTAGGGGCATCAGGCAGTGTTGGAAAAACTGAATTGTAATGTGAAGCTGCTTTATTCAATGTTTTTAGTGTTTTTTTAATCTGGAAAGGAGAGACCTCTGCGGATAATTCGGCTCCCGGTTAAAACCTCCTGAACATCTAACTCATGTGAGCACACATGAGCAGGTGCTCAACTAGCGGCCTATCTGCGATGTGCTAAACAGTGTAGGAGAACCAGTGATTTGTAAAGTGAAACTGCTTTATTCAGTGTTTACACCAGTTTACATCACCTAATCCATTTGTTTTGGAGAGGAGGAGACCTCTGTGGATAATTCGTCGTATAGTAAAAACCTCCTGAACAAAGAACACTGCAGGAATTCTACTCAGGAGAAGTTTCCGCAGGTTGAAATCTGCTATGCTCACCGCTAAATCCCCCGAAATCTTACACACTGTTCCTTCAGATAAAGTGCTACTTTTGTGCATCTGAGGAGACATTTTTTTATATCATTTTTTATGCATTTTTTGTCAGTGTACATTTTTTAAAATCAGATTCAACAGTAAATCCACACATCTGCATGACACAATTTCTTAAAAAGTCTGGACTGAAGAGAACAAAGCCTTCACAACTGTTTGTTTTGACAATTTTATTACACAGAATTGTTTCACTGCAGTTTGTAGCTTGAAGTTTGTGTGATATTCACTGTGATAATGCAAGACACATTTCCCCTTTCAAGCAGTACAGTTAGAAATAGCAACAGTAGTCAAACCATCAAAATCAATAACATTTCTACTTGATTAAGAATCCAAACCTGGAATACATCACCGTCAGTCTAACAGCTACTGACCTTCACCGATGGAATTACATCATGAGAAACGTTTTAAATTCACACCAGGCTTCATACAGTTCAGGTTTCATTCACACCCACACAGACAGTAATATTGTTTCATTGAGAATATTTTACCTTTTCCTCATTCACCCACTAGAGGGCGGTAGCCAACTACTCTGACAGACACTCGGCTCCTCTCCTCTCTCTGACGTGAGCACCTGTTTCCCTTGTGGTTCACACATGTTGGAGAGGTTTCCATATTCTTTAAAATAAATAGTCCACAAGGGGGAGAGAGCACACCTCGAAGAAGAGGAGCGAACAGTAAAATGGTGAAACACAGATACATAAGATGAAGGGAAGTCAGATCAAATCTAGTTTTGTTACATATTCACTTTGCTGCTTCCTGCATATATCGGGGCCTTTTCTGTTATTCAACAGGAGCTCCTCTGGTGTAGTGTCAGTAGTTGGTGAGGTACTGCGTTGTCTGGAGGTATATTTGACTATCAGGCAGTCAGCAGTGGTTGTCAGGTGTTTGTCTGTTTCTTGCTGTGACTGCGGTCCCCCCTCATCCAGTATGACTCCGTTTGCATCTCCATCAGTCTGGAGACGGTCCTCTGGAAGGCAAAGATCTCCTCCTCGGCCGTGAACAGAGTCAGGCGCTCCGCTGCATCCTGAAGAGAGGAGCCAACATCAGGGTTAGCAGCTGATATGCTTAAATCCAACTTAAATTGTGACAAAATTAGGTTAGAGAGGAAAAGTTAGACAGAGGGTTGATTTCAATCGGTGTGAGGAAGAGACCCTCTCTTTCAGGAACATCATGTTCACACTCACATAGTCTCAGTGAAAATATAAACTTAAAAAAAGACGACCACGACTACTAACTACTACGAAAAAATTAACTTCAACACCTCAACATTGTCGTACAATGTCAGTTTGTCATCAAGCCAGAAAAAGCAAATGACATATTCACATATGATATAACAAATAAAGTAACACAGGGTCCCATAAAATGTACAATAGACTTTGTTTTGGATTTATACTGCAATAAGTAAGATTAATGTTACTGTTTACATCAAATATTAACCACCATACACAGCTGCAGACTTACATAAGTGTTCCTGTGATTCAGTAAAGCCCCTTTAATAAGTTTGTAGTCCACACTCTTGTAATCTAACAACTAGCAAACAACCCACTTATTTTTATCCTTGTTGAAGCCTATTATGAGGTGAACTAAGCTGTCATTTAAAGAGAAGTCAGTGATGCGATTTATATTTCAAAATACATTTCACTTTTGGAACAGTGTCCATTCATTGCCAATAGGAGATGGTGGTTTTCCTGCTGTTTTAAAGGAATACTTCACCCTCAGAATGACTATTTGTATATGAATTACTCACTCTGTGTTACATAGAAATTATGAAGTAGACGTAGTTTTTCTCGCATGACTCCACGGTGAACCGAGAATCCAAAAACTGAAAACATTCTTGTTAAATTAAAGTAAAAGGGGTCCACGTTAAACAGCAGTGAAACTAGATCAAAACATCTGTTTACAAACTCTAAAACAACTCATGAAGTATAATCCAAGTCTCATTTATTCAGTCGTTCCTCAGTACTTCCCAATCATGTACATTTTTATTAAAACCACACTATCTACAACCCTTCCTCATAAACAGTCACATGAAGGACAAGTAGCGAGCCTGGGCAAGCATGTGCGTTTGACACATGAAACACATGAGCATAAATAAGATTTTAGCAAAAATGGATGTTTAAGGAGTGCTGAACACACGATTGAATAAATGAGACTTGGATTATACTGCACAGGTTGTGTCAGAGTTTGTAAACAGATGTTTTGATATAGTTTTGCTGATGTTAAACGTGGACCCTTTGTACTTCAGTTCATCAAGAATTTTCTCAGTTTTTGGATTCTTCGTTCACTGTGGAGTCATACAAGAAAAAATACATCTATCTTACGAATTCCATGTAACACTGGGTGAGTGATTGATATACAAATTGAAGTAGTTTTGCTAAAAGTTTTTTGATTCTCTGTTTGTAGTGGAGTCATGCGAGAAAAACAGTTTCCTTCACTGATTCAACATAACACTGGCGACTAACTGATATACAAATGATCATTATGTGGGTGAAGTCTTCCTTTAACTCATCATGTTCTGTTGCAGCAGGTGTGATTTTACCCCACTGAGGCCGAGGTCATCCAGCAGTTGTCTGTCCCTCTCATTGTCCCCTCCTGAGTGGACAAACAGCCGGTCTAAAGGAGAGTCTGCCAGCAGCACCACTCTCACCTGGGGCACAGAGGGAAGAAAATAGATACAGGAATGTCCAGTTTATTTATAGAGGTTACTTCCAGTATCATTAATAATAAATTGTCTGTTTCCTGTGATCAATATTAAATGAGAGCAGTTAACCATTCATTTATTACCTCCTTAAAATTACAGTACGTATGTTTCAAGTAAATTTGGGGTGTTTTATTGCTTCCCTGAGAAGATTTGAGTGCACATTGACTTTTTTTTTTACCAAATCAAATTTCCTCTTTGACACAATAAAGGATTGATTGATAAAAATACAGTTTATGGGAAGTGAGCCAACATGAGGTTGACACTCAACTGAAGACTGTATTTAATGCAGTGGGAATATAATACTGTGATGTTACTTTTTGCAGTAATGAATAACATAGTGATTTACCATTCTAATTCTGTCATCAAGCACTTTAGTTTTGTTTTCAGGGGGGCACTTTTTGCATTTATTATATCATCAGCAGTAAAGAGATGGCAGAAAATGAAGGCAGAGAAAGATGAAGATTGACCTGCAGCAAAAGCCCCAAGTTGGACGGCCATCTTGAATTGGGACTATTTAGAAAAATTGTCCATCATCCTCTCAATTGATGTGTGTGTTGTGCACTGATTAACGCAGCACAGACAACTGCTGCTAAACTGCTTTCAGAGGAAACAGGCAACTTTCCTCACCTAACATTTCCAAATGGTATTATTGTTGGCGCCGCTGTCGCAAAGACAACCAGGACGCTTTCGGTTTTTCTCAGAGCCTAGCAACTACCAACCTGGTAGAGTTTTCACTGGGATGTCAGTTACCCTTAATTTTGCTTTCAAAAGGCAGACGCCTATTTCCTGGTGACTAAGCAGCTCATTTTTAAGAAAAAAAAAAAACAATATCCAATTAGAAGTGGTGAAATTTTAATGTTTTGTGTTGTATATGTTTTGCTTTTTTATTCTATTTTCTGTTGGCTTTGCTGGCCAGCTGCGTTAACATGAGGGAACATGCCCACTGTCCAAACTCCAGTCTCTACTGGTTTCTTGACCATTTTGCAATGTGCACTACCTGGGTCAGGTGGGAGCTAACGTTAGCTAGCTAGCAGCGCCACTCATTCAGCGATCACAGCTGGTAACACTGTTCCAGAGGCAGAACAAGCTGCTGTGGAAACATTGTGTCCACCCTCTGGTCTCCGCTCAGGTCACCCCAGTGAGTAAGGGGCTTCATTTTGAGCCGCAAAATCCCTTTTAGCACTGATTACAATGTTAGCACAACTAAACTAGCCGTGCTTACACTGTTATCTAGGAAGAGCTAAAGGTAGACCGCAGGGTGGGCACAAATGTTTCCACAGCAACGCTGTTGGGTTGGGACAGCATTACTAGCAGTAATGGCCAAATGAGCGGTGCTGCTAACTCTAAGCAGTTGGTGCACAGTACAGTAAACTGAAGGGTAGCAAAGTAGCATAGGTTTCACAGTTACTTCAGCTGTTCCTTTGTCCACCATTTCCACCACTGGAGATAGTAACTGCAAACTGACTCCACCATCGCCAGAATACATGTTGGCATTGTACGTTTCTGCAAACCACAGAATGTGACATTTGTACCCAACTTTACATTTCAACAACGCTGTGGTTAACATGGTTATGTTGGGGCACAAAAACCACTTGGTTATGGTTTGGAAAAGATCAAGTTTTGGCTTAAAATATCCCCTCATCATGGCTGGGTAATGCCACATGGTCTCACTAACAGTCAACTGGTCTGCAGCTTGGCAGCTGTTTCACTGAGATGTCACGCCATCCACCGTCCCCTCCGCCTCCCAATGACAAAGTCAGCTCATATACATGAAATGAGAACTACATCACTTCAGAAATGTTGATATGATGCGTATGAAATGTGCAAATGTAACGTACTAGTGGTTTGCAGAAACATAAAATGCCAACAATGGCTACTGGGAAAACAAAACTGCTATCCTACATGATGATTGACACACTTCCTTTCTGCTGTAAATCGAGCCTTCATTTTCATGTGAGATCATATCCAGTGGCAGAATTAGTGAAAGCAAGACTTACAGGGAACCAATCTAAACGTCATTATTATTTTATAGCCTTTACATTGTGCAGTCAACATTTACTTCATACAGTTAAAGCAAAAACTAAATTTTGTTCCGCTTTAAGCTTGACAGCTTTAAGCTTTGTTCTGCAGATATGATGTATTTTTTGTCCACTTTTCAGCCCAGCTGTAGTTCGTCAAATAGATGGAGCACCTTGTTGTCGTAGAAGTTGTCTATGAGGGTGGTGAAGCGTCTGGCCTGGTCCTTGAGGGTCAGAGTCAGCATGGGAACATGGCGGATGAATACAGTGTCAAAGTGCTGTGCTATTTCCAGGTAGTCACTGGCACCCAGAGGCTGGAAAACAAGTGAGCAGGTTACATGAGTGACTTAACTACAGCAAAACACAGTGCCGAGGGTGAATAGTTTCAGAGTGTCACACACTCATGTTTAAATACACACACACACACGTGCCCTATGACACTGCTATCTGTATGCTTGACCTGAAAAGACGCCAACTGTACGATGGGGCCGTATTGTGCAAAAGGCGGATGTTCAGTCATCGTCCTTGGTTCTTTGGCGTTTAGGAAGATTACGCTCAAAATGAATGTGGACAGGCCAACATGTATGTCAGAAGAAGCCTTGAAGCTCAGATGCCTGCCAAAGCTCACCGCTGTCCCACAGGCTGTGGACTTTACACACACTGACGATGACTGTACCGCACAGCTTTTTTTTTTTTTTTTTTGTAGCACAACGGGCTCAACCATTCACTAAATCGTCAATAGACTTGCTTTTTGACATTGAGCAGAAAATAGGACTGAGATGGAGGGAAGGTGATTCAGTTTGAGAGCAAAGGCTTGGACAATAAGGACACAGAGGAGGGAAGAAACAGAACACAGAGGCAATAAAGAGGCAAGAGAGGTGCTTTGAATTTCAACAGTTTTGATTAGTGGTGAGTGGATTTTGTGTGTGAGAGTGAACTGTGTGTGTGCGTGTGTCTGAGTCAACTCTGTGCTCCATTCCTGTATTGTAACGATATTCTAGAAAGAACAGCTCAGTGTTATGTTGTTCATGCTGCCTTTTTCTTTTTATGGTCTTTGTGAACGCTGTAAGAAAAATGAGATGCATAGCTAAAGATGGTGATTATCTGCAGCAATAAGCATTATCGTAAAGGATATATGTCTCTGTCTTAACTCCTGGAACTGTTGTTTTATGATCACAGATTGCAGAGGTTTGCAGAGAAGATTATTACAAGACAAAGACACCAGGATAAAACACTCACTCTGCCACACAGCTCATCAAAAGTACAGTCAGCGATGGAGCCACAGGTCTTCTCCAGAATCACGTCTCTGCCCAGCACTGTGAGTGACCGAGGGCCTGTAACTATGGAAACACACACCCAACAATATACCTCATATCATACATTTTTATGATCACATTTATTGTTGAATCTTTATGTCAAAGCAAATCTGTGAAGGAATGAAAGTTAATCCGTGACCACAGAAATCAAATCCTCCTACTTTCAACCTTGTTATGAACATACAAGGCAGGAAGCAAGAAGTGTATGTACCTATAGTGACATACATAACCCAAAATGTAAATTTCTATGTAGTTTAGATTCCAGTAAAAACTCTAAATAAACAAATGTTTAATGCAGTGTTTTTAGATACATAAATACAAGGAAAAAAACATCAAATTTCTAAACTAGAAGAATTTAACTTAACAATTTAAAATCCAACATTTTAGAACCTCTAAAATTGATTTTAAATTTAGACTTTTCTGAACTTTTTAAGGCCTTGGCTTTATTTAACCTCTTAAGCTAAATAATGGTCTACAATAATACACAACCAAACCAGTCATTTTGTGTAGAAAACGTTCTGTCTGGTTAATTTCTGACCAATATGATGCCATACTGTTGCTGTCAATACTCACTATATACAAATATATATACACATATCGCCAGCCTTATCCTTAAAGTTATAGTTGGTATCTTTTATATAAATAACTTCTGTCACATTTGCTGAAACTGTCACTATGTCCACATCTAAGTAAATGAGACAGATGAGATGTGACAAAAAATTATGTTCCTCTGCCTCCTCATGGTACATCTAATGGCATTACTGCACGTGCATGTCAGTCGCTGTTTGTGTGTCAAACTAGGCAGCGCAGACTAAGTATGAATCAAGATTTTGTTACTGCATTGCTTATTTCTTGCCTCAGATGTTTCCAGAAACATATTTTAGTGTACTGTTTAGCTGTAAAATTAAGAAAGTTTGTGAACTGGGCACCAAATTGGAAACAGCTGAGCCGAAAACTCAGCACTGCCCACTGGCCTCAGCAAACTTTCTTATTTTACAGCAAAACAGTACACTAAAACATGTTTCTCAATACATTTGAGGTGAGAAACAGGCAATTCATATTTGATCAGCGCTGCCTAGTTTGACAGATTGACCGCACACAAACAGTGATTGACATGACTGACAGCTGTGTTAAAGACTGCTTTGGTCTGATTGGTTGATTTCCCTGAGCCACAGTGGATGCTAGCAGATACCACTAGAAGCACAAGTAATGCACGCTTCCTTCTGTGCAGTTATATGGTTGGTGGCTGTAGTTTGGTAGAAAGAAAATAGTTCCTACATGAAACTGCTCACAACAAGGTCTGTGGATTATCTTGAGTAACCAGGTGATGATTTCTGGAAAGAGACATTCCTGCTGAGTTTTTCAAATGTATTTTTTGGCACTTTGAGCACCACAAGCCGAGTGCCATCTAGTTTTACTATATTTAAGAGATGGCAGACGTCTCTACAGTTGATATCTCCAACACTCCGCAACTCACCAAAATAATCTAGACTGATAAACAAGAGGAAAAATACGTAGTTATGATTTGGGGGTGAACTGTCCCTTTAACTTTCTTACCACTCTTTTGACTTAAGGCCAGCTCCTCGAAAAGTGCATCCAAGAAGGCCTCTGCACCAGGCTCCCCTGAGCTGAACAAGACACACACACACACACACACACACACACACACACACACACACACACACACACACACACACACACACACAGAAACAGAGAGGAGAAAATAGGATATGAAATTAATAATGCTGAAGTGGCCACATCAAACGATGGCAGCAAGGAGAGCACGGGAGGGGGGTACTTAGCTTTTCACTCCATCAGTAAAAAACAGGATGTTAGGCTCTAAACACGAGCATTAGCCTGTGAATGCACGTCAAAATGAGATTGTAAAGTGTGTGTGTGTTTGTGTCTGTGTGTGTGCTTGTGTTTTAACTCCAGGTAAAAGGGTGCGATGTGCTCTATTTACATACAGTGAAAAGACGAAAGCACTTGAAAGCTCCAATACAGCGATGAGCAACAGCAGTGTCATTCATACCTTGTTTGTCTGCATGTGTGTGTGTGTGTGTGTGTGTGTTCCTAACAGCGTATATGTAATGAGGAAAATAGAAAACTAGCTTTTAAAGCTCTACCATTTTCTCATATTCTATTGATTCCTCTTTCATTCTTTTCATGGATCTCTCAAGGTAATGTACTGTAGGTCTTTATAAACCTCCCAGTCTGCTTCTCCCCATTTATCCATCTGTTTGCCTTCGCTTTCTGTCCTTTAAAAAATAAATAAAATCAAACTCGATAATGTGCACAAACATTTCCTGTGTGTAAGCGAATGCTTCTGTGTATGTGGTGGATGCAGGTAAATGTCGACTCTTTAGCAGACCTCTGCGCAGCGACTGAGCTGAGCTGGAGCGCACACAGAGGAGCAAATGTGACCAATATTAGTGTATTAGTGAGGGTGTCTTACAGGTAGTAGAGTTTCCACGCTGCAGCGCTGTCCAGCCTCCTGTAGTCGATCCCAGCGTCTAGGCAGATGGTGTGGCAGTACTCCTGCGCACGCACACACATAAACACAAATACACAACATACAGAAGCATGAATGATGATGTATTTTTAACATGGTAGATGTTAATATTTATGTTATGATCAAACTACAACACGTGGTTAACCATGGACGTATGGGACAGTTTGTGCTACAGTGTGCTCATCATGTGTGAATGTTGTTTCCATTCCAAATAATTTCCAGCGTTCATGGCAATATTCTGTATTTTTTTTATTGTTAACAAATCCCATGAAAAGTCCAAAACCAACAATGCCTTGGTCCGTCTCTCAGTACTTAACGACTTCTCTTCCTCATTCCCCATTGGTTCCTTCTGAGGGTGGAAATCTTAAATGCAGGTTACGAAAACTTCAACACAACACAACACAACACAACACAACACAACACAACACAACACAACACAACACAACACCACTTTATCCTGTTAAAACAATACTCACAACTTGGATTCATTTTCATGAAAAAAACCTTTTGATTCTGTTGATCTGAGGACCCTTACACTCTAGAGGAATATGAATAAGTTACAGTGTAATCGAGGAATGGACACATAATTTGTGAGGTACCCAACAACCCGGTTTTATACAACCGAAGAACATATATTAAAAAAAAAATTAACTACTTGGCAACCAGACCAGGCCTCTAATTGAGACAGGTGTTTATTTGTCAAAGCGTGTAACAGTAACAGTAAAAATTGCTATTTGAGAAACCCACTAAAGTAAAGTAAAAGTACCTGGTTAATAAATTACTCAAAGTACAAGTTACTTTTCATTTTAACACAATAAAATGGGGGAAAAAAATTAAAGGCCTACAGACTATAGCTGCAAGATAATGTCATTATCATATCATCAAAGATTAATGTTACACCTGTAAAATCAATGTAGCTAACGTTAGCTAGCTCACTACATTTTTAAAAGCAGAGATCTCAGTGTTTTTCAGGCGGCACAGCAACACTTCATCATGTAACCCTTGTCTTTTTTAGATTTTGGTACAAAAAGTGTGGCCAGTTGTGGTCAGGGACTGTCGCTGGAAGCTGCCTCTTGTTCTTTTTTTCTTTGCTCTGTCGTCATCGCATCATGGTTAAAAGACAAGTGGGGCGTCTTTTTCTTTGACACAGCTGGCAACTTCATATCTGCAGCAGACATGGTCCTCATGAAGCCCCCTACACTTAATCCTCACATTTAGAGCGGACTCATTGTAACAAAGGTGTAAATGGAAAATGTAGTGAAGTAAAAATGTAGATTACTGGCTCCAAAATGTACTCGAGTAAAGAGCAGGAGTACAGTTTAAAAAAAGGAACATGAAAAATAGTCGTTCCTCAAATTAAATAAATAAATAAATACTTTTTTACTCACGTGCATTACTTGAAATGCATTACTGCCCACAACTGAACACGTTAGCAGGATAAATTAATTGGTTTGGTCTTTTAATGGGATCAGTTGACATTAAGAAAAATGTGCAATACCACCAGACTTATCTTTAGAAGGAGAAGTATGGCATCAAATTTCCCCCAGATTTGGTGATTTTAAATTCAGTTTTAGAGGTTTTTCAAATTTGTATAAGTATGTATGGAGTTGCTCTTTCAGTCACCACATTTAGTTTTATGGCTCGACTCTACTTTTTAAATTTCTTGTTTTAAAATGCAACTAAAAACATTGTAATCTCACTCGACAGATGTGTAGACCCACTGTGTAGGACTCTACAGATTCTAAACGGATCAATATGCAAAAAGAAATGTGTAAAGTATCACCAGATATTAGGAATGAGCGAGGACACGATTATCTGAATCTGTGTCTGTATCTGTTTAACCAACAAAATTATCTGTATCTGTATCTGTTCTCTAAATGGGTGGAGTTTAGCTCAGACATGGGTGGGGTTTAAATTATAAGTGGGTGTGGCCTAATCTGAAGTTGTTGTATAAAGCCTGAAATTGATATGAGTCGATCAGAAGTTGCTATATTTATTATATTTATAGGAAACTATTTACTGAACAATCTCAGAATTAAGCTTCAGATATTTTTTTTTTCAGATCCCTTTTAAACAAGTCCAGATATTGACACATTTTACTCATATAGTACTCGTATCCGTAAGAAGTACTAATTTAATTTACACTAATTTAATCAGAGTATTCTGCTCAACCCTACCAGATTTACTTTGAATCTGATTTAAAGTACAGGTCTGGTGGTATTTAATCTGTGGCACATAGACTGTATCAGAGAAGTATTTAAAATATGGACAGGAAATCCTGAAACTGCGCACCATATAAATGGAATCAGACTGGACGCTATCTTTTAGTTTAGAGTGATCGTCTTGTGGGAGTCTGTGAGATAACCGAGTTAGTGCTGAGACGTTCATTTTGTTGTTGTTGTAAATTCAATCCTTGAGTCTCCACATGATACATTATCTTTATTCTTATCATAAAATTCTATAGCGCCTGTAAACCACACATTATATAACAGTTTGTGTTGCTCTGCGGTTCTCCACTGCTCATCTGTCATGGACAAAGAGCAGATAAGGAATAAGCGAACAAATTCAACACAGAAGGCAGCAGACATCTTTCTCTCCTCTGACAGCGCCGGGATTTTGTGTCACTTCTTCATGGTTTATTGAGCTGATCTATTGTTCCCGCAGCTATTCAAGTGTGTTACAGCAGGGGTGAACTCGTGATGCAGAGTTCAAACTTTTCCAGATAGTGTAAAACGTCAACAGGATTCATGTCAGGGAGTGCAGCACAAACTATAATCATCATCTCCACCATTCTATCAAAGAAAAGAAAGGAATTGCATATCATCCCATCCGAGCCATCGCCGGCTGACTGAGTATTCGACGACAGCTCCGGTAAATTATGAAATCAGTGAATTTCTGCCACTGGCCTCCTTAAGCTGCAGGATAATTAGTAATCATCACAAAGCAAGGGGACGGAAATACTCTATTCTTCTCCGCTGTCAACTTTTTATCTCCATGTCCGCTCACACAAACGGGGTTCCCACTCTGAGCCAATTGGCTGAATCAGGCTTAATAACAACCTGACAAACTCGCCCTCCCCCACGCACAAAAGGGAGGTGTCATTTCATCAACCTACTGTGACCCTACCAACGGGTAAATAGTCCCTCCAAAATGGAAAAAAAAAAAGAAAAACTTGTCACTATCGCAGCCACATCATTAGACTCTCAGTTTGTCTTTTCTCCTGCCATCTCCTGCTCCCTCCCTTTATGAACCGTCTCTACCTACGGGAAAGGCGGCTGATGCGTTTCTTGACGGAGAAGCGAGGTACAAATAAGAGAGAGGGAAGAAGGAGGAATGGAAACACAATCAGTGGTGATGATTCCATTGGTTATTTATAATCAGATAAGGCTGAGGCCTTGCGGGTCATTACTTGATTATCCATCTTGAGGGGATTGTCAAGTTCTCACTCCTCCAAGATTTCATCCGCCTACACGTTGTGGTCTCCCCCCTCCACCACCACGCTCCCCTCACAGACTCCTTGTCAGTCTACTCGGCAACTTACAGTCTCATCTCCGACTGTCCATTTAGCTTATGCTGTATATCTTCATTTAAACAATTTAAACACAATAAAACAAAGAAATTAATTAACAAGCAAAAAAACAACAACAGAACACAGAATCAGTTACATTCAAGAGCAGAGTCGTTTGTAATGATGGTTTTGAATTGACCTATTGCTACAACTGTGTTGAGTGTTAATTGTTAATTGTTCCAGGAGTGTGCAGCAGAGGCGGGAGACTCGAGTCACATGACTTGACTCTAGACTGACGTCTGTCGCAAATTTGAAGACTGAAACTTGCTTGAGTGAGTGATGCAAGACTTGACTTTGACTTCGACTAGAGACAAATGACTTGAAAGAACTTGACTTTCTTATTTAACAGTTTTGTTTTATCTAGGTACTGAGAAGTTAGACCTTGTTTTCGAAACATGACGACGCACACATCGCTGCCGAAGAGGACCTGACGACTGATATTAATGCACACTCTACAGGACCTCTGTCCTCATGCACAGCTCTCCTCTGAGGTATGTCAGTATGTACAGTGGCACCGTGAGCTTCACCATTTTCATTTAGCATTGAACGTGGTTAGCAACCAACGACACACTGTCAGCTCTGGGACTGTTATGCCCACGGGCATCACTGTAGGGAGCCGCCACATGCACTGCTAGCTGTCATTTGCTCAGCCTTTCTTCTAACTCATTTGTAGGAGGTTTTGGGGCTGCCACAAGTGCTTAGTCACCATCTCTGCCTGCTCTCCCAACATAAGTTCACTGCCTATGTGTGTGTGACTAAAGCTGACAGATAAATGTAGTGGAGTAGAAATAGAGAATGGCATGAGAAGAAAAGACTCAGACTTGTACTTACATTACCTGAGTAAGTGTATTCAGTTATGTTCCACCCCTGGGCGCAGCTTGTCTTATTTTTATGAGTTTGACTTGCTTGACTTATATCAAAGTCTCAATTTGGCTTGCTTGATTCTCATTTACAAAATCTTTGGGTTTTGCTCTTTTTGTTGGACAAAACAAGCAATTTAAAAGCATAACACTGGGCTCCAAGAAATCTTTTAGTATTTTCAGACATTTTATAAGCAATCAGTTGATCAATTAATTAAGTATATGCTTAATGGACAAAATATCAGGATTCTATTAATCCCCAAATACTGGGATTCTAATGAGGCAAAAATTCATGTGCATAAACTATTTCTTTTTAAATTACTATCAGGGTTGGAACTTAACATTTTTGTCCACCTGCCACAGTGGCTGCTGGATTCCAAAATCTACCAGCCACTCCATAACACTGTTTTTTGGAGGTAAGTAAAGCACATCTAGAGGCCACTTGAATATTTTAGCAGCATTTGGCTGGTACCAATTTCCAACCCTGATTAATATGCTCAAATTACCAGTTTGGATTTCTTCCATATCTGACATATCTTTGTCTTTCCTTTGCACTTGTGCTGACTTAAAATTTTGCTATTTCAACGGTGGTTAAAATTAATATTAATAAAGCTGAACTAAAGTCACATTATGACTTAGTTTGAAAACTAAGAGGATTAATCAATGAATTATAAACAGAACATTACTTGACAACAATTTTAATAACTGACTAACTGTAATTTATTTAGTAAACATGCCAAAAAAATGAAATGGGTCCTGGTCCTGAGGGAAAAGTGTGATAGAAACTGGCTAATTATCCGCTTCTCATTTGCCAGAATCTGCTGCTTTTTTCTGTTTTATATAACTGTGCAATGAATACATTTGGATTTTGAACTGTTTGTTGGACGAAAAGAGAAATCTGAAGATGTGCTGTTGGGCTCTTGGAAATTGTGAGGGACAAGAGCGTTAGATTTCTTTTCAAGATTGGGTGGGCGCATATGTAACGGGAGGTTTGGGTCATCAACACTTAATTTCCTGCATTCTGGTGATTTATAATGCACCAATTTGAGCCTTTTCTGCATCAATTTAAGGTGTAAATGTCTTTAATTTTGTCAAAAGTCCTCTGCTGCTTTCATGTTTTTTATTTAGAGGGGAAAATGCACATGTACTACGCCTATAATGAGGGGCATTTCTTTATTAATTTTTTGATATTTTAAAGAATTAACTCTTTATATATAAAAAGGCAGATTACGGAAAATAATAATTAGTTCCTATTTTCATTTCCATCATGAGTCCTGCCACAATGTTAGCTTTTTGTACGAGTGTGAAAACTGGTTCCATGTGCAGCTGACTCACAGAAAAGCAGCGTGGAGGCAGCGCCAGTGCAAATTAAGAGTTTCACTACTCGCACAGAAGCATTCACGAACTCACAGACACAAGAGGGGAGGGAGAGACAGAAGAGACAGAGATGACAGACATGAGAATCAGAGTCTCTTTAGAAGAAAGTCATCCAAACACATGTAGCTCCAATCATGTCATTGTCCAAGCTGTCCACTGCTCCCTCTGGACAGCCGTTTAGCATAAAAACAGAGTGGCTTTTTTTTTTTTTTTGGTGGCTGCCTCTGCTCCCCTCTGCGCCCGCTCCCTCTACGCCATATCTTTCTCTATCCTTTACTCCTCAAAAAGTTGCTTTTGAGTTTTTCAAAGAGCGCGGTGCCATTGAGCTGCAACAAAAGCCAAGGATAGCTGACTATTGGGCCCTGATGAGGTCCACTCCCTCATTACCCAGCAGCAGAAAACATTTGATGCTTTTTTTGTTTGGCCCGGAGAATTGACCAGGCCTCAAAGAAATGCGGGGTGGGAAGGCTGAAAAAGAGACGAAGGGGGGAGAGAGGGGGAGAGAGAGGGAGAGGGGAGGAGGGGAAAGGTTGTCGTTCATTCAACCATGTGTGTCTTACAGCCTTGTGTGGAGGGACAGAAGAAAAGAGGGAGGGAGGGATAGAGGGGTCGAGAGAGAGAGAGAGACGGGGGAGAAAAGAGAGAAAGCTTAAAACACTGCCTTTATGCTGGCAAGTTCTGGACGACTCTTCTGACATCAAAGTGTTTTCACTAACTGGGGAGCTGCTGTGTGTGTGTGTGAGTGTGTGTGTGAGTGAGTGGGGGGGTGTATCTGGTGATTTTATTCATTCTTGGGCAGCCGGGGGGGTACGTGACAATGTGAACACCCTAATTACACCTAATGATCTATTCCCTTAAAGTGTGACCGCCTTGGGCCAGCGATGGTTTGTTCTGAGGGGTCGTTCTCACAACCTCCCCCTGCCTCGGCTGCTCCTCTTGGGGAAACATCTTTTGAGTTGGAGGCCCCACCTTTCGTGATCCAGGACCCCACTGGACCCCCCACCCTCAACCCCTCTCGAGCTCTGATGAGGCCCAAAACCGAGCCGCTCCAAAACTCGGTGGAGTCTGTGCTACCTGCACCTGGCCAACAGAGGCTCCAACACACAGAGTGAAGACACGCAGCTGAACGCGTCACAGCATCGGTACTAAAAGCTCTGCAGCGGCTACAACACTGTACGATAACAGATTTAAACATACTGCTACTGCTTAATAAATAATTAAATGGTTTGATCCTCTGGCACAATATCAATTGGAGTACTCCACCAATTTGGCATTTTGCTGCGATAACACTGTCGGACTCGCACTGTTTCAAAATGCAGCAGAACTAGAGATGTTGCCTTTTTTATTCCACACATTCTTCCTTATCAAAACCTGGTGCCTTCATTACCCATAATGCAACTCAGCTGCCAACAGATCAGTCTGAGACTGTTCTATGCCGTTCTATTCCATTTACCTCTAACGTCAGAGGTTAGAGCCGGTAATTGTGTCATACCCAAATTGACCGAGTTCCAGTACAACAAGTCGGAAAACTAAGATGTTGTCAGCGCTACCAGTTCTAGCCAGGTGCTAACAGGCCTTTGTTAGCAATACGAACACAGCAGCAACATTTCTACAAACAGAGATTGGATAGTATAGTGTGTGTGACTGTTTTATTGAGACACAAACGAGACAGAAGTGCTAATAAACAGTATATTACTGCAGCTTTCACTACTGTGGACATGCAGAGCAACCCTCTTGGATTTCAAAGTCGGGGTTTTTGAGGTTCCTCCGACTTTCCATATCTAAAATCTGACTTTCTGAGTCAGAACTCCGACATCAGGAGGTGAAATTTCAATATCCCAGTGCAAATGGAACGCACCATTAGTAGTGGCTAATACAGTGCTCCAGGGATGATAGTTTTTTTTATAGGCCGACGTGGAAGTTAGCATTGCACTGGTTCCCTCGTCAAAAAGCCAATGGTATTTTTCCATTGGATTTTGGATTATTGTCTAAAATAAGCTCTGTGGCAAACAAATGTTTATGATACCTACACATTTTGTTCAGCAAAATAAGTTTCAAGAACACCATTTTCATGGTTATTGAAGCCTAAATGCAATTGCCATGAGTAAGAAGCTAACCTTAGGCTATAAACATGCTAACATTACCACCATAACAAGACTGTAAAGCCATGTTTGGTGTAGCTCGTCGTGATGACATTCTGTAGTCTTATTTAGCCACTTGTTAGCAACTGCCTTTTTTAAGACACATAGAAGCCTCAAAGTTCACAAGTTGGATATTTACTGCATATTTCATGTCGTAGAACAAAACGTTAAAGTCTCTTGAGCTTGTGTTAACCACAGACCCTATGTCAGGCATTCAAACAAAAACCCATTCAAAAAACCCCATTGACTTTGAGAAGAGGGAGCTGTGAGAGAGAAAATGCTAACTCGTTTTGGGTTTTAGGACTCATTCCTGGCACACTTTATTTGGAGCAGGCTACAGAGGTCTGACTACTTCTTTCTAAAGCCTCTTTACCACTGGACAAAAAACCCACTGATACCCACTAACATCTGGCTTTTGTATTCAGTGGGAAAAGTTACAATCAGCATTCATTCCTGGGACAAATGACTCTGCAGTAGTAATGGGTATTTATCAGCTCCAGCTCCAACCAGCAGGGATGGACACAAGACACCTGGGTGGGCCCTCTAATTTGAACTACTGCAATTCTTAATCACCTCAGCCACAAATTCTGTCCATCTCTGTCCAACTAGCACTTAAACATTGTTAGAAATTAGTCGGCAAGTTTGAAAGAGAGACTAGATAAGAGATTACAAAAAAGTAACCACCGTAACGTTTTCACTGGCCTCCATGCTGCTTTCTGTCATCTGTTAACCCATTTTTGGGCACATTAGTGACGTCAAACATGACACACCAGAAAAAAAGAGAGATGCATACCGGAGTAACAATTACTCAAGAGACATCACTGAAAGGCCCAGACACACCAAGCCAATGGCTGGCTGTCAGTCAACGTTGGACCGTTGGTGAAGATCTGTCGCTCTTTCCTTTTTTAATGCCTAATGCCTAATCATTGGCAAATGTATTGAGAACCATATTAATAATGCATTACATCCATAAAACATTGGCTGCTTTTAATAACTAAAAGTATTGGTATTGTGATCATGGCCCTGATATTATTTGATATCAGAGCCTAAAAAAATGCCTTAACATGTATTCATTTTAGATGACTACAAATAACAGCCTAAAAACAATCTCGAGATCTACACTATAAATCTGAATTTACAGGTTGCATTTTGTTATCTTTACCTTTTATTTGTTTTTGTTTTAGTCTGCTTTGTTATTAATTTAATGCGATTTACTCTGTTTTTTTGTGTTGACATGTTTTATGAAGCACTTTGACTCTCCCCCATAAAAAGTCGTCTTGCTTTACGTGAACGATAACAGCACCAACAATGTATTACTGTGGTATAAAAACCTGTCTGTACTTAGGTAAACAACTTAGTAACCCCCCATATCTTCATAAAAAGGCTGTCTGAGAATTCAATTCATAGCATCTCAAAAGAGCCATCTTTTCAGCGTCACGATGTTACAGATGTGAAAACCCCGGCTGAACATCAAGAGGCGAGTGGGTTGATCAAGAGTGCAACGGAGGCAGAGAGCGGAACAACAAGTATAGAAAAAGGCCTTCGAATGTATGTACGTTTGAAGTTAGACGTGAGGGCGACATTTCTGAATTAAGTGTTGCCTTCAGATTTGCAGGTGGCCAGCTTTACAATTGAACACCTACAGTACAGAAGAATGCACCTGTGTGCACACATGATCAAACACATCTGACACATCCACACACTTGTAATAAAATACTGGAAAACATCAGTCTGGCGGCAGAAAATAAGCCAAGGTAACTGGATCGATTCAAAATTAGGTGATAAATGAGAGGCAGAATTAATTCCATGTGTTCAAAAGGAACAAAATCGATTTGTACGTTATTAATCGTTCAGTTTTACAGAGGAGAGACACTGATATGAAAGAAGTGAGGAACGCCCTCGAGGCGCACAGTGAGTGGCACTGCCCTGCCATTAAATGCTCTGGAAGACAATGAGAGTCATCAAACATCAACATCCATTTGATTCGAACTGGCAGGCTGCCGGCTCTTCACAGGCAGTCCTTCTCACCAAGGTCTTCACTGGAGGACCACAGCCCTCTCATTCCTCAGTTTTTCTTTCTCTATCATCCTGTTTTTATTTATATATTTCTTTTTCTCTCATAACCAACCGCAAAGCACACAGCAATTATTAACAATGACACAAAAAAAGGAGAAAAGGAGAGTTCATCAAAAGAAGGGTTAAAAACAGCAGGAAACCCAGAGATACTCAAAGTTGCCTCAGGGTTGTTGTCATGTCCCCCCCCACACACACCCCAACGCCCCCCCTCGGCAGCATTGTGCGCAACTGCAATCGAACAAGCGGAGGGAAAATAAAGTCACTATTCTGCTACCAAAATACAGAGACCTGACCTTGGGTGAGTAAAGCCAGCGAGCAGAGCAGGATAGTAATAGAATAAAGAGCGAGGATAGAGGGGTAGAGAGAGGATGGGCGATGAGAAGTGGAGTGGAGAGGGAGGACAGTTTGAGAGAGAGAAAGAGTGTCTTAGTTACAATACTGGCAGTGTCCATTAAAAAAGCCCTTAAACCCTGTATTTTACAGAACTCTGAGCTTTGCCATGGCTACAAAGAAAAAGAAGCCTTAACAGCTGAATAGGTTTCCTGATGGAGTCTAGAGAGACGCTAAAAAGGACAAGAAATGACGGAGCGGATGAAAAAATAGAAAACTAACTAAAAAGTGAAATGAAATCAGGGACTTAGAGGTTCAGTAAAGTTACATGCTTTCCATGTGTCGATCTACTTAAAGGTTCTTTATGTAACTTTCAGAAAATCATTGTTCTTAGTGACACCTCTCTCTGAGGCCATAAGTGAACCGCAGTCAGCTTCCTTCATAGAGTTCCTGGTTCCCTCGTCAAAAAGCCTACAGGATTTTTTCATTGAATTTTGGACCACTGCAGCAAATAAGCGCTGTGGCAGACAAATGTTTATGATACTCACGTTTTGTTCAGTAAGATAATCTTCACAACTAAAAACCACGTCAGGCTAGAAACTACACTATGTTTGCATGATTTAATGTCCCTACCACAACGAGACTGTAAAGCCATGTTCAGCATAATGACGTTCTGTAGTCTACCTTTTTACAGGACACATAAAAGCTTCAAAATTCATGAGGGGGGTATTTACATGTGTATTTTATGTCATAGAACAAAACATGAAAGTCTTTTAGGGTGCTATCAGACCTAGAGTTGTCTTGCTTTGGTCCGAATCAGGGACTCATTTTGTTACAAAGTTGTATAATTGCCTAGAGTTGGTTCGTGTTCTCACGGCAGAATTTATGAACTAGATCAAATGCCTTGTGTGAGAAAGCTGCTCTTGATTAGTCAGAATTTCCATGTGGGAAAAATCCAGGAAGTTAAGAGAACGTTACACTTGCAAGATAAATGTGACACTTTCTAATGTCACAATGGAGGGACAACTACGCAGGTTGATTTTAGCGCTGCTCATCGTGGACTATATTGCTGTCATTGTTCATTTGAGTCAAAGCATACAGTTTGAAAACAAGGCGCGGCTCCAACTAGAAAACAATGTTTTGATGCATTGGATGTGCTGAATGTGCATATTAAGGCAGTACAGGAGGAGGCGCACATTAATAATCCTCCAGGACTGTAACATGCTCATGTTTAACCCAAACAGAACTAGACCCAGAAGTCTGGATTAGCTAATGTTATCCAGTCAATATGGTGTTTTGCTACGTTTGCTAGCGAGCAATTCATCCGCATTAGAAAGCAAGCCAATGTTAGCCAACATAAGCCAGCTGAAAACCAATACATCATGATATATTTCTCATCAGTGTTTTTTCTCAGCACCGGGGGCACCACATTTATGATATGGGGCACTGAATTTGATAAATTAACTGTTTATCAGACGATAAATGAGACAAGCTAGGTAAGCTAACTAGCTCACCCCACTGTCTTTTCGCTTCATTCCCCACCGCACAGAGATTACTTCTGCAAAGGAAGGTGGACAGCAGCTCTGGAAACGGACCGTCAGTCAGCGGTTGTAACAATTCAATGAAGGTCCGTCTCTGGGCTGCCGCTTCAAAATGTATAAACAACAGTATGTGTCTGTGTGTTGTGGTGGGTGCCGGTGTTGGCTCAAAGTCTGTTTCCCTGTCTATATGACCTGTCGAAACCCTTAGCCCTAACACCAAACCACCTAGGGGCGTTACGTATTAACAGGATGGAAACAGTATTCGATGGGGGAACACATTTTGATACAACACCGGTTGTCTGATAACGTTAACAGTTACCATTTCTCAGCTAATGTTGGCTCCTGTTGCACACTGTGGTGGAGCTAAAGAGAGATGCAGCACGCTGTTGGGGGAAGTTTGCCTGGGAGGTTTCTTTTAAAAAGGGATTTCCCGGAAAACTCGGGCCGAGTCCTTTACATGGAAGTCATTCCACAGGCTGTTATAGGCAACCAGGAAAGCAGGGGAAGGTCTCAGTTTTTAAGTTAAGTGACAATCTGTTCACCCATTGGCCATAAAAAACGATTAATACATGTAGAAAGTTGCATACAGAACCTTTAAAAGTTTGTAGAATACTTGATCTGATTTTTTTTAAAGATTAAAAACTGGATGATTTTGGGGGGATGGGATGCTGAGGAAAAAGGGAGTCTAAACTAATCAGAAGTCAATAGTTCAATAAAGACGTCAACCCAGGCGGATAGAGGCGGTGGATTAACCTCTACCACTCCAGCTCAGGTGATAGGGAGGAGAGGTCAGTGGCTTTTTTTCTCACTTTTTAACACCCTCATTCACTCCCTCGCTCGCTTTAGAAACACACTCAGGCACGCACATAGGAGAGCGAGCTGCATCAGGAAGGAGGACCCCGCACCACCGGGCCCTGCAAGCATTAATTCAATCTATCAAGGGTCAGCTAGTTAGCAGCGTGACCCCGCTAAAACACGCTTTAACTTTACAGAACAGGCTGCTATAGAGAACGCCGTGCACCCCCAAAAAACCCCCGACCCCAAAAACCAGATGGCCTCACAAAGGGGAACATGGAACCCTGAAAGAGAGGAGGTAGTGCGGGGCAGAGAGGGACAACAGGCATTCAAGACCTTGATGAGGGTGGATTAGAGAGGGCAAGGGTGCTGCTGGGAGAGTGGGTGGGGAGCAGGGTGACTCCAAGGCCTCCCTGCTTGTAGTGTTTTTACATTTGTGTGTGTGTGTGTCTATGTATGTGTGTGTGTGGGTGTGTTTGAAGATACAGTGGAGCAGTGATGACCCTGAAACTGTCCCTAGCCCGGGCACGGCACATCAGCAATGTTGTTGCTCTTTTTAAAGCGCCTGTGTTGCTATTTCCTTCTGTTCATTTCTTATTCTTATTTAGTACACAACATACTCACATTGAGGATTGTGATGTAACCGGGGAAAAAAGTACACGCAACACATGTAAACATACTTATTATCATATCTACAGCCTGACCAACTAACGGTACTTTTAGCAAGTGCCATTATTTGCCATGATTCTTTTTATTCAGACTCAGGATACTGTATTGATCCATGGGGGGAAATTGGGATATGTTACTGATACTGACATAGAAAGATTATAAGAAAATAGAAATACTGAAGATGTAAGTGAGAAAAAAAAGTGCATTATGCTACAATATATGACATGTAACACAATATAAACATATACATCTAAAAATATAAGAAATATACGTAATAAACATATAAGAAGAGACAGAAGATATGAAATATGTACAAATATATGTACGAGAAATATAGAAAAAATGTTTTGTGTCTGTTGTTGTGTTTTGATATGATTTTTGTGATGTTATCCTTCCCTGGCAGAAGAGATACTGTATCTCAATTCGACCTTTCTGGTTAAATAAAAGATATATAAAATAAATAAAATCAAATAAAAATTAAAAAAACAATAATGGAGATTTAATGCCAATCAGACTAATATCAGACTGATATTTGGGAGTATGTAACTTCACATAACATCATTGCAGCTCGTGTTATACAATATATAAACTCATATTTTGTTGAGACTCCTTAAGATGACAAGATAAATATAGCACGGCCATAACATGACAATAACCTTTCTTGGTTAGTAGCAGAGAACAGCAGAGTGACTGTAGTAAACATTGACAATAACAGAGAGCAAGAATGCGCGGCTGGTACCGGTGCATCGATGCTGTAAAAAATAAGCATTAAAATGGTTTTAAATCTTCAGAATTGATATATGTCGATAAACAATATTTGGAAAAACTGTTATGAACTGTTTTTTTTTTTTGCACATTACCATTATCACGTACATTGTGTCATTTTTAGTACAAGTGAATTTGACCCCAATAAAAACAGAAAAGTAGCAGAGGACTTTACTTTGACAAAATTATAGCCATTTATGCCACAAACTGTTGCAGAAACGGCACAAACTGGTGCATAAAAATTCACCAGAATGCTCAAAATTTTCCAACAGAGGACCCCCAAACCCCCCTTTTAGGTCAATTATCTATAATAAATAATGAGAATTTAAAAATGGTTTCCTTCATTTAGCCATAAAATTCAAGTAGCACCATGAGTGGCAATTTTCAGTACTTCAGTCACAAGAGAGCGTTTATCTGCTACATTATATCTGTTGTGAGTGTAACTCAGTCAGACCTTTGCTGAGAACTCACAGTACTGTATGGAAAAAAAAGTGTATACATTTGTATGTCTGTACATACAGTATACATTACATTTGTTTGCTCTTCTAAGCAACTGTCCATTTTATTTTATGAATAGTGAAAGAATAAACAGTACATTTGTGGCCTGCAGTTGGCTAGTGCTTGCCTTTAATATTTAGACTAAATACCAATAAAAGGTGCAAGAATGCTGCCCTCCTCTGTTGCAAAATGCATGACAACAAATTATTATGCAATTATTTATGATCATGATCACTCCAAACACATCAATGATCATCTGAGATGCAGGCAGGATAATGGTGCTACCTGCTTAAATTGCAAAGCAGATTTTTCGCTGGAAATGCTAACCACCGCATCGCTCCTCTCCTCTCCTCTCCTCTCCATTCCTCTCGCCCACCACTCGCCCCCCCCACCCCCCTTTTACTTTTGAAATGCAAGCAGTCTGGGTCAGTCACTCAGCTCGTCCGCCCATCTCTCATTCACATTACCTGTTCTCACTCACGCTCTTTCCATCTCTCCCTACCTTTCTCTCTGTGAGTCTTTCACCGTGCCCTGGTATGATCAAAGACAGCTTTGTGACACTGTGCGAGGCATCCAGGAAGCAGAAAACATCAAACCACTAAAGAGCAACTTGCAAAAAAAAAAGACAGACATAGAGGGACAGAGGCGCACATGCAAGTGTGTGTATGTGTGTTTATGTGTGTGTGATAAACAAATGAATTAATTAACAAGACAAGAGAGAGGGATGACTTTGTCTCTACCTTCAGCACGTCGATGAAAGGTAGGAAGGTGTCCCTCTGAAGTCCGTTTTTGTACAGATCTGAAAGAGGAGGGGAGGGCCTGTATTAGAGCTGCTGTTTAGCCTCCTAATAATGTCATTCCCTCGCCGCAGATTGGCAGATAAAGTGGCTATTGATGAACTGAAGGATGGGTGGGGAGGCACGACAAAAGGACTGGGACCAGGAGAGAAAAATGGATTTCTCTACCGGCAGCGGCAGCAACATAAAATTCATTACATTCCCAAACAATGGTGGCGAGAGAAAGGACTGTCGCCTTTTCAGCGCCGGACAATGTCCACAGCAGCTCGCTAAATAGATGTTTCAATTAGCTCGGCTGGAACAAATTACATCTGAAGTAGCATCCCTGATAGACAGATAAAACAGATAGGGATTCACACACAAACAGGGACAAAGACACACACCCACAGACACACAGCGAGGCTTAAGCTCTCTCCAGCTGCGAACGTAAACAAGCGGCCGTTGTTGATGTTTGGGCTTACAGTGGGACCTGACACAGTCGCTTGATAAGACCTATACTGTAATGGACTGAGCTGTCAGTATGACACGACTATTGCCAAGGTTAAAGCGATAGCTCAATATTTTGGGACAGTTTTTGTCGGGAGATCAATACCACTCTGATGTCTGCACACTGTATATGAAGACAGTTAGCTTAGCTTAGCACAAAGCCTAGAAAAGGGTGGAAATAGCTAGCCTGGCTCTGTCCAAAGGTTACAAAGCCTACAAGCACCTCTAAAGTTCACTAATTCACACGTTAAATCTTGTGTGTTTAATCTGTACACAGGCTGAAGTGTAAAAATGCGTTGCAACTTTGCAAACCACAGATATGTTTCATTTGTACATTAAGTAGTGGATATGTAACAGAGTTAATAAGTTGGTACCATTACAAGCTGTCTTTCTGTCATTATGTTGTGATGATGATGTGTGGTTGGAGATGAATTTGGAGCAAGTAGCTGTGCAGGTTACTGTGTAGGTAACTTTGTTAGCTTGTTAGCCGTCAGCCACCACTAATCAAGGTGGTGTGGCTATTTGATTTGAAGCAAACCTCAAGTGTTTTGTTTTGTTTGGTTTCAGTGCATGCTGAGCTACACTGTTAATTGAAAGCAGGCTGTGGAGGCTAATGTTCTTGTTTTATATTAACCAGTGCCCAAATAAATGCGGGTCCAAGCTGAACAGTGACCGAGAGTGGGTCATCATTTAATCTATACAACGCAAGAGTGCTAAAGCGGGATTTATACTCGTGCGGCAGACCCTACGCCGTTGTGAGCATTTATACTTTTGTGGTGATGTGTCTATGTCACTCTGCAGTTACACCTCCAAACCACTAGTCGGTGTCAGAGTTTCTGTGAAGTGCTGTAAAGTTTAGTTGATTTAAAACACACATTAAACATGGCTTAATAGCGACAATTTCAAACACAAGTACACAAATGGGCTTCACTATAACGGGCTTAATTAATTTGGCATAACCCGTTACAGTTACAATGAAACTACATTTCTCACAATGCTGTGGTTGATGTGTTTAAGCAGAAAAAACACTTGCCTATAAGAAGGAAAAGATCATGCTTTGGTTTGAAATACCCACGTTTGGTAGTGTAAAAGCTTCTAGGAAAGCAGAAACTAACTACAAACTGAAACACACCCATGTTCAATGGCACAAAAGCCACTGCAAGAGTGGCGACAAATTTCTAAAAAACACCATGTTTAGCAGCACAAAATCTGCTGGAAAAGCAGCAATGGGTCGCTAAAAAACACCCACGATTGGCAGAACAAAAGCAGCCGAAAACTGGTCACAAAAGTGGCCTGCAAACCTACAATGCCAACATTTGCCTCTGGCAGCTGGACGATTTTATGTTCAGATAGAGCCAAGGTGGCTCCATCTCACTGTCTCTAGTCTTTGTGCTAAGCTAAGCTAAGCCAGTTAATAATGGCAGCTTCATATGTGCTGTGCAGACATGACAGAGGAATCGATCTTCTCACCAAACTCTTAACGAGAAAGTAAATTTCCCAAAATGTTTCCCAAACTGTTTCTTAAAGTCAAGACTATTTTCAGTATTATTGTACTGTTGATTGTTTTAGATGGATGTGACAATGCCAATGACAAGGAAACTTATTACTGGTGTACTTATTCCAAACGTATCACCATGTAGAGTAAAGCATGCATCTACTCATGGGACAGCGTGAGATGTACAAATTAAAGGTTTCCTCCTCAGCCAGCTGGCAAGCTAGTGGTAGATGTATGTTTCTTCTGCGCAGTGATTCCGTTGGCAGGTGTAGTTCAGCAGAAAGAAAATAGTGCCAACATGACGCTGCTCACAACAAGGTCTGTGGGTTATGTTGAGTAACTGGAAAGAGACACTGCTGTTGAGTCTTTAAATGTTTTTTATTGGCGCTTTGAGCACCACAAGCTGAGTGCCATCTAGTTCCATTATATTAGAGAGACGGCAGACATCTCTACGGCCGGTATCTCAAACACTCAGCAACTCACACCAAAACAATCTAGATTGATAAACAGCACTACAGGTAAGAGGAAAAATACGTATTTTTGATTCTGGGGTGAACTGTCCCTGTAAACTGCACTGAGGTTGTTCTATTCAAAAAAGACACCATTTATCCCCCAAATCCTCCTCAATCCAATTAAACAACAAAACGCTACTTTAGCTGTTCTGGCAAAAACCTATCTTTAAATTCCCCCTCCAAACACATCAACGGCTGTTTGATAACAGCATCTCCACTTCAATAAAGATGGAAAATGTATGCCTTTCATGTCCAGTTGTCTCTTATGGCTTTCAGTGTTCCATTACCATGTAATTAATACCAAGTAGGCTCTCTATCAAGTTTGCATGGTTTGGTGCTTTGTTCTTAATAGCTAGTAAATATCAGAGACGCACGTCTTTGTCTACGAGAACCATCTTTCTGCCATCCACTTCGTACCCACTCCAGACTTTGAGGCTTCAACGTCTTCCCCGAGAAAGAAAGCCGTCAGATAGCACATCATGCATTTACCTTGATCACCGCCTTGCTCATTCTTTCTCCAGCCTTGCCCCGCTGGCAGTAAATGCAACATCAAAGCCTGTTTAAAGGTTGTGTCATGTCTCTAAAAGTGAGAGCTGTATCAAATGTTGCTCCTTTTTCCTCTTTGCTGTTAACAGGAAATAGCTGGCGTGGCCTTGTAAATTGATTCTTGAAAGTATTAAGTGAATATTAAGTGTATAATGTAGATGTATGTAGAGTAGCTGTGAAATGTGCTGGTTCAAGAGGGGGAGAAGCAAACATTGACGTTCCAGGAATATTACTTGTTATTTCAGCTGCGGGCAGATAGTGCACTGGTGTAGTTGAGAGGAGCCTCAGGGCTACAGCATTGTTTGACAATATTTTACTGTTAGCCTTTTGCCTTCGCAGTCCTTCTGAGCTGAGCTTTGTATAGACAACAGGGTTCTTTTCATTCTTGCACGCTTGCAGTGAGTGGTAGAAGCTGACAATTCCAGACAGTAAGCAGCATCAACATTCAACATGTTGAGAAGCTCTTTGACAATACACCATGTTATACTCCCCAGACACCTTTAAAATGACTATAATCTGTAAGTCACAGAATCATCTGATGCACTGTGAAATCAAGACGCTGGAAACAACCTCAGATACCACCTGGATGAAGGTGTGCATCCATGAAAATTCAAAATAAAACAGTAAAGGTGCTTTGTTTTTTCACGTTCAGCATGACTGACTGTGACTGTGGGTGTGTAGGATACAACCAGAAGGTCCAAGAAGCCTTTTGTTTTCATCCATTCTCTCTTTCTTATCAGTAATTTGTGAACTTACAAACAGGGTGAGTGCAGCTGTATGCAATGAAATGGTTACTTATTGTTAGGGCTAGCACAATATCAGATTTTCTCTTCACGGTAACAATATTATCACAATGTCTATCAAAAATTTGAGAGTTAAAAAAATACTTTAACAGTGCTATCAGTCCAATTCATCTTTACCCTGATTTACAGTGCATTTTATCTCTTTTCTAAATTAATTAAATGAAAATGAATTACACTCAAAATACGAGTGTCGGGAGGTGGAGATAAAGTCTGTAACCATAAATGTACAAAATCCCATAAAAAGAGCTATTACACTTAATGGATAGTGAAAAGGAAACCAGATAAACGGAAATGATTCAAGAGGCACTGGATTATTTACACGTTTTCCTGTTTTGGTTTGTTTCTTTGTTGATTGCTAAATTTGATGTGATGTTAAAAGGGTGGGTGTTATAAGCTGTAGCTTCAGCCTACACCTTTTTCTGAAGAAGTGTTTAAGTTATGTTAAATTAGTTTATTGTAATGTTTTGCATTATTATTATTTAAGTATCTGCCATTTTCTGTCAGAGGCTATTTACATGAATTTATAGATTAATACATGATGTTCCTATTTCTACTTGCAGACCAAAATAAATTTCAAAATTTCAAAAATTCAATTCAGTTATAAATAGAGTAAAGTGAATGTTAGGAAGCATTTATTTCTAAGTATTGTATTTGGAAGTTATTTGGGATGGTATGGTTATAAACTACCTTATTTGTTTCTAAGATCCACAGCAAGAAAAACATTTTTTCAGATCTATGCGGTGATGTAACGACTTAAAATTCTATACCATTATGTAAAATTATTATATGTCATATTTGCAGTTGCCTCTATTTAACTTCACCCACAAAATGAGTATTTGTGTATCACTTACTCACCCTGTGTTACGTGAATTCAGGAGGAAAACTTTGTATTTCTCACAGGCCTCAATGGTGAACAAAGAATCAAAAAATGAAGCTAAAGTCGTAACATTTGAAACCATCTCACGGTTCAAATGCACGTGTTTGCCCATGTATAAGACTCTTCCATGCCTGACACAGATGAAAAATTATTATAAGTGAATAAAATAGTAAGGTTTTAACAAAAATGGATGTGTTTGGGAAGTGCTGAGCAAACGAAATGGTAAATGAGACTTGGATTATACTGCACGAGCTATGTGAGTTTGTAAACAGACGTTTTGATATTGTTTTGTTGTTAAACACTGCCCCTAATGAATTAAATTAATGAGGAATGTTCGCCATTTTTGGATTCTTTGTTCATTGTGCAAGCATGCAAGAGTTTTCTTTACAAATTCAAGGTAACATGAGAGGAGCAATTGATATACAAATGGTAATTTTGTGGTAGAGTATTCCTTTAATGTTATAGTAGTTCTAATGTTTCTGTTAGTAAGATGCTCCTTTACTTTCCTACTTAATACATAGTGGCAAAATCTGTGCTACTACAGTGTTATGTTGATGGCTGCAATCTCACAATAAACCATCCTACGCATTTACTGAACTGTGTGTTTAGTAACAACAATTTAATTAATAACAATAGCTAAAAAAAAAAGTACAATACGTATGTGCTCAGACTGCAGTCATCGTACCATCAGGGGCTCTGTTGGAGGTGGCCACCACCACCACTCCAGTCTTGAACAGCGTCTCAAACAGCTGCTTCAGGATCATGGCGTCAGCAATGTCTGTCACCTAAAAGAACAGAACCAGAGAAGAAGAGAGACACATTCACGTACTGTATAATTGGCCTTTTCTTGCCACAGTGCATGTGTGTGTGCATCTGAGGTCAAACCACGCCATCAACACTCCATGTTGATTAGTGTCATTCAGGTGTGCTCATTCAGTCCTTTGTGTCTGGTCATGGCCATTCACGCTGGCACGTATCCACGCACGCATACGCATACACACAGCTAAACCACTCGATCTGACTGCAAATGGTCACGAAGCGGCTTTCTGCTGAGGACAAGTAGCTGAGGCAAGGCAGCGCCCCGAGCTAATCAGCTGAGGCGACGTGAGAATGACTGAACGCAGGCGGGAAAACAGGAGGAAGAAAAGAGGATGAAAATGGAGCAATGTGAATCCAGACTGGGGTCACGATGGCAGACAAAGCCTCTATCTGTCATGGTCATGTAAAGGCATATGGAGGTGTGTGTTGTATGAACTAGACAAGGCTAATAACTACATAGATCCAATCCAGCTGTCTGCTGCCTTTTTCATCTACATCATTTCCATGAATCCACAATAAACAAAGGTCGATGACAACGCTGAAGCAAGGACGTTTATGAGTCGCTGGCCGTTAAATGAAGAGCTCTGACCTTTCTATTAGTAATCCAGTGCTCTCACTTTTGTTCTTATCCTCTCGGCTGTCTCTCTCTTTCACCTCTGTTGTTCTTTTGTACAGTAGTCAAAGCAGCACTTATATAACGCCTGATTAAACACGAGCACTGACTAATAGGAGACGGGCATATTGCAAAAGAAATGGAATTATTTCAGGCTTCTGTTTTTGCTTAAAGTCGCCAGGCTTATGCCAATTGTCATCTATATTCAATACATAAATAATTCTTCCAATATTACACACAAAATTACAAAATTATTGCTGTAAAGAAAGAATGCAATTTGGAGGATGGACATTATTTCACACTACACCATTCACATTTTAAAGAATTATTTCACTGAGGTGTCTATGCAGCAAAAAGATGCAATTACTTTTGAAATTGGTGCTACATGACCAGAGAGGAAAGACAAAAGGGACAGTAGCATTAGCTTATGCTCAAGAGGTAGAAAACCTACAACTACCAGAATGCACTGTGGCATACCGGACCAATAAACACTCCAGCTGGTAGCTGACGTAATGCAGGCTTGTCTATTTTAATACAGGAAACAATATGGCGGCCGGCTGGTGACAAATGATCTCAAATTACAGTTGACCCGTAAGTTTGTTTCTGAGAACATTTGAGGTGAGAAATAGACAGCGCAATAAAATAATCTTGGTTTAGGTGTGATCAGCACTGTTTAGTTGTACAGTTTGATCTCAGTTTTTTCAGCCTCCATTTTACAGGAAACAATATGGCACCCACTGCCGGTTCACAAATTATTTTATTACAGTGCACTTAAACATGTTTCTGAAAACATTTTAGGTGAGGAATAGGCAATTCCGTAACAGAATCTTAGTTTATATTTGATCAGCGCTGCCTAGCATAACAGTTTTATTAATCTTTGGTCTAATTTTGAGAGAGAAAGGGGTGTTTTTCTGTCTTGATCCACTTCCATATTCTTTGTGTCTGTGGCGGCGGGCATATGAAAATGTTGAAGTACAATTTGTAGCATCCAGGAAGTGTACAGGGTTTTACAGCTAATTTTCATCACGGCCAAACAGTGTTTTTGATCGATTTACAAGGTGTAAGACAGTGGTTCCCAACTGGTGGGTGGCAGTCCAAAAGTGGGTCACAGGTCCACCCTGAATGGATCGCAAGGGAATCACAAACATGTCAAATGTGTAAAAAACACTTTATTTTTAATTACAGTGAATTTGTGGCACAGAGCTTTTGTTCTGAAGTGTTGTTTCCCGCTTTAGAGTGAGCGACTAACGGACAGCTACTTAACAGAGACAGCAAACTAGCTTGACCTCATGTCCAAACGCCAGTATGACACTGAATTTATTAAACTATGTGGAGCTTGAACTAATGACTAAGGTGAAATCTGGACCTGTGGCTGGACCAGTTGGGAACCACTGGTGTAGGAGACGTCTGTAAATCAGTGGATACATTTTTTTAGCATCATAACCCCTGTGAAATGACTTGTTTTACTATCAGGATTCAATCCATTCACTGCAATGACATTATGAAAGTCTAGAGGAGCCGCACGATTGAATCATTTTATCCCCTTTCATGTTAGCGGAGCGCTAAACCGGAAGTAGCCGAATCAGTCTGGTGCTCCTGCTCTATTGGCCACACAGTGCAGAGGCAGTGTGGATCTTTCAGGTCATTGAATAAACGGCAGTTGAACTTTTTTGACTTCATTTAATTTTAATTTTATATACTTTATTAATCCCACAAGGGGAAATTCAATGTTTACACTCCGTTGTCATATACACACAGGTCCGAATACACACCCACAAACTGGACCTATACATGCATTAAAAGGAGAGATGTCAGAGTGAGGGGGCTGCCCATGGACAGGTGCCCCGAGTGGTTGGGGGGTTCGGTGCCTTGCTCAAGGGCACCTCGGCAGTGCCCAGGAGGTGAACCTGCACCTCTCCAGCTACCAGTCCACGCTCCATATTTTGGTCCGGGCGGGGACTTGAACCAGCGACCCTCCGGTTACTGCCGCCCCTTCATGCACGACTGAGAAACTTCCATAGGAATGAATGGGGCTCCACCTCAAACACTGTATTCAGTTCCCTCAGTGATGTGGATATAAAGACAAAGTGGGTAACAGCAAATAACAGAGCAGCTAGAACAGTCTGGTAAGTTCAGAAGATTACATCACTTTGCTGTAATGCAGCCTTTAAAACCAGGAGAAGGCAACATTTACGATTTTGTGATATCCAAATCTAAGACGATGTCTAGTCTCACGTCCAGATATTGATATAATATCGATGTATCGCTGAACCCTGCTAAGACATCTTGAATAAAAGGAAGACTTCAGTCCCGCCCTCTCCTCTCGCTCCCTCTTACCTACTTTCCTGTATATAACAGGCACTTCTGACGGCCATACCCACGGCATATGCCTCCTTTCATACTCTGGAGAGTCTTCTGCTTTTGCATATTAGCCCCACTGCCCTTGCCAATACTTGATTAACATTTGTGTTAAAGCCTTGATTTCGCTAAGGAGAGGTGGCTAGGGGCATCAAATTAGTGTGTGCGCGAGTGATTGTGTGTGCGCGTAATGAGAATCAACAGAAAGCCAAGGCTCTGTGTCTCTCTGAAGGGGCCCCCATTTCCTCCGACCGCAGGATTTTATTTTCATTTCAAAAGAATCATTTAAAAATGACCTTTTATACAACCTGGATTTGTTTATTCATGTGCCCTCAACATGGGCATAGTATGAGGGGCAATATTGATTGCTGAATGAGTAGGGGGAGAGGGAAAAGAGAATGGGTACCCACAGAATGAGAAAGGTGGAGGGGACTGATGTAGCACTTGTGGAACACAAAAATAATGGTGCAATCTCCGTCAGCCAATGCCGATATTCAAATGAGCATCCAATTACTCAAGCGGCTGTCAGTTTACAGCGAGGCACACGGGTGCCAAATTAAACCTCTTTTGATGTTACACCTCTTTATGTACACAACCTATGAGCAATTTCACAGAGGCTGCACAGTGACTGAGGCCCTGAGACAATGACGCTCAAGCGTTTTCTTCTCACTCTTCTTCTTCCCTCCTCGCTCTCTTCCCATCTTTCCATCTCGGACCTCTCAATGGCGAGTATTCATTAGGGGAGCCGGGTGGGGGCCGTAAAAGGAGGGAGGGGGGCTACAAATTACTGATAATGGCACGGCGCTAATGAAGAGAATGGAGAAATGTCATTAGCATTTAAGAGGATAAGATCCATCTGACCCGCCGCCGCCAGTCGCTTTCTAGCTCCACTCACTTAAGGAAGCAGGAGAGTGCGACTGATACCCAGAGCCTCATTTGCATGGCTGAGTGGAGGAGGATGCTGATTGGTATAGACCCCCACCACCACCCTCACCCCCAGCTCCCCCCAACCTTGCAACCTCTTGTTTATGCATCACAAACAACGCGCACATGTCTGCTTGTTTCCCCTCCATTCACCGGTAGCAACAGTCGACAAGCGAAAACAGCAAAGCTGGCGACAGCAAACAAAACAAATCAATGAGAACGCACAAACAGCGCCGCAGTTTAAAATGTGAAAGACGCGGGGATGAAAGGAGCAGCTCTTGATCCTCGCAGATGCATAGAGAGTGATTAGAGAGAGCAAGCGCACCTTCTGTGACCTTTGACCTGCTGGCATTAACTGTAATGATATCAGTAAGAGATGTGTTTGGCTGGCTAATGATAAAGACACAAGCACACGTCTTTCTCTCCTCACTGAATGACTGACTACCTTACAGAGAATACAGAGAGCTCTCTCCTCTGACACCAAAGGGTAAAATAATGAGAAGTTCTGCAGCACTAATGGCTGAAGGTGCCTTTTAGTTGTGTAAATCCAGTGTTCAGAAACTAAGGGTGACTTGGTTGTAATGGTTTGGGAGCAAACGAGCTGTGTGAGAGTATAAACAAGCAACAGGAGCAGATCACTAACTCAACATGTGAGATTACACAATTTTACTCCTACTGTATTAGTAAATGACTACTTTACAACATATTAAGGAGAGAGACTGTTTCATTGCTTCGTTTTACAGTTGTGCCATATTCAAAAAGGCCACTAGGTGTCCCCAGTCCTGTTTTAGTGAGGGTGTGATGATCAGCAGCATCCAGCTGTCCAGACAGAAAAGTCACAGGCCAAAATGGACAGTGTATGTCTCGACTGTTGGACCTGACTCTGTGTAATAAGCTTTAGAAACACACTGCAGTGTAACTATTAGTCCCCCATCATCTGTGTATGTATATTTTGACTCAATATTTCAGTTCAGATAATGCATCTATGTATTTACTTATCTATTTTAACAATTTTAATCTTTATTCCGTCTTCTTTATGCTTGAAAGGTCTTCTTGTCGTGAGGTAGTTTTTGTTTATTTTGTCATTATAAACTAGTAAAAAGAGAATAACAAAAAAAGAAAGAAAAAAGAAAAGTCGTCAGCTTTAACTGATCACAGTCCGTGATCACAGATGAACACTCAACACTCACAGCACAAGATTTAACGTGTTTTTCCTGTCCTGGTTCGAGCAATATAGAGGTTACTGCTACCCACAAAAGAAATAAAACACCAAAATATCACTTTGTTTCCTTCTTTGTTTTAGATTTTCACATCTCTGATCTGTGAGTTACTGTATAAGCTCACTGTAAGCATCATGTCCTATAGCTTTCTACTGACGCTGGCTTTGTGTGAGGTTTTATTCTGTAACATATCTGCTGTTGGTTTTACATTTCCCCTGAATAGTGAATATGCCCATAGATACACATATTAAAAAAATGTATATGACATGTGTCAGGATAGTGTACAAATCAGCATGACTGCAGGTCAGACTGACAGACTGGGAGTCAATGGTTACATGTGATACGTGACGTGATTAAATTACAAAATAAATGTTACTGTAATCTGTTATATTGAGAAAAAATATGTAAATAAATTACAATTACTAATCAAAATGTTAATGTTGGTGATAATTCTCTTTGGTAAAAAGTTTATATGTAGATTATAACATTCTATATTTGTCATTATATCAAATAACCTTTAAAACAAGTTCGACAGTAATCAGTGTTGAGTGCTGTTGCGAAGTTCACGCTGCCTGGTTTAAAATTATGTATCAGAAATCATTAAATGTAATACATCACATTACTTTAATGAAGTAATTAAAATAGTTACATCACTTGTTAAATTTTTAACAGGGTAACTAGTAATCTGTAACCCATTACATTTCAAAAGTAACCTTCCCAACACTGCTCTGGCAGGAACAATTTTTGGCATCTTAGGTTTTAAATATGAACACTGTCAATCATTCAGGGATATTTGGGATTTTATTTCTCTTTGTAAACTGGTTAAAACGTTTAGATTCATATTTAGATTACTTTCTTGTTCATTAGCATAACATGGAAAAGTGTATTCAGCCCTGGCATACAACACAGTGCACACAACACACAACAGTGATGTATCTTAAAGTCTTAAAGTGACCAAGTGGCAGTGATAAAAAGGATGAGTAGACTGTGCCGTAAGACACAGTATACCCCAACAGACGTCTAAATTTTGGCACAGTTTATCATTTAATCCTCCCAGCCAACAGGTATTTTCTTACAGTAACATTCCTTAGCATCAGCATGTCATTGTTATATAGAGCTGTACGAACTATCAGTGGTGGATAGTAACTAAGTACATTTACGCAAGTACTGTACTTCAGTACATTTTCTAGGTACTTGTACTTTACTTGAGTATTTCCTTTTTCTGCCACTTAATACTTCTACTCCACTACATCTCAGATATAGGTACTGACACAGACACTGAGGACACCGTCAGTGTTATTCACCTACATCAGGTGCACTATTCCTTCATATGATGCACATCACTACTTTTCAGTATCTTGTGCAGTATTTTTCACAACATCATGAGCAATATTATTCTTCAGTGTCATGTTCACTTATCAGTGTAGTGCAAGGTAATTTCTCAGTCATGTGCAATACTACCTTTCATTGTTACATCAGATTCAATATAACTGATTATCAGGCGCAGTCTGCTTTATCCACCATTTTAGTTCATTGTAGTAACTCTTGTACTTATTGTACTCCTGTTGTTACTCTATTAGGCACTGGTTTTTGCTTTTGCTCCTTGAAAACACCTCTATCGTGTATATATATTTAATACTCTATTATTCTAAAACTGGGCCCAGTGAGTGACCCTGACCTGGGGAACCCACATTGTTGTCTGGTTGTTACTGGTTGTGAATCATTAAAGTTGTGGTTACTGTACTTAGTGTTACTGTAATTTGAAGCATTCTCTGGCACAAGAATTTCCCTCAGGATAAATAAAGCTCTATTAAATTGAATTTTCTGTACTCCACTACATTTATTTGATAACTTAAATTACTAGTTACTTTGCAGATTTGGATTATCAATACAAAATATAACTGAACTACCATATTATGATATATTATTATAGGCTTAAGATACCCAGCAGTGTACGAGGCAAATAACATGAGCTCCACCTTATCCAGCTGCTACATAAAGGTAATTAACATATGAATGCATCACTAATTTTAATTCTGTGATATAATAGATGTGTTTCTGTATCAGTACTTTTAATTTGGTACTTTAGGTCATATTTTGATGCTGATACTTTTGTATTTTCACTTGAGTATAATTTTGAATGTAGGAATTTTGCACGTAATTGAGTATTTTTATACCATAGTATTGCTAATCACCTGTTACTTAGCACTAGTGTCAGAGTAGTTCTGTTTAAAGCAAATATATGCAGTTGATATAGGGTTCGCTACTTGTATCTTATGTTCAAGCAGGCTTTAACACACACACACACACACACACACACACACACACACACACACACACACACACACACACACACACACACACACACAGAGCCTGTAACAAACTCGCTCGCTCACCTGAAACTCGTCAAAACACAAGAGGCAGGTTTCATTGCTGATCTCCATGGCAACCGGTGATATGGGGTCATAGGTGAACATTTTCCCTAGCCTCCGTTTTGGCAGGCTTTGTTTCCTCCGATGGATCCCTTTAAGCAGTACACAAACGTCAGGCACGTCTTAAAGCACACCTGCATCAGCAACCCAAACCCAGTGACAATGCTGAATAAAGCGGTAATTTCACCTGTATGCATAATGGCAGACAATTAGCAGCAGGGCTTCAGGACAAACACAGGGATAAATATAGGATCTCCGACACATGAGGAGTCAGAAAAACTTTCATAAAGTCAAGCAAGCAAAGCTGTGGCGGTTAGAGCCGTGGAGTGGGAGGATAATACTAACTTTTGTGGATGTCCAACATGAAGCCATTGAAGTGGACTCTCTTTTTACGAGTGTTTTCCACCCGGGAGTAAAACATATCCATGAGCATAGTCTTCCCTGTGCCTGAGAGGGATTAAAGAAAAAGCAATTAGTCTAAATCCTGTCCTGAGAAAAATACCATAGTGAGTGATGTTTATTTAATTTTTGATCTTACCAACATCTCCATAGATGTAGAAGCCTTTAGGTGGGGGTGGAGGTGGGGGTGGAGGTGGTGGAGCGGGTTCCTCCTTTGGAGCAAGAAGGACAAATGAGGAAATGACTGAAGTATGTTTGTTTTTAATCAAATCTTTTACCAGCTGCTTGTCATCATGAACAATAACGCACAGCAGTTAACCATAAATCTGTGGTCATTCAAAATAAAAGCATAAATGAATTCCCCTATTAAAAGCCACTAAACACTATAACCGGTGACCTACATAAACTTCGTTATATTCATTACCATATAAGACTGAATCATCGTGTAATAAACAAAGTATGCTGAGGCATTAAGCCACCACTACAGTGTGAGGTTTCACATTCTCCAGACTAGCCCACTGCAGGGGAGGAAGACAAAGGGGATCTAATCAACAAGACAAGCCAGGGTTCCCACGAAAGAAAAGCATCATCAGAGGAACAATGGGGGGATTTGTCAGACAAAACGGAGAGGACTGGATGAGGCTCCATACGAGATGGAGTGGACTTGTCTGTGCAGCCTGTTTAGCGCTGCTAATTGTGATACGGTACTGTTGCATTGAGGTGCTGCTGGAAGTCATTGTGCTGCCTGCCTCCTATCATCAAAAGGTCTTTGCTTCAAAAAAACGTCCTCTGTGTGACCAAGCTGAGAATATCGAGTAAAGCCAAATATCTCTAAAAAGGGCCCAAACCATGCAAACACATGTGTCATCAGTATAATCATGACATGTAATGATAACTTGGAGCATATTAGAGATGCTTTATACAGGGGTTAACAGCAGTTTGGTTGAGGATCGTCCGTCTCTGTAACCGGGCAACGCCAAATAGCTTTGGAATTAACTAAGCACTAAATAGAAAGGTTTGTCCCCTTAAAATTTAATTTAGCAACTATTTCATGGAGACGGTACTCAGTGTCCACTGCACTTGGTGTCCACCGCACAAGGAGCACTTGACTCTGGTAAATGCAGACAATGGCCAATTGAAAACTAAATGAAAAAACAAACTTGTTACCCATCCTCTCTCTCTCTGCCCTCTCCCCGCTCCTCCCCGCTACCCCCCCCTCCGTCCCCTCCGCCTGTCCTGTGCTGGAGTGAAATACTGGAAGAGCAACAAGCCTTTCCTGTCTGCTCTGGCATAACAGTGTGTGACTTCTCCCTGACTTCCCAAGCTGCCCTCTGGCATGGTGGGGTAATTGTCAGCGGTGGCTGGAAGCCATTCTGCCACGGCAGAGTGGAGAAGGACAAGGCTGTCCCTCAGCCACTCTGTCTAGCTGAGCTCTGTGGCCTTGTCTCACCTCCTGGAGGAGGATATAGACTGGCACATGGGTGGAAAGTTCACATGCAGGACATGGCCGCTTTGGCTTTGAGATGACTTCAAGAAAACTGCGTTTGAACGTGTTTATCTACAGCCTGAGGCGTCATGTCTCTTACTATGAAAGTTAATGGAGTAACTGTGGGAGTCTAAGTTAGGTTTAAGTGGCACAACTGTCCTGCTGGAGACCTGCAGTGTACAGGAGGACACCACGATGCAGGTCTGACTTGAAGAGGGTGGCTCCCTCTAAACAATGGCCCATTGTTAGCCGACCATCCGCAAAACCACGCCACATTGGGTCAATATTAAGTCAAGTGTACTCTCCTCACAGACTTGGTCAGTTAGTGAGGACAATGGCGGCACTTTCACAGAGAGAACAGACACCGAAAGGACAGTGGTATGACCTGATTCAAACCAGAATAATTGCATAAGTACTCCAGTCAGTGTGTATGTGTGTGTGTGAGAGGCAGAGCAAGAAATAAGGTGCAAAAGGAGAGGGGGGCGGTGGTGTTGATAGCCTAACACCAAAGTATTTGTCAGAGTCCCGAATCAAAAGCAAAAAGGACAAGAATGGCCCAGACAATGGGGATCCCCTCATTACTGCATGGGGACGGTGAGAGAGTGAGAGGGGTGCCGGGACGGGCCCAGCGGGAGGTCTGCCCTGCTGCCTTCCAAAATCTCTGCCTAACCCTATGTGTCTGTGCCAGCCAACCAACAAAACAACTCCCACCACCAAATACTAGACAGTCAGCTCCCCTGACCTAAAAACAACAACAGCCCCCTACATTACGCCGTTCCAAAACTCACATGCACAATACACTTCCCAGACCCCTACCCTCCCTTTGACCTGAGCCCCATGGCCACCATCAGTGATACAACTGGAGTACAGTGCAGTGGACTCTGTGAAGTCCCTCCATATGTTAGACGTCAATGGGGCTTTATAACGGAATGAGAGTCCAGATGCCACACTGTAAAAGGCTTTTAACAAATCCAGGCTGCCGCTGACATTGAAAACTGTGTCCCAAATCATTCACCAGTTTCTACAGTGGGCACTTTTTAACTTTGCATTTTATTTGAGAGTCAGAATTCTTTAAAAAAGTATGCACATTTTAGTTCAAAAATTCCCATAAAGGAAAGAGAATAAAAGGTATGCAGCACACACACACACACACACACACTACTTTTTGCTTTTAAAAAGGTAAACTATGCAGGATTGCTGGTTACTGATTGTAAACATGCTCTCCAGCAAAAGTGAAAGTTAAAACCAACTCCAGATTCACTCTTGTTTGATGTCTCACCTCATTATATTTGTATCTTTCGGGCACTGTGTCTCTTGGATGCCTGCTGCTTACAGTCTGGCACTTGGGTGCTACCTTTTTGTAAAGCCCTGACCTAACCTGAGCACTGTGGGGGACACGCCCGTAAATTTCCTGAGCACAGAAATGAAGAATTATAGAAGTAAATACAGGCAGAGGGCAAAGTTTCTGCACTATAATACACCCCCAGACACTTGTAGTGGGTCATAAGTGATGATTGACACAGATTACTTCTGTCTAAGTCAGGGGGTGCAACCTTTACTACTAAAAGAGCCATTATTGACCAAAAAAAGAAAAAAAAAATCTGCCTGGAGCCACAAAACATATTTTAATAAAGGAAACAGCCTATCAAGTCTGAATAAGCCCATCAACATTACCAATAGGTCTAAATGAGCATTCATTAATAAGATGTACTACAAGGTAGCGACTCTGCAGTGGACTATTCATGATTATTTAGTCCTTTAACTTTTGAGCATTGGTGGTGAAAGCAAATTAATCTGTCCACACATTATTGAATCCTTTATTTTCCTCCAAGTCTTTTTCTTTTTTGGAGTTTGAATCTATAGCTAGCCTCACTAGAGAGACTCCAGGCTCACCACTGCTGCTTAAGTTCAGTAAAACAAGGCTTCAGATCAAAGACGTATGACGCCCCGTTTTGGTTGATGAAACGTTAAAACATTTTTAATTCGATGTATAGGCTACACATTTTTACAGCTGTAGAATGCAATAATCACTTTAGGCCTACAATAATGACATATTAAATCGGAATGTTAATTTTTTTTTTACTTATTTCCATATAATTTTATTTCAAAGCCACTGGGAGCCAATGGAGAGGGTCTAAAGAGCTGCAGGCTGCCTTCCCCTGGTCTAAGCCAGCACATTGTTTTTAGGAAAATCATGCATAGTATACCTTTAAGTCCAAACAATGCAAAATGACGACAACTCAGAAGTGTCCAATCATAATATACTGGGAACCACCGATGTAGAGACTAGTGAATGAGTGAATGGGGGAGTGATTTCAAACCTCACATGAGTCTTGAGCATGAAGGCTAATTCTTGTAATATGAATAGTAGATTCACGAGAAAAAAAGACACTTACTGGCTTTTTCCCAACCTTTCAGCATCATTGCATGGTCTTTATGAGTGGATGGAGTTTGCTCAGTTGCTACTGAGATGCATCTGTGGACGTACAGGTCCAGTGGCTGTTGTTTTTAATCAATAGGCGTAGATGTCACCCTTAATAGAGGACTTTGACTTTGACATAAGACATTTACCACATAAACTAATGCAGAAAAAGTCACCAGAATGCGGGAAATAAAGCGTTTGCGTTTGCGTCTGCTCACAATTTTCTGGTGGAGAAGCCCTCAAAATCTCACCTTTCACATGTGCCCCCCTACCAAAAATAATAAAATGAAAACCCACACCCAAAAGAACACCTTCTGAATGTACATGTCAACAGATGCATCTCCATAAAAACTGAGAGAGATAAAGCCACTGATGATGACCTTATCATATGACTGAAACCTTCAACAAAAGGCTTGTGAGTGAGTTGAATTTGGATTTTCTCAAAGCTGTAGTCTTGATTATATAAGCCTGGTGGTCTTGTATTCATTCATGTAAACATTCAAATAGCCCCTGTCCTACATAAACTGTTATTGAGTTGTTATTACAGTGAAAGTGGCTGGAGTTTGTTGAGTTTATGACACAAGAGGACGAGTTCAAAATGTTTTGCTTATGCCCGTGTTTCATTGCGCTCCTTTCAGCCAATGAAATCACAGAGCGACATAAAAAATTGGCTGCCTGGGTCTGTGGTGTGGTCTTGATCAGCTGACTTTAATCTTTTTAATGATCTAGATCATGAGGGGAATTCCATACAGACTTAATTTAGCTCAAGATCTTTGATGTGGTACTATTTAATAAGAGAGATGCAGGGCTGTCATGAAAACTAACATTAAATATTGGAAAAAACAAATTCTTAACAATGTTTATTGTACTTTGTATGAGATAATTTATCATAAGAGTACATGATATTATATTTCAGAGTGTTGAGGATTTGATTATCGTAATAACTCCTTTACCTCAGCAGCAGAACCTTCACCTTTATCTTCAGCTGTTGTCATCTGTGGCTCTTTTTCTTTATGTTTTGGAAGTTGGCTGCTGTCATCTTTAGAGTCTAGCCTCGATGGTGGTGGGTTCAAGTACATGCTGTTACTGTAGTTCTTCAGGGTGTGCTGCAGCTGATCCAGCTGCCTGAGAACTTTTCTCTGCTGTGCATCTTTCCTCAGGGAGCCAGACTGAACCAGGCGATCATAGTGTCCACTGAGGGCACTAATATGTGCTGCAGGAGACTCAGAGGAGCAGGATGATGCGGATGAACTGCATGTCCTCCAACTAGTGTAACCTTGAAGCACTGCAGCAAAAACATTCTGTGTTAATCATTACACAAAGTTTACAGAAATAAATTCACTCTGCTGGATGCAATGAAATCGTGATTTGAAATAAATGCCACTGAAGTCAGGTGTAATGTAAAGGTTATATGTGCTGCAGTCAGCAAAGTTATCTAAGAGGACAGGCTTTAACACACGAAATCTCCCACAGCCTGAATACTATTGCGTACAACATGACGAACAGACACGTACCTTTTCCACTGCAGATGACTGACAGTCGGCAAATTATCTTTGAGGTCAGAACAGAGTCTCTTAATAAAACATTTATGGAGCATCTGACAGCTGCAGGAGCCGTGTACGCCGCCATGATGTTTCAAAACGCAAAACTTTATTGAAACTCATCTGACACAAATAAGCCGCATGGCTCACGCAGTGCACAAATCAGACTGCGATTTGTCCTGAATACATTTTATCATTTTATCAGATGTAACAAGTGTATATGTATATGTATTTATGTACATTTAATCTTGTAAACATCTGAAATAAACTGCTGCATATTTTACACCGAAACAGATCCCTGTTGTGTAGCCTATATTACTAGATCATATCACTTTTATTAATGACATTAAATATTCCGCTTGTCATTTTCAAAGTGAAGTTTTTTTTTTTTTTTTTTTTAAATAATTGATATTATTTTAAGTATTAAATCCCGAAGCACGTCTGGTCAGCTGTGTTTTTACATTTTAGCAGCAATAACCTTACACTGCGACGCACGACTGGTCCAGATTATACAAATACAATTATTACAATTATGAATATCGTCCAAAAAATTTGATCACTGCCACTGTGCCCGCTGGCGACTTGTAAACAAACGGGGAAGCGTCAGCTGAACCTCAGCTGATCGGAAGTGAAGCGCGCTGGCCCTGCAAGCACGCGATAGTGAGAGACTGAGCAACACCGGAAGTCACATGAACTTCCTTCAACATAAAGCTTACAATTAGACTTTTTAGGTATGTAAACGATAAAACCGCGTGGAAAGTGAATGTACAAATGTATACTGTCATTAAAGCGGGTCACTTCTCTACGTAGGCGCAATTTCGATTTTTCTTTTATTACGCGGACACAACACCCTTCATGTATTTTATTTTGAAGCTCAGCAACGGAACGTAAATATTTGCATCCTGGCTAACTTGACACTATCCCGAGCTACTAGAAGGACAGGGAAGAAATGGCTGATACCATAGCTGACACAAGAAGGCTCTTCACCAAGCCTCAGAACTTAAATGACGCTTATGGACCTCCGAGTAACTTTCTAGAGATCGATGTGAGCAACCCTGAGACCATCGGGGTTGGCAGGGCCAGATATACCACGTATGAAGTCAGACTGAAGGTGAGCCTGCAGTAACAAGTGCTAATGACGTTAGCTTTTAAGCTAGCTACCTGAGCTATCTAACGTCTCTCCTGTAACGTTATCGTTAGTCTAAGAAAGTTGTGACTACCTGACATCGGTATCAGAAAGACCCGCATACAATCACAGACTTAATATGTAAACGTGTTAATGCGTATCTACCATAAATAGGGCGTTAATTGCGAAACGTACAAGCCAACGCTCGTTAGCAGGCTAATAACATTCGTTTAACTAGCTAACACTGGTTAGCTATCTGTCATTAAGCTAACTTGTAATTGATGTTAGCATCGAGTCGAGGTTATTTGACTAACATTAGACATTTTAATACGTCATTGAGTGTTTTGGACAATGTTTTCAAGTACAATGAATCTACTAATGTTTGCTTTACTGGTAACAAACATGGTCCTATCGCTTTGCTAGAGAAGGGAATTTGTTTACATTAGCCTCAAGTGTTTTTCCACAGTGCAGCTGTTTTACAAACTCACACAGGTCATATATCTCCTAATACTTATTATATAAACCCTGCAGCAAGCTGAATAAATTATGATGAAATAACTCCTCCTAAAAGTTAAGGCCTTCCTGAATAGTTCAGATTTGAATTCCAGCCACACCCTAACTTCTTACTGCAAATAATAGATAATAGAAGTAGTTACAGTTGATGGCCAAACTAAAAGGCCTGTATGACCAAATTGCCAGCTGTCCTTACATTTACACATACTAATATTACTTCAGTAGGGATGTTGGTTGGTGTAACAATGCTTTAGTTTGTCCTGACTTTACTGATTAGTCATCAAAACCATCCAAAGTAGTGTACATCAGTAACGGTCTAAGAGGGAAAAAACTCAACAAGTCAGCTTCTTTGGAACTGTAGACAGGATGCTGCCTATCCTTTCCAGTCTCTTCCACCCCCCACCCCCCCACCCCTCAACACACTTCCTTCCTCCTACGCTACTGAAGGACTTGTAGAGGAAAACAAATGCTTTATTTCCTAGAGAAGATTCTGCCATCCATTGTTGAGCTAGTCGGCAGTTGGTCTAAATGCTTGTTTAAAGAAACATGTAAAATTGTTATCTAAGTGCTTGTGAAATGTGACTTGTTAGACCCTTGGCTTACACTGTCCGGAAATTTAGGATCATTGAGCAATCGGTGACGAGAGTAACGGTTAGACAATCCAAGCTATTGCAAAAGAAAGATCATGTTCAGTTCCCTCAGTCAATGCCAAGTCAGCTTAAATTAATTTAGACCACTTTCAAACAATGATAGTACTATACTTAAGTGAATCAACACATTGTAGGTTATGATCATAATAAATTATTAACAAAAACAATCTCAAGGTCCACTTACCCTCATGCTTTGGAGCTATTGACCATATCACACAATTTTTATCAGCAGATGGAAGTTTGCTCAGTTGTCATTGAACTGTAGATGTTCAAAGTGGCCAACATGACCCAGAAATCCCTGAGGTGCTCAGGACAATGGAAAGTTTAAATATCTATAGTTGAATGACAACTTAGCAGACCTCAAATTTAGAGGGTCTTGGGCTTAGATGGGTGTTTTTCCACCTGCTGTTTCTGAGGTCAAGAATGGATTGTCAAGCTCAAATTAGGCATTGTTTCAGGGTCCAAATATAACACGATCAGCTATAGGAGTCTTTACCCAATATGTAGCAACAAAAACATAAGAGCAAGTCATATTATTTTCTTTAAAATGGCACCATTTGTAGGATTTGACAAAAAGTTTTTTTCCAAAGACAATTGCATGCTTCATTTTTCATCAAGTCTGCCACCACATACAATTTGGCATCAATTTAGTAATTCTGGGACTCCACTGAATGCAGTGTTAATGTGCAGGCTGTACTGAGAGTCTGGTACTGTCAGGCAGTCAATGTATCATCTGATTGCCTCATCTCTTATCTTTAAATTGTCATTTCAGTTGACTGACACCCCTGTAGTTAGTGGCCTGGAGTATTTAGATTGGCGAGGAGCCCTAACGTATTTATAGTTTCCCTTTACCTTAAAGAAATGGGTTGAGGGAAGAGAAGCCGTCTCCAGGCATTAGCGTTGAATATAAGGCTACTGTACTTGATTAGCGTGTAATAATTAGCATATGCGTGTAATCAGCATTATTGTGCACCTCATAGCCCTGTGTGACCCTGCTTTGCATAAGACCACAGAAGAAGCGGCGCATCCCTCACTTCCCAACAAATGTGGTGTCAACTTTGCTTTGCTTCTCTCCTTCTCCTTTCTTCAGCTTTCTTTAGAAGCATTTTACTCCATCTCCAGCATGTTAAGAGTGTTAGCCACAATGCCTCGGGCTGGAATGCATAGCCTATGCTTTGCTCTTTTTGTTTCTGTCTTACTTATAATATTTAGAAGCACTTTAATTCTGTCATCTAATTATGCCAGACAGTTTCTGTTTATAACTCATTCCCTTGTTTCCTGTTCTCACCGCTGTCCTGCTATCCACCCCGAAATCGAGAGAGCCCTTGTGGTCGCACTGAGAGAGTCTGCTTAATCCCCTCATTGAGAGAAGAGAAGAATGAAACAGGCCAGGGTGTGGGGGAGCTGGAGCGTTTATTCCCTATCCTTACCCCCCCGCCCCCCACCCATGGGAGGGCAGAAAGCCACCCCCTCACCAGCCTTCATCCCATTGCCCACTTATCCCATTTCACTCCCAGCTGTGTGCAGTCAGTTGCTGAGTTCATAATGTGTTACTGAAGCTCCTTTGATAACTATATATGGTTTAATGTATAGTGTAAACACCAGGGCAAGGGGCTGTACCTTCTATTAAATAGTAAAGTTTGTCTTGACTCCATTAGAAAAAATGCCAGCTTATGCATTTGGCTTGTGACTCATTGGCAATGTCTGAATGTTCATCAAGTTAGTGGTGAAACAAATAGTATAAAGATTAGATTATCATGTGAGCAGCCAACTGGTTGCAGTGGCTCTGAGGCAGGTTACACAGTCACTTGTTGACAACCGGGCCTGCATGTGGTGTTCAAAATCAATGGGATCAATCTACTTCTTTCAGTCAGGTTTTTAAAGAGGTGGAAGCTAAGTTCATAGTGAAAGGAGGCGGATATCTCATTTTGCCTGAGCAGACTTGTAATGTCCAGGGTCGTGTTGAAACAATGGATTTTTGTTCTCACCTAAATCCCTTCGTTTTAAGCGTAGTTTCTTAAATGGCTTATGGACCACAGGAAGCTGGAAGGTTTGGTGTTCTTTCTTCTCTGCCTCTGCACATGTTTTTCATGTTCCTAATGGACAGTTATTCTGCAGAGTCCTGTCATATCACCTTAATGGTTTTTTTTTTGGTGGTTGCTAGTTTGAGAGGATTCCCTTAAGCAGTGTATTTGTTTGGACCCTCAGCAAACACGGGGTTGGAGTTGGTGTGTGTTTGAGGTGGGAGGAGGGGGGTGTTGGGTATTATCAAAATTTCTTGTCTTTAGTTGGTTCCCATCTCATCCAGAGAGCACATTCAGGGGAACGAACTTTGGGATCTCACTTTGTTTATGGATAGGAGTACATAAAAGGCCTCTTATAGCTCTGTCGCTCACTCTCACTCAGTCTTCTACCCCTCCTCTTCTCTACTCCCATAGCTTCTCCCTCTCTCTTTCTTTCTCTTTCCATTTGGGCTATGGGGCGGGGGCCTTTGGTCATTAATAAAATGGGGAGAGATGGGGAGTGGGTGTGTATGTGGGGGGGCGCTTGTCAGGCACAGTCAAGTGTAATCCAAAGTCTACAGCATCCTCTTCGACAACTATTTTAATGGAAATAGGGAACATATTGTATCAAGGCTACCATATCCTACTTGAAATGACAGTATCAAAAGTGGGAGTTGATACTATGGCAACAAAGCAGCTTTTTGCCAGCTAGGCGAGTCGGAGAGAGGGTAGGCTGTCAGGCCGCAGGGGCCGGCAAGCGAGTGAACGAGTGAGAGAGTACATGGAGAGGCGAGAGCGAAAGACCCATAGCCCCAACGCTTTTGTTCCCTGTCTTTTTTTCCCCCCATTTTGGAATATGATGCAATGAGATGGTATTATGTTGCCATTTTTTATGCTATTATTCTGAAAGGAGAGTATATGGGAGGGGTAAGAAGGGGGCATGGGGGAGGTTTAGGATGCGCACTCTCAAACTTGACTTAATCCATCCTGCTAAAAGCTAATGCATGGTGGCCTTGAACTATTCTCTCAGGAGATGAGTGATCTTTGTCCCCTCTCTCCCTTTTTCTCTGTCTCGCTGTTTTTAAGGGTTCTGCCTCTTTTCAACCCATTTTCAATGAGCCTAAGGTATTGTGTCCCACACATTATGAATCACATGCTCTTCCTATGGATCGTAGATTGCACCTTGTACACTCATAATGGAAAGTGAAGCTAGGAGGTTTACTTTGAAGGAGATACATCTAGCTTTATGCTCCTTTTTTTTCAAGATACAGTATTTTCTCTTTAAAATCTCCTCTAATAAGACCATTAATTCCTTAGTTTTGTGTTTATTTTGTTTTCTCTATGTTTCATTTTTAACAGCTAACCTAATTTCTTCTACTATCCTGTGCTTCCTCTCTTATGTTTTATCCTGTTCCTTAGAAAGCGAGAGAGGCAAAGTGTGCCTTTTTAGACAATTAATGAAATGCTAAGACCCTGTCTGGGTGTGGGCTGGTCCCACCTCCCAAACACTACAGGGGCCAGTAAGTTGAGACACCCTGGCCCTAACCTCTAACCAGCCGTGAAGAGAACAGAGGCCAGGGAAACCTTATCTTTGACTCGTAGAGCTCTCACGCACCGCCTCTTTCAGTGTGTGTGTGTGTGTGTGTGTGCGTGTGAGAGAGAGAGAGAGCGAATGAGACCTCTCATTTTTCAGTTCTGTCGTTTTCGTTCCTCCCCTTGTCCTGCAAGGGCAATCTCTTAATCACAGGGTTTGAGAGGGCGAGAGGATTGAAAGGCCAGGTGACTTTCTTCCCTTACGCTCTCACCGCTGGCTGCATTGTGTAAGGACGAGTAGTCCTGGTTAGACTGTGTGTGCACAAACAGGCTTGAATGCCTCAGGCTATTATAATTACATTGTTAACTGTGTGACTGGTCAAATCTTTCTGCTTAACACCTGTGCATGCATGCTTCATGTACGTCAGGGTGTGCTTGCGCGTGGTTAAGTGTTTTCAGTGTGCACATGATGGGATTAGAGTCACGGCGGTGGCAGATTACCTGTAACTGTGATCTGTTGTGGTGGGGATTAACTTTGCGGCGCTCCATGCTGTGAGGTAACATGACGCAGCGGGGACAGACCACGGTGAGAGGAGAGTGGAGTTAATGCTAGAGCACTGGGGTGATAAAGCTAAGATAATCCACTTCTCCTGTGACCTGAGAAAGAGGAGGAGTGCAGGGCTCATTGACAACTTCACCTGGAGAGAACTTGAAATAAGTGGGAAAGGGAAGTTTTCAAGGCTGTCGGTGAGTCACATAAAAACACAGTGGGAAAGAAGGAGTGGCAGAGACTCAGTGAGTTTATATGCGCCCAAGTGATTTTAAACAGAACAAGGAAATACTTCTGTTATTGCAATTGTCATCTTGAACAGGTTATTTCACTGGCGTCAGGTTTTAATGACAGTACACGTCAGTTACGTCATTTGAAGCTGTGGTAGTTGGTGATCTTTTGAAATATTTTTTGCATGTCTACAGTGAAATCTGGTGTCTGTGTTTCTTTGCATGAACCACAAAGGTCACAAAAAGATACTGGATACAAAATGGCTTCTTTATTTAGAAAAATAGTTGGTGGTGAAAAAAATTGTATCATGGGGTGAGGGTGAAACAGCTTTTTTGTTACAGTTAACACTGAAGTTAGGGCCTAATTAACTAAGAGTTTGAAAACTTTGACAAATGTTGAAGTCAGGTGGTATTATACACAAAGATAGCGTAATTATCAGCTGTCAAACCACAAACACACAAAGCACAAGAAACAAAAATAAGAAAATAACAGTACGACACAGGGGCTATTAAAGGTTCTAGGATAATTATCTTTCCAATGCAAAGTAAACTACGCTTCAGTATCGCAGGTTTCACTCTGACACACTCACACACACCTCTCTCATGCTTTCTCTCACAGACAAACAAACTCTCCTACAAACACCATGTGATTTATTGTACCAGAGTTATCTTAAAGGGACAGTTCACCCTAAAATCAAAAATATAAATTTTCATCGTACCTGTAGTGCTGTTAATCAGTCTAGATTGTTTTGGTGTGAGTTTCTGAGTGTTGGAGATATCAGCAGTAGCAGTGTCTAACAGGACTAGATGGCACTCAGCTTGTGGTGTTCAAAGCGCCAAAAAATAACATTTGAAAAAACTCAACAGCAATGCCTCTTTCCAGAGATCATGACCTGGTTACTCAATAATAATCCACAGAGCTTGTGAGCAGTTTCATGGAGGAACTATTTTCTTGCTACAGAACTACACCCACCAACTGTGTAACTGTGCAGAAGGAAGTGTGCCTCCACTGCTAGCTTATTTAGCACCACTGAACTAGCTAACATTACAGCTTACAGCTGTCCCCTTTAAAACAAACACAATTATGTAACAAGTAGGCCATTACACACACTACATATCTGTTAACTGCTCACATTACCAGATATTCTATCCAATATCTTGTAATCTGAGCCTAGCATAAGACTGCTTAAGCCAATCTGCACTGAAGTTAAAATCACCAAAACTGTCACTCCATTTGCTTACTTTACATTTTCTATTGAACCATAGGCTACCACACATCCTTCTGGACATAAATGATCAAACAAAAAGCTCGGAATAGTGGAGAGGTGGGTTACAAACATCTAAGCATCTAAATCAAGTAAAACTATTGTTGCCAGTTTATTAGGCACACTTCGCTAACGCAGTCCTTTGCCTGATATCAGACAGCATTGTGAGCTTGTTAAACTCCGTTTCCATCATCAGTCTGACATTGCATCCACATTAACCGATTTCCATAGGGGAGGGGGATTTGATTTTCCCTAACCAGTCACTAGAGATCCATGTATCAACCTGAATCTAATGTCATTTTAAGCCAACACTGATGTGTGGCCATGCCAACATGCTGGTTTTGCCAAGGTTTTAACAGTGGTGTGGAGCGAATCTAACCAAATTACGATGGGGTGATATTGAGAAGGCATGCTGATTTTAAAACCGCATTAACAGTAGTTCCTCTCATTGATAGTGCTCACCGTTGTTATACACCCCCTTCGGTTCTAGCACACCGCTTTGCAGCGTTAAGTACCACCTGTGACGCTGATTTGCTAATTGTTAGTCTAGAGACTTGCACGTTTTATTGATTGATTTTTATTTTAACCAAGAAACCGCTTTTACACAGAAGGCTGTTTCTGTTATTTAGCCCCTCCACTTGTTAATATAATGGGGTGCACAAAGTATTAGAAAACTCCTGCAATTTAACAGCACCACAAACTACATATTTCAAATTATGTACATTGCAGGACTGTCGTTTTACACTACATTAATTTTATGTGTATCTAATAAACTGGCAACTGAGTGTATACTGTGACATAAACCAGGATTATATTTAAACAATTTCACAAGGTAACATTTGTCAGCTCATGTTTTTAATTATAAATATTTTATCAAACAAGTTTGCTCTTTCCAACCAAATCTGTGTAGGATCCATAATTTTGACTGAGGAGAGGACAGAGCAAAGAGGGTAGAAAACGAATGCCTGCATTTTCCCCATTGAAACACCACAAGAGGAGTCTCAAGGGCAGAAAATCTGACTTATTATCGTAGAGCGAGGGAAATAAAGAGGAAAAAGACTGAAAGGGAGAGACCATGAGAGCGAAAAGACCACTCCTGCTCTCCTTCCTCCTCATTTAGTCCTGCACAGACCAGATGAAGCTCCCAACCCCTCCGGTTTTTCTGCTCTTCCTTTATGACCACGTACGCCCCCTCCTTTCTCTTTTGTTCAGCCATTTACTCAGCCTTCTAGTTAACTCTCCATCCCCTTTACTGCACACAGTCACAGTCGTCTGCTCATCGATCAGTCTGCTGCTCACACTGTATTCATGCTGCACCTACTTGCTCAATTGCTTTGCTCTTGTGATTCCTCCTTCCATGAATTCTGACCTTCTGTGAATGTGGCCTGCCAATGAAATACTCATTCACTCGCTCCTTGTTTGTACATTGTCACGGGATGGCCATGTGCTGTCAGGACTAGTGAAGAGGTTTGGCATTGTGCTGTAATGTGCTGTTTGCTCAATGTTCTCTGTCAATGTCGAAACATCTCCCCTTTTTAATATGAAATTCACTCTCAAGTGCTTGTCAACAGCAACTTAGAATTATGCACACATCTGCGCATTGGCGTACAAGAACACACACAAAAATGGCAAAACATTCTGAGTGCGATAGACCTTGGTGAGCAAAACATGAGTGAACTTTCAATTTTTCTATTCAGTTCGGTTCAATTTGAACGAGTCTTTGTTTTTCTGTTTTTTTTCCTCCTCTTTTTTTCCCCTTTATTAAAGTCAGAGTAGATGACACAAGGCTACGCCCAGACCCAATGCAATAAAACCCTTCACTCTGTCTTTTTCCTGAAGTTGGTACATTCTCTCCATACCGTCTTCTTATAATAATTTTCTGCTGTTAGTACTCATTCCCACAGGAAGTACAACCCTTGATTGGTTGATAGTTGTCTGTTAAAAGGCTATATTGGGGTTTCTCAAAAATGGTTTATTTTAACCTTTTAAGCACTGTTTCAAGTCTTCAAGGTTTTTAACCCCCATGTAACCATGGCAACAGTACTGAGTAGGGATGCAAGATATTGGATTTTTTGCCGATATCCAATATGCTAATATATAACAACTTATTTGGCCGATACCGTTATCGATATATCCACTTCTTTCCCCACCTAATTTTAGTGATCATGAAGCCTCTTCTGTAGTGGAATTAATCTCATGTTATGCATGCATACTCTTATCGTGTTGGCCCACCAGCAGATGGAGACATGAAATACAGTGCTTTTTAATGTATGTGATATTTATTCATTGTGCAGAATAAGAAAAAGCATGTTTGCCAATTCTAATAGTTCATTTTAAAGCCGATATTGGCCTATACCGATGACATACTGATATTATCAGCATGTTGGCTGATTCTGATATTTCGTTTTAAAGCAATATCGGCCGACACTGATGACCTGCCGATATTATCGTGCATCCCCAATACTGAGACATTAACAGTCTCAAGTCTCAAGTGAACCTTATTGGTGGTTATAGCCCACTTATTACATTTCCTAAAACAAGGTTCCTTTTAACAACAGACAGTGTTTGGTATTAATGTCATAATGCATGCCAGTGTGTTCCAGTGCCTGAAATAGTGGCGCCAGTCCTCCAGTGGGAAGTGGCAACTCATGACCATGCTCTATCCATTATTTCCTTAATTTATGAATTAATCGTTGTAGTCCAAAAAGTGTCAGGCAATAGTGCCCATCACAATTTCCTTGCGGCCAAAGTTATGTTTTCACATTGCTTGTTTTGTTCGACCAGTTTTACTTCAGCAGGTTTAAAACAAAAAATGTTAAGTTTACTCAACATCACAACAAGCTGGAAATTGGAATTGATTGTGTCATATTTGCAAGAAAAGATTGACCTGTGACAAAATAATTACTGATGAATTTTCTGTAGTCAAAGAATCAATAAGTTGTTTCAGCTCAAAAGGGAAAAATTATTCTTCCATCTGCAGTTTAAAGAAAATCTAACTAATTCAGTATTCAGAGCATTAACATAGCAGCAAACAACAGTTTGCTTTGTAAAAATGTTGTAAAGTTGTAGTGTCCTCAGCAAAGATTGAAGTCATGCCACCTCCGAGTTTTAATCCAAGTTTCTCTATTCGTTGTTGTGGTTGACGGTCCAACCACTTGTGCATGTTACTGAATCTGAGTCCTGTGTGTTTCCCACTGGCTGGCCAATCACTGCCACGCTGCACTGCGCTCATATGGTAGTCACTGCTGATATTGGTACAGCGTCGTCATGGAAGCATAGCACTCATCCTCGGTCCCTCCCCAGGTTAACTCTGTCAACACTGTTGCTGTTGTCAGCACCGTTTGCGCTGTTAGCACCATTAGCTGTCAGCTCAGCCACCTCCATGTTGAGAGCCGTGTGCAGATCTCTTGACAATAAATATGCTCTGAATTTTGTATAGAGCTCCTTTAAGGAAATTTCCTCAGTAAAAAGTGACACATTTAAGAGTTTGCCACCTGCCTGTGTGTGTGTATGTGTATCTACAGACCAACCTTCCCATCTTCAAGCTGAAGGAGTCTTGCGTACGGAGGCGGTACAGCGACTTTGAGTGGCTCAGAACGGAGCTGGAGAGGGAGAGCAAGGTGAGCCACTGAGGTGAACTCAACACAAAGGCTCTTGAGTACTTGGCTTTTCAAATCAGCACACAGCAATATCTGCGATGTTTTTGTGCTTAGAGAAAGTTGTTTTCTTTTGAACCTTTGCAGTTTGTTAGCCTCAGAAATGTCACATAAAAATGTTCTTACCAGATCATACTGTACACATTATCAGTACAGGATCATAGTTTAGTGAGCTGTCTTTTAAAAAACAAACAAACAAAACACAAAACATTTTATTTATTTTATTTTTTTTTAAAGCGCTTAAATCCTCATTAATGTTATTTATGCCTGTTTAACTGCTGCTGTATGATTTCTGTGGATGCTCTTTTATCTCAGGTGGTCGTCCCACCTCTCCCAGGAAAGGCTCTTTTCCGGCAGCTTCCGTTTCGAGGGGATGATGGGATATTTGATGACTCTTTCATCGAGGAGCGGAGACAGGCTCTGGAGCAGTTTCTCAACAAGTAAGCCTTTCCTTATCCTCTTCATCTTCCTCCGCTCCTCCACGAGGTTAAAACAATTTATTCTTTACAATTTTGTTTTTGTTGTCGCAGTCGTTTGCGGCTCCTTCCTGAGCGCGGTATCATTTTAACTCTCAAGAACAATGAAACACTTTGTGCAATAAGTATATTCAACTTTTTCACTTCTCTTCATATTGTTAACAAACTGAACCCGCAGAGACAGACAGGTCTCTTTCCTCACTATCCTCCTTAATTCTCTTTTATAATTGCCTCGCAAAGGACAAGAACAACCAAAAGAGGACTCAAGTGTGCACCCCCACAACATAATTTTTCCCACATTTGTTTTATTGTTGATGTGTAATTTATGATAATTGCAGCTCAAATTACAGCGCGTGGTTCCGTGGGATGGTGTGTGCACCTCTGCTTATTTTTGATCCAGCATGTCCTCATTTTCAGCTGCAGAACAATAAAAGTTACAGTGTGATTGTAATTATTTGCTTTGATTGCAGACTTGGCCATTATCTTTGTTTCATGTGCAAATGCATCAATGTTTCCTTTCGGAATATTAAGTGTGCAAAGACAGTTGAGAAAATTAAAATCCATAAATATGTTTTTTTAAAGAAGATGAGAATTTGTTAGTAATTAAGATTTTTCTCCCCCCTTGCTTCGTATGAATGAACCACTGCTGTTGATCATATCATTGTTCAGACTTGATACTTGCCGATGTGGCTGGCAGCATTGTTTAATCTGTGATTGAGAGCATTGTGAAGAGGAAATCTCTTGGAATGGTAAACATGGTTGTCGCTGTGAAACAAGTGAGAGGGAGGAGAGGAGATAAGCTTCAGTTTTTGATTAGGCTAGTCAAACATAATTCATACTTCAGGTAAAGAAGAAGGGCTTGCATCCCCACTTCAGAAAGCAAGCGAGGCCATGACATTTCTACATGCTTCAGCTGCACCTTGTCCTCAATGTCAGCGTCTCAATTTCCCAAACCTATTAAGCAGAGTTTTTTGGGGGGCGGGCATGATCTCTCCAGTGATTGCCCTGGTATTTGACTTGTGAATGCCTCCCATGGGCCTTAATTTGTCTAAAATATTTCCCATTACAGGTTAAGATGTATGCATAGGCACAATGTCATCATGTTGATCTGTTCTGAGTAATATACCGTTTGAAAAATGGGATGTTTTTAGGGTCTCAGGTGCACTGGCTCATTCTCGTTAAGCTCCTTTTACATCATGAGAAGGGACATTTGGGGATGTTAAATGTCAAAGTGGCTTTACCAGAGGAAAACAAAAAAATAATATCCTGAATGCCCCTTGCATTAACGTCACACAGATCAGGATAGAGGAACTAACAACACTATTTTGTTTGTGTGAGTGCAGAGGAACCATTGTCTGTTAGCTAGCTGTCACTGGAAGACATGGGGAAGATCAATAAAAACTAGCAAATGAGGCTTGGAGTATTTTTTGCAAACTTGTTTTTCAAACTCTGCACAATAGGAATCAAGGCGGTGAAATCCTACATGCAGAGTGAGAAACATAAAATCGCCAAGAAAACCCACAAACAAACGTCAGATGTTACCCACTTCTGTTCTCCGATGTCTTCACCGCACCTGAATGGATTAAAAAAAAAAGTCATGATTTATATTACAAAAATTGTCCCTAAACCTTTATGTTGATTCATATCTTTGTTCTTTAATTTAGTCTTTTGTAAAAGTGGCATTAAAAAAGAAAAAACTCTTTGACTTTTATTGTTGGTTGTCCAGCAGTGTCTTTGGGCGCTGCTGAACACAATATTCACAACTGTCCTGATAATGGAAGTTCACCATGATCAACTTATTGTATGTGTTTCATATCACAAACTGCCATAAAATCATATATGGTCCCAACACTAGTTGAAACTCCTACAGAAGGCTCTTGTGGATCTTTACCCCAGACCGATGGGTCTTTCCCCTACATAAGTTATCTCTCACATCCATAACCAATGTGTGTAAAATTTATATTAAATGCACAGTAACTCTGTGGCATGGTCAGAGTTTTCAAAATGTCATTAATCCTCATCAGCCTCATAAGTGACAAATCATGCAGACAGAGTTTTATCTTGATCACCATTAAACTAGATTTATTAATGTTGATATTGATTACTTATGATTGCAGAGATTGTTAAAAATTGTGGTTAAGATTGATTGTGTAATCGCAACATCCCAGGTCCAGTCAGAGACCTTTATGCCTATATATAGCTGGATCCCAACTGTCAGCAGGTTTTGAGTTTGTGGTGTCCAGCACTTTGTGCCTGTATTGTACAGACAGCAGAAAATTGACAGGAAATGAGAAGAATCAAGGATGGTATGCAACAAGGGTCCCCAGCTGAACTCCAACAGGGGATGTTGCAAATAATGGTTGACGCTAACAGGATTCCTCAAACTGTTTTATTTTTTAATGTGATACTATTCTCTGACAATGCTTTGCAAACAAAGTGGATCTGAAGAGTGTCGACTTGCTGGGAATGAACAGCGTTAACATTAGTTGATTCAGGAAATGGAGGGAAATTAATTGATCCGTAGCATAATTTTAAAAAACATTCTTTTTAATCTTTGGGCTTGGGGGAACGTATTTTCAAGTCAAAAGGCAAGTGAAGTCAAGGGTAGGGCTAGGTATTGGTACTTGATATCTTATAAGGTATCAGCCGAAGTAACCCAGTAACAATTATTATCAAAATGTCTTCAGTCAAATGATAACAGCATTTGATTCTTTTGCAGCGGGCGTCTGGTGAAGTCGAGCGTGGTGTCTTTGACCGAGTTAGCAGTTCAGCGTGTTGGGGTGCCACCAAAATGTTCAAAATTATGGCTAACAGTATGCAACATGCCACTTTATTCACATTATGGGTATTGATTGATGTACTCTATTGGTATAGGTATCTTTAAGGGTACAAGTATTGGCACTGGTATTGTAGTTTTTTTGAACGATACCCAGCCCTAGTCACAAGTCATTGGTGTGAAAGTCCAAGTCGAGTAGCAAGTCCATTTTGATTTTGTTGAGTCTAAAGTAATCAAATTTTAGACACAAGTCTGACTTAAGTCCAAGTCACGTGTGGGTAAAGTAGCTTCATGTTTTACATAATTTCTTACATCATTTTGATTTATATGCAAGCGATGATATGATTTATACCTACATTTTTTTTTCCAGACTTTTTTTCCCTCATATTTCCTACCTTCAAATTAGTCCAATGTGCCTGTCAGTCTCTGTCTGTCCTGCTCATCCATATGTGTCCTTGCGTCACCGAGCCTCGTCAGTTAACACACTCGCTCACGTTTGAAACCTGCCTTCTGCTCTTGTGTGTTTCAGAGTGGCAGGTCACCCTCTAGCTCAGAACGAACGATGCCTGCACATGTTCCTACAGGACGAGTTTGTGGACAAGAACTACACCCCATCCAAAATCAGACAAGCCTGAAAGAAAACACGGCTCTGCTCAGCCTGGTCTGGCTCAGCCTTGCTCGGCCCGACAGCCCAAAGCTCTCTTCACTGCTCCAGGTTTCTCTCAGACAATAAACATTTCAATGACAACTTCCCCTCCCCGCGCCCCCCAAAATATTATTGTTCACTGCCTCTTTTAGTTTAATTAGTGACCCTGATCGGTGTTTGTTTTCACTTTCTAATTGGAGTCAAGAATGTTGGACACATAACTGTGGTTGAAAGTAATTTATAGTAATTTCTCTTTATGTCTGGAAATGCCACTAACATGGATATATTATGTATTTATCATTTAGCTATGTCTTGAATATATTCATTTATATAGCATCATTGAATGAGCGTTCTATGTATGCAAAGCTCTTGTAAAGACCCACAGCGTTTCCCATTATATACTATATATCCAGTATTGGCATGTTGCGCACGATACCTAGCAACTAAACACACACACACATACACACACATATATATATTTGATGGGCCTCGACTTTCAAATCACACTTAGTTGATCCTCTCTTCAAAAGGAAGCACGTGTGTGTATCGACCAGCACCCGCCCAGTTATCACGATGATTTTCTAGTAAGACAGAAGTAATTTACACAGAGGGAACTGCAGTATTTCTACTGGCTATATGCATTTTGAGATTTGTATACTGCTGTGCCATTTTTGTTTATTTTGAAGATTTTCCAATAAAATAGGTGAAATGTCTCCACGCATAAAAACATCTGTTGATTTGGACTGTTGACCTGTCTAACACTCCACACTGGATAGTCAACTGCATGCTGCCACATAAAGTAAGTCATCTATCATCTTCATAACAAAGAAGTTTAGGCCTATGGCTAATTTAGAGAGAGTTCATTAAAGGTCCAGTGTGTAGGATGTAGAGACATCTATTATCAGAAATGGTTTGTAATATTCACAACTGTGTTTTCATTAGTTTATAATCACCTGAAAAAAAGAATTGTGTTCTTGTTACCTTAAGCCAAGTTCAGACCAAAGACTCGCAACAAGAATGAGCTGGTTTGCAACGTTCTGAAAATCTGCCAGTTCACACCAATGCGATCAGACGATACAGTGTATCGTTTCCATAGCAACAATTCTCTTTACTTCCATTTCAGCTTAGCTTTTCAGGCGTATTTGGTTGCTGAATATATTTTTTAGCTTCTTAATAGCGATAGTGAGACACTTGCTACAGTTGCATTTTAATGAAACAGCGAAAACACAAACAAAAGGTCCCGAGCTTCAGATAGACCGTATCCGTGATACATTCGCCACAATAATTTGAAATACCCTGCACTGATTAATCAGTTATGCAGTGAGCAGCAGCAGCGACCCAGCAGCAGACCAACACATTCTCACTCTGACCTCGTCACATATCGACGTTTGGTCATGGACCTTCCACGTCCAGATACGACATGAAAGGTACCCTAACTGCGTTGGTTGTTGACATCCTAGGATGCTGTTTCAAGTACTGCCCTTTACATGCATTGTCTTCTTTTTAAAATACACTTCCGTATTCACATGGAATTTACCGTTTACATACAGTCTCTTTCAAAATAAACACAGTTTTCAGTACAACAACGCGGGCTGACATTTTATTTCCTCCAACAACTAACACATGGTTAGGTTTAGGAAAAAAGAGCAGGGTTTGGCTTTATAATCTTTCAGGACGCGAACACTGCTCTCTTGGGTGAAAGTCTGTGTTTGTTGGACCCATCCACATCTTGCTGCAAATCTTTGGTCTGAACTGAGCTTTAGAATGAGCTGTTCATATCTACATATGGAGCGGTTCCACAGAGTCCGCCATGTTGTTCTACAGTAGCCCAGAACAGACAAACCAAACCCTGGCTCTGGATAGGGCTTTTGCATTTTTTATGTTTTTGTGTTTTTACATCAGCTATTGTAGTTCTCCTGCACACTTCAGTTTCAGTTCTAATCTCACCAGTAGATGCCACTAAATCATACACACTGTCCCTTTAAAATATCCTCCTGAGACCTGAACTTTTGTTTGGTATGCATTTTTAATTTCTCCTAGCTATTTGTGGTCAGTAGCACCCACTTTAGTGTCGGGATCAGCTGCAGACTGACTTGGCAGAGATGCCTGCCATCTTGTTTTTATGTTGATTAGTGTATTCTGCTCTTACTGCCACCAGACAGCACAAAAAAGTGTCCACAAATGAGGACAGCAGGTTAGAGTTAAGCAGAATTAAGTGCAAGGTCAAGTAAATCCAAAATGTGATGTCCTCATGTGAGCACACAGGGTCTCAGAAGAATTTTTCCGAGTTATTAAGAATACAGTAGGCTACCTTTAAATGGAAAACACTTCATAATGAGAGTGCAAAAGAAATGCTTGAGTAATCCTCAACTTCCATATGACTCTTGACCATGTAATGCACACATTAATGCAGGATGTATCGTCATAATTAAAGCAGATATTATAAGATTATGGTAGATGATAATATACTGCCAAATTAGCTTGAATTCGCTTATGTAGAAAATGGCATTTTAGATCTGAGAAGCGCAGAGTACTTGTTCAGTTCCTCTTCATACTCATACTTTAAGTGGATGTGCCTTAATAACCATTTGCAAATCAGTATGACAACATGACTTTACTTAGTGGGACACGTGTCAGTCAGGTAACTTGTAAGAAATGTGGTCATGCGTGTCTAATTTAGTCAGTAGTGACAGCCCAAACCTTTAAATGTGACATGAATCATGACAGTTGGATTATGAAGCAGCAACATGTAAATGTTTGCATCTGATCACCAGTTTGATAGAAAACAGCTTCATATTTCAATTAGAACAGAGAGACCGATCAAATGCATCAAACTAAAACACCCCCCCATTTTTTTTTTAATTTAACTGGATTCCAGCTAATTTGGTTTTATACAAATTAATGTATCAACTAGTTCCAAATGAGCAATCAAGAATTAATAATCCATAAAGCACTAAGGAATCGGTCTTACATTAGTTAGTCATTACCGTAAAACTTCAATTAAAAGCCCAGTCTCTTTTACCAGCCTGGTGTGGCTACACATTTTGACAAATAAAGGCCTGGTCTAGTTGCCAAGCAGTTAAATTTTTTAAGTTGTGCAGATGTATAAAAGCAGGTTGTTGGCTGCTTTAAAGTATATTTCCATTCCTCAATTACCCTGTAAATTATTTATATTCATTTAGTCCATAAGGGTCCTCAGATTAAAAGAATCAAAAGGGTTTTTCATAAAAATTAATCCAAGTTATGAGTATTATTTTAACAGGATAAACTGGTGTTATGTCGGTATGTTGGGTGTTGTAGTCCTCCAGTGCCATAACTCAATCTCTGTCTGTTGGAGCTCAAATGAATGATTCATACCTGATGTATTATCTGAAGCCTAATTTTTATATAAGTAATATTCATACTGGTTTAAATAAACAATTTGATTGTATTTCCAGATCTTTGCTGAGCAACAGTTGTGTGGAAAAGGAGTTAAAGGCCTGTCCCAGATATAGGCCGTTGACTTCAGTGATTTAAGCAAATAATAGCCAGGGCTATTAAAGTTTTACGGTACTTGTGCATGTGTTTTCTACCCCTATTATAAAATCTTTTTTAAAATTGTACTTAACTTACTGAGATCTTGGAAGAGCATTTGGCAGTTTTTTGAAAGCAGTTTAATTCAGTGTCTTTTATTCTCTCGGTTACAACTCTAAATAGTCATAACTCCAAATATGTACAATAGAATAAAAACATCACAGGCCACAAAAACATTTTCCAAGTGCTGAATATCATTTTATCCAGTGTTAGTGCCTAACTTCACAAAAGTCGACCTAGAACAGCCTCAAACAGGACACACCAACACAAACAGGACAGTAACCACTTAAATACAAACACCATCTTCAGATGAATGTACAGTCAGGAGGCAACGCAAGCATGTCCTTTAAAAGTCTTTTTCTTCATAGAGTTGGCACCTCTTCTTCTTCTTCTTCTTCTTCTTTGCCCCGTGCGTTTGGTTTCAGCACCGGATCGAGGGACAGCGTTTCACATGCCCCATTACGCATGCGTCATTTTTTTTCTTTTGGTTTCCTCCATTGGGATTGATCACAGCAATAAAAGACTGAATTGGTCGTCAAGCTCATTGGTCTCACAGACACTCGAAAAACTTGTGAATATATAACATTTCTTTGTCAGACATACTTGGCACGCGCTCTCCAGAGTCTGTAGGCGATATTTAAACACTGTGGGTTTCCTGTGCCCACACCAGAGACTGCAGGATTTCAGTATCACACAGGTAATTCTATAATGAAAGTTACAGGCTAATCCTTAACTAGAGCGACTGTTAACAGGCTACTCGGTGGATTCCGGCTGTGTTGCAGTCTTTGTTTCAAAGGAGCCTATAGGCCTAAACAGGCTATTTTAAGACAGCCTAAGAGATTTTGTGCTCAGCGAAAATTCAACCCACGGTTACACCTGCTATGATTTGACATTCTGTCGACTGCTGGGTGGGTCTCTGGGCCTTTCAGCTCAAGTCTCTTCCAGATGGGGGAGAATTCATATATCGCTGGACTTGTACATGTCGGAGAGGAGCCTGGTGATGGGCACGTTGCCGATGGTCTTCTTGAAGAACACCTCCTCTATGGTGGACGGGCCCACGGAGCGCAGCGCCGGCAGGAGCAGGAGCAGCTTCCCGAAGCGACACGGCTGAGTCGGGTACCTGAAACACATCAGTGGGGTCAAACACATCCTCTGTCTCTCTCTGGCTCTCTGTGTCTGACAGCAGCGTGTCCAATTAACGCACACCTGTGGTGCAAATAGCTGCCAATTAAAAACGAGGTTCAGCTGCGACACCTGTGCACAATTACAGCAGTGGCTTATTGCCTCATTAACTTTATAATGAATCTGCCTGCTAATAGTTACCTGGACGAGACGGTTCAACATGGCTGACACATACATGAGTTTAGAGAAGAATAGATGGACAGATAGAGCTGAATGTTACCTGGTGTGAATGTAACTGTTGAGAGTGAGCTGTGCCTCGTCCTGTAGTGCAGCGATGGCGCTGGCGTTGCGGAAACTTCTTAACTCAGTGTTGCCATGCGTCGGAACTGTAAGACAGAGGCAGCTTTTAACCAGGGTCGGGTTTTTGATTTCAAAGGTAGATGGTTACAGTCAGTACAGGCACAAATCCTCAAAAGGGCTTTAGTTTTTCACATACCCCTACCCTAGGCAGAACAATACACCATGTTTGTTCATAATTTTGACTTGTCTCCTTCATGCATAGGTGTAGATTTCAGGGGGGACCCAGGGGACACGTGCCCCTCAATATTTAGAACATTTGTTCCCCTTCCCAATTAAACCATGAAATTAGCAGATTATGTTTACTCTGACAAAATTAGAGACATTTACATCATAAACTGATGCAGAAAAAATCTCCACAAATGCAATAAATTAAATGTTTGTTGTTCAAAATTTTCCAGCAGAGGGTCCCCACATTTCATATGTGGCCCCCCAATATTCAAACAAAACCTATGCCTTTGCCTTCATGAAATAGATGGGCACAAGTCCTCAAAGAGCTTTAGTTTTTCATATATCCCTACCCTAGACAGAACAAAACACTGTTTTTTTTCATAATTTTGATATGTCCCCTTCATGCATGTACATTTCCCTTTCATTTCCCCCTCAGTATTTAGAACATGTGCATTTGTTCCCTCTCCCAATAAAAACATGGAATTAGCAGAGAGACATTTACACCATAAATCGATACAGACAAAAATCTCTACAAATGCAGTAAATTAAATGTTTGTTGTTCAAAATTTTTTGGTGGAGGGCCCCTAAACCCCCACGTGTCACATGTGGTCCCCCCAATCTTATGTTCCCTTCATGCTTAGGTGTAGATTTAAGGGGGGACCCAGGGGACACACCCCCCTCAATTTTTTGAACATGTGCATTTGTTCCCCCACTCAATAAAAACATGAAAGTAGCAGAGTACATTTATATTGTCAAAATTACAGACATTTACACCATAAATTGATGCAGAAAAAAAATCTCCAAAAATGCACAAAATTAAGTGTTTGTTGCTCAAAAATTTCTAGCAGCGGCCCCCCAAACCCCTACGTTTCACATGTGGCCCCCCAGTGTTCACACAAAACCCATGCCTTTGCCTTTGTGCAGTAGGTGGGCACAAATCCTCAAAGGGCTTTAGTTTTTCATATATCCCTACATTAGGCAGAACAAAACATCACGTTTGTTCATAATTTTGACTTGTCTCCTTCATGCATAGGTTTACATTTCAGGGGGGGACGCAGGGGACACGTTCCCCCCAATATTTTGAGCATGTGCATTTGCTCCCCCCCGCAATAAAAACATGAAAGTGGCAGAGTACGTTTACTTTGACAAAATAAGAGACATTAACACCATAAATTGATGCAGAAAAAAAACTCCAAAAATGCACAAAAATAAAAGTTTGTTGTACAAAATTTTTTAGCAGAGGGCCCCAAACCCCCACGGTTCACATGTGCCCCCCCAGTTTTAAAATCAAACCTATGCTTTTGCCTTTGTGAAGTGAACGGTCGTTACAAAAATGTTTTATATGACAAAAAATGATAAAACTGATCAATATTTTGACTCTGTAAAAAAGTGAAGAATAACACCCTTCTGGAGATGATGAGGGTACCCACTGAGTGTCAGAATTTTTCACCCATTGCTTGGATTTAGTTCAAATTTGCACTGATTGTGTCCTGATATCTGCCCTACACCTCAAAGCAATATGCACATCAAAGTATGTATTTATTATAAAACTAAAGGGTTTTATGTACAAAGTTTTCATGGGCAGAAATTTTACACAAACTCCTTTGTAAAATAAAGTTACTTTTAAGGTATATGATGGTGTGTTGGCACAGTTCAGGCCTCTGCATTGATAAAAAAAAAAAAACAATAAATGTGGTGTAAGGTGAGGATTAAAATACCTTTACTTCATGTTAATATGCAACAAAGCCTGCAAAAGTATGTGGATATATTTTTAAAACTTTTATACTCTTGGAGATATATCGAAAATAAAACTAACTCCATTAAACCTTATGGATCTAAAGATTTCACAGTGTAACTCCTGTTACAATGCTTAAACTATGCTCCAATCTCCACAATAGATGTTACTATTTTTAAAGATTGTATACAGTAATAAAAATTCATAAACTCATTTTTGGTTTTCAAGTCATTCCCATTTCCATATTCGCCATCCACTCTATGGAATTTCTAAGATTTTATAAGACGCAAACACGATTCCATTTTTCATACCTTTTCTTTTTAGATAAAACTGTTTTACTGGACTGTAAAAAGTGAAGGGTTGCCACCCCACTCCACCCTTATTTGCGCCCCTGGTTTTAAAACCTAAAAAGGGTGGCGTATTATTACATGAATAATAACATACTACTGATTGAGGCACCAAAATAACTTCTGCTTTAATCCCCCATCCTTGTCGATCATTTTGTTTAGGCAGCAGAGAGGCTTGAGGACACTTAATTGTTTCCATAAAGGACTTAAATGAGAGCACAGTAACACTCAGTGAGACAATAACAGCACTCACCGGCTTTAAATGTCACGATACATTTCAAACAGGCGAACTCTGTCGCATCGAGACGCATCTGCCTGAATCTGGTCACCACCTCTTGAAGTGCTTGAATCTCAGACATGATCTTATTCATCCGCTGAGACTCTGTGTTTTCAGTGTTCATCCCTATGAATAAAAATGGAGAATATATCATTATGCTGGACAGCAGTATGCAGGTATTTATTTACATGTGCAGCCCGTGAGGCCTGTTGCTGGCTTTCCCGTGCCTCGTTATACACACCAGAAACAGCAAGAAGAGTCGTGGAGTCCACAGGAATGGCCCACTGCGCGATGCCCAGAACAAATAATTCCCTCCAAGCGTCCTCCAACAGAATCAGCTACACAGAGGAAGAGTTTCAGTGTTGAAATGTGCAGTTTACATCAACATAAAGCAATTATTTATTGCATTTTAAGGCCCTCTTTTGAAACTTTTTAGGCACCAGTGCAATAGTAACTCGTGCGTAAAACATAATGGACATTGTTTTCCATATTGCGCACAGGGCAGTTCGTTTTCTTAAGGCGTAAAACCTTTAAAAATTAAATTAAATCATATTAAAATAGACTAGATATGGACCAAATCGACACCTGACAGTTTCTCGTGACTGTTGCTAACATCCAAAAGGCCCCTCTGGATAATATTTGGGCTGTAAAGCGTACCTGGTCAGATAAAGGGAGGGTGGAGAATGCGGGAACACTCTTCGCCCACTTGATGCTCATGAAAAGGAGGCGCGCCGCCGACTCGCACACAGACTCCGTCGCCACCTCGTAGAGGTACATGGGGGTGCCGCTGACTTCATGGGGATACTGGAGGACGTGAGAGAGACTGTCATTATCATGCGTCAGCTTATGTTATAATGAAACGCAGTTCACAGAATAGTGAACAACAAAGGTCAAATTCCAAGCCCCAGCACCTGGTTTATAATTATTAGTGTTGCTTGTGGAGGATTTACAGTGAGAAATCTAATAGGCGGATTTGTGGCTCTTACAGGCTGCTAAATCGGGACAAGAATTTCAACTTCTAACCCTTACGGAGAAAAACTGTAATCCTATAATAACATTTGGGAAGGCTGTAATACAAATATCCACGAAATATCACAAACTATTAAAGGAACTGAATATTCTGATTATTTAAAATATGACATTAAATGCTGTAAATGTCAGGTGGAAACTAAAGAAATCACAGATTGATTTGGAGGTGGAAATAAGCCAAGTAAAACTTACAGCTGCTAAATCCTGGAGGATACCGAATAATAATAGTTTCCCCAAACTCTACCTTCGGTGTGGGCTGTGCCAGACCCACGATGGCCTGCCTTTCCGGTGTGGTGGACACTGCGCTCATCTCCAGGTTGTGAGGCTCCAGTTGCGTGACCGTGGTGAAGAAGGGAGGGCCGGGCAGCGAGGATCCCGGGAAATGGGTCGACGATCCGTTCACCTCTTTGTGGCCCCGGAAATATAGGGCGACCTGTTTGCGGATGGTGGACGTCCGGGGCCCCCTCTCGTGTTGGACGGCTGTGAAACGGTACAGCGGGGACATAAAGTGAAGGAATGAACGGCTTATTTATCTAATTTATTTATGAGTGGCTACAGCTAGAATTAGAATATAACTGTTCCTAAAATTAGGAAGTCAAAGTGCAAATTTTGTTTGCGTGAAAGAAAAAATAATTGCTGAGCTGTGATCTATTGATGCTCCCACAGAGTGTAAACACAATCCCCTTTAAATAAGTAAAGAGAAAGTAATTATCAATTCCTCTTTCAGCCTTCATTAACAGCTTTATACACTTTTCCATCCGAGTTGCACACCTCCACCCCAAACGCCACTGCATGGCGTGTCTATGGCCGAAGTGATAATTCAATTAAACCCATTTACCGTCTTTATTCATGTTCACTTCCAGACACTTTTTCAAACGGCACGCTCGGCACTGGTTTCTGTGAGTCTTGTCTACGGGACAGCCACCCTGCACACACAGAAACACACGGGGGGAGAGAGAAGGAGAAAGACAGTTACAGCCTTCAGTTAGATTTCTCTCATCTTGCACGATCGAAAGCGTCTCCCTATTATCCTCCTGGGAGGCCACACTCCAGGTGAAAGATCGTGCTATTATCGTGTAGTCATCGACCTGCTCCCCTGCGGCTCCAGCGCGGCCTCATCCCGGAGGATAAGTACTCTATCCCGCCCTCTGCTGCCTAAATCCTCGCCTCCGAGTCATCACATTAGATTGGATTACACCTGGTATATTATAGCAGCGCGGTGTTTAGCCCAATACTTAATGGTGCAGGCATGACACAATTAGGCTCATCAAGGGAGACTTAACACAGCGCCAGAACCTGGGGAAAGCAAATAGAATCTGCGCGTAAAATGCGCATTCCGTGCGTAAATCTGGCAATGGTTTTTGGATAAGGACCAGGGACGTCGTGTCTCTTAAATCCTTTCTCTCTAACAACACTGAGAGGCACAAATTACTTTTGGCACATGTGCAATAATTGTAGATAGCTGATAAGATATTATTGTGTGGACCGTGATGGATAATTAGACGCAAATACAATTTCATGTGATTGCTTGTATCGTTTCATTCTCCTCAAAATTACGCAAGAAAGACAAGATCAGCAATTCCTTAACTGAGACTGTACCTTTGCCACAGGCCTGTGAAAAAAGGATAAGGAGTCACTAGGATTTAAATAAGGATGTAAAGAGGAGGCCTCACCTGAGAGCCAGATTTACAGACGTATGTCCTGTTTCTGCGGATGCTCCTCTTGAAGAATCCCGAGCAGCCGTCACAGGCGTACACACCATAGTGTTTCCCCGAGCTGCGATCGCCGCACACTTTGCATGGGATGTCCAGAATCCGACCTGGGAAAGGCCCAAATTCAGTTATCACTCGGCTCACTTCAAAATCAATAAAATATCATGGCACATTGTGACTGTTGCTCATCGTGTGTGCGCAACATCTGGATAGATTGCAACAACAATTTCCAAAGTTGACACAAAACTTGAGAAAATTGTTGTAGGTGAGGTGTGTGTCTTATCTTAGAGTTGTCAGGGTAGCTGCTTGGATTGATCTGGCACTGTGGACACACAGGTAATGCCAAAAATGAAGTCGTTTTGAACTGTGGAGCTATGGACAAATGGTCCTACAAATTACTTGTTTTTGTCCCGACAACCCCACAAAACGCACACACACACACACACGCACACACACACACACACACACACACACACACACACACACACACACACACACACACACACACACACACACACACACACACAGGACAGCGCCCCGCACCTCGTCCGAGCATGGGAATTCACGGCGCACATTTCAAGAATAAAGTCCGGTGGGAAGCGTCATATCTGAGCTCTCTAAGACAATGGCCCGAGGGCGCACAATGGAGACATTAGGGGAAAGTGTTAACTTAATGATTTTCCCCCATTGAACCTCGTCTGACTGCCTGGATCTCGACAAGCTGCCAACTCCCCTTCATAATGGGACTCGACAGCTGCTTTATCCCGCAGGTCTATAGGCCCCAGGATTAGGGAGTGACACTGCACCATGAGAATAATGCGCACCAACTCGTTTCACCAACTCAAATGAAGTGTATGTAAATCGACCCCGGTGTAGATGAAAAAATGTGATTTTTTTGTGTGAAGATTTTGTATTCAAATCTATTAAAAAGAAGTATATTTGTATGCATATGAGGGAGTCTTTTTTTTATTCTGGAGGGAAAAGCCGTCTATGTAATTACACTGACGTTTTGCCACCTGCTCATTGATTCACCAGTGACCCGTCAAAAAGGGTAGCATGGGAATAACTACTGAGCAGCAAAAACAATGACTTCAGGAGGACAGTTATAGGGCTTCAATTGGCAGATTATTAAGAATCAGAAGGCCATGTGGGCTATTTAACTGCTGGCCACAGCCGTGTAATTGCCATAAGATGGAGAGAGGCAACTTTTTATGTGGCGTTTACGTCTGGAGAGAGTTTCAGCAGAGGAGGCGGCCTGTCGAGAGTCATCCTCTCATCACGGCAATCATTTGAAAAATCAACCTGCTGTATAATCACTTACACCCCCATTAGGCCAGACAGAATCTACATGATCTAAAATGAATAATAAAAATATTAACCGCACAGGAGTCAATTACTGATTAACAGATATTTAATAAGCCAAAGATAAACAAGCCATTTGCGCACTCCCCAAATAAAACTTTTACGCGTACTTAAATTAAAGATAAACGAAAGTGCGCAAAATTCCATCAGGACAAGCTCCAAATAAATCCAAAAATTGTAGATTGCTGAGAGTCAATTAAATAAAACGACGCACAATTTTGTTGTGAAGGGGGGAAATGTATTTAACTTCCCGCTGTGGGGGTCCAATTCGTCTCCATTGTGTGCAGTAATTGCTTGAAGATATATGGCATTTTCTATTAACGTAATCACCATCAAGGCGAAAACCTGCTAAAAAGAACTGGAAATTAAAGTTTTTACAGAGTGCAGGAAATGTTTCCACCGACCACCCATAATGTGGGTTTGAACTCGGGTGTGACAACAGTTGTGATGTTGTAGTGTCCTTTGTTTTAATCTAATTTAAAACAGGTTATTAACAGCAATCTGAATGCATGTGAGCACCTGAGGATTAAACGACACAAGCAACAGTTTGACGTCAATAATTTGTAAATAGTGAGTGATGAAAGAAAGACATAGGGAAATATAGAATTAATAAAAACGTCCTATATGTTTAAACACCACAATAACCTTCTTTAGGCCTGTATTATAATCTAGGAGTGATTTAATTTGGATTCATTATGAGGCCTAACACAGGGAGAGCTGCAAAGGTGAAGAAATAATAATAATCTGAAACCTTACAGCACAAGAACATTTCAGACACAACAAGAAAAATACTCAAAAATTAAATGTAAAGCCGCTGAACACATTTATAATTAATTATATGGATGAAATATTTTGACAGGAGTGCAGAAACGCGCGCACGCAGACGCGTAAAGGCAGATAAGCGCTGTTTATTAATTTGTAGCAAACTATCAGTGCAGTAAGAGAAGAATCTCTTACACGAGCTTTAAAATCATATTATCAGAGATGAAATATTTCACTGTTTATTGCTCTTTTATAGAAGTTAAATGAAACTACAGGCAACAAGTGGCATCATGGGACGCGAGAGGAATAGTCGCAGCACGGACACAGATTAATTATTTCTTTACCTCTTAAAAATGAGGTCAACTTTGCAAACTATATATTCAGAAATGTCAGACTGAGGTTGGTTTAATTATCAGTCATGATAGAGACAAGTTTACGCAGCCAAACGTGTGTGTGCGCTCGGGAAAAGAAACAGCTATTCCCCACGGATCCCATTTCTGTAACACCACGAGGAGTGAACTCATTTATTTATTAGTGAAGCTCTAATGGACATGAGATATATAACAGTAGCTTCATGTTCATGTTTTACACTCAGTGCCAGAGGAAGGCCCATGACAGAGGAGTTAATCTAACACACCGGGCTGCTCTATTCTCCAGAAGGACAGAAACACTTACTTGATTTGACGTTGAGAATATCCAGACAGCCACTTGTTGAGCCGGCGGGTTTGCTCATCATGGACACTCGACTTTTAAATAAAGTTGAGAATGATAAAATGTCCTCTTTCTCTTCTTCTTCTTCTTCTTGCTGACAAAAACAAACTCGCAGCACTTTCCTTTAAGTCTTCACCAGCGGCGATGAGATCGGGAAGTCAGTGCCCCGAGTTGCCCAACTTGACAGAGTAGATCTCCGATCTACAAGCCCCCAAATTAAGACACACGATTGTACATTGTACCAGACAGTCTTCGCCTCCGATGTGCAGGGTCCGTGTTGCGCAAAGAGAACCGGACTGCAGCGACCGGTTAACGGCGACAGCAGCCCTCCAGCTCCGGTGTATAAAAGTTGGAGTTGGGGAAAACGCAGCCTGGAGCTGGAGCGCATCCGACGGTGCCAACCCCGGTGTGGAAACAGTAAAATCAAAATGTCTTGAGACACTGTGACAGGTGAAAGCTTGTTAAAACCAGGACACGATGTGACTTTGTGGTGCGAGATCCTGAAATAAGCCTTGGTAATATTTATGAGAAGTGTCAGGGGGAGGCTGGAGGGTGGAGATCTCCACTTCCTTCATCCACTTGGCTTTCTACTCCAAACTCCAGCCTGACGTCACTGGCGTGTGAGGGAGAGTGTGTATGTGTGTGTTTGTGAGTGTGTGTGTGTGTGTAAGAGAGAGAGAGAGTGACTGATCGTGTGAATGTGTGCGCAAGTGATGTGAAGTGCCTTGCTCATGGATCAAGAGGCATTGCAAACAAAAAACACGTGTTGCACGCATGTTTTCTGCAACATTATGATTTGTTTTAGTTTTAGATTTAATCATTAAGGCTGCAGCTCTCACAGTAGCCAACTAAAAACACTTAAACATCCTCACAAGAAGCCTTATCTATGAACACAAGTCAAAATATGACATCACATATTCAAAATAAAAAATAAAAAATACAACAAATAGAGCTGAATTAAAGGCGGAGCTGCAGAAAACTTGACCACTATAACCAGTATGAGGAGTGCTGTGGTGTCAGACCACTGAGAGGTCACTGCAGAGGAGGCTCAGACATTAAAGGAGTGCAGCGTCATGTCCACTCTGAGAAATGATACTGATTTTCTTAGCTGCATTAAAGATGTGCTGGATGTTTGTCGCATTATCACAGATTAGAAATGCCAAAAAAAGATTCAGATTTATTTAATATTGTGGAATAATAATAATAACTATTATTAACAGTATTTCCTAAGGTTGATGCATGTTAAGTGTTCTCTCTTAATGGATTATTTTAAAGTCATTTTAAGGTTCCCTGAACTCACGTTTTGCAACCTGTTGCACGTGTTTTACTAAGATATTATTTTGTATTATCATTATTATTATTTAAATGATTATTATTAGTGTCCAAGGCTCCTATAATGTGATATAATGATAAATAAAAACACCCTCTACCCCACTTTTGTTTTTGCATGAAAAACATTTTACTAAATGTGGTTAAAAACACCAACATATACATGCAAAAAAAAAAAAAAAAAATAATTAAAAGTTACATTCTCACCCCTCTACATTTTAAACATTGTAAGCTATAAGAAATAATGAATAAAATATATAAATAAACAAATTAAAACACATCTAATACTACTTTAAAAGTGGTAGTAACTAGAAAAACGTTTACTGAGCGCATAGTTTCGTTTTTGTTTACTTTTTGTGCACAGACTCATCCAAACATCACCTCTGCACTGCACTCATGGACTCACTTAAATCCCACTTACTTTTTAAAAAGAATTTTGATGCGTTTATTACAGTTATTTCACTCCAATCACACTCTTCATCATTGTTTTTGACTCCTCTCCTTCATCCACTGTGAAGCTGCGCTGTTGTTTTCCCTCAAACTCCTCAAACTTTTTACACTTTGACACCAAACAGATAAAAAAAGTACAAAAACATCACATCTTGTGCAGAAAATTCACTTAATTCACTTTAATAATGACAATAATAGAAATAATTTCACAAAATACTTCCTACTCTCTTTTCCTGCAGTGCCGTCAAATCAATTAGCCTAATTAATTTCCTAACTGTGTTTAACTGGTGGATAACCTCCTCTCCACCTCCCCATCCGCGGTGCCGGGCTGTCCGGAGGGTCGGGCCCGGGCTGCAGGGCTGCAGGGCCCCGCTCACTGACACTCTGACCTTGACAGCTTGCTGCGCTTTCGCCTTGTAACTCCAGAAATCCATATTCTGTTTTTAATTGTGTTCATTCCCACGGTACACTAAAGGCCATATGGACTCACAAAGTGTCGATTTAAGCGGACAGGGGCGAGGCGGAGAGGCGTAGTTAATTGCAATCAGCCATTGTTGTCTTTCAACCTGCCCTTTAGCTGAACAGACGAGGCTGGAGACTAACAAGCCTGAGGAGAAATCACTATAATATTCCTTTGATTTTTTCCTGCAGGGACACACAGAGAGCCCCGGCTCCTCAATAGGACGTGCACAGCCACATATTGTGTTTCTTCTATAAATACTCCGCGCTATAAAGGCAACAATGCACCTTTATTAAAGCGAGCATTTAGACTTCTCTTATTTTTTTAGATTATAAATTATGTATGACAGCTGATTATTTTACAACCTGCCAAAAAAGCAGGACTAAGGTGTCTAAAATCAAAACACTTGTCTCCATTCTCGCAGATCAATAACATTTTCAGTTATTTCCAAGTGTGTGCGGGTGTGTGCGCATGTGTGTGGGTGGCTGCCGGGGTGGGGTGAATGGTGAATGTGTGACATAATCTCCTTAACTCGTCCTAATCCTCCTCATTCACTGATAGCCTTTACACAAATATAACCAACATCATGGTTGCCGGGGTTGCCTTCTTTCACTTTTTTTTGTATTAGTGACTCTCTTCTCCTCCAACAGTCAATGAAATGACGTGAACAAAGGGGCCAGTGGATTGTGTATCTGTTTTTTAGGGGGAGCTCAGCATCAGTATACGGATACTTGACATACTATGGGATAGACTTAGACAAGGAGAGGAGAGTGAGAGTCCAACAGAAGTCACTACAGAACAATAAGAGTGCTCTGTGTTGGTTCACACACCTGTTGATTCTTGTTTTTTTCATCTTTTAATGATGTAAAAAATTACAATAACAACATTATTCGTTCAGTACAGTATCTAAAGATGATAAAAAAAAAAGTCATATTCTGGCTGTTATCCCTGCAGACGATCCCCGACAGGAGGCCAGAGTTTAACCATCTTTTTACGCACTGCTATCACTGTGCAGGCCCCTGACCGGCCAGGCGTTAACCAATTGGCTTTAGGGAGAAGTCACAAAGCTCCAGAGAGCAAATAATGGGGAGAATTCAAGCCGAGCGAAAGACCCACACAGCCGTGCATCCTTTAAAACTGACCGGGGGAGATCATCACAGGCATCTTATAGCCCACAGACAGACAGTGGTGTGTAGCTCAGGAGATGATCTGTCAGCTGTTTTGGTGACAGATAGAAAATAAGGAAGGTACAAAAACCATCAGATAAACCTCTACTACGTGATTTTTAATACTTGATGATGTTAAATATGATTAAACTTCCAAAAAGGTGAAAATTTGCAGGCTGATTTCAGCACCACGGACAGTTACAACAGGAGGCATTAAACACATGAAGGTCACCTGCCCGCGTGCTTGTTCAACACTTAAAGGGGCCTCACTTCCTGATTTATAAACAAAGTTAAAATGTGACTTGTGAGTATGTGAGATAAAGTCTAAGGGAATTGTATTGTAATTAATGAATCACATGATGCAGTCAGTGTTTCAGACCTGGGTGTGATCTTGACTCTGATCTCCTGACAGACAGAGCAGTGAATCAGCCAATCAGGATCCAGTATTGTGACTGCTCTCCCATGAGGCCCACTAAGCCTTCTGACTTTATCTAGAGACATAAGAATAATTAAAACATTACCACAAACATTTGGCAGTTGCAGCCTTTATTTAAAAGCTAAACCATGACAATATAATTCAATTCAAAACAACTTTATTGATCACATTAGGGGCATGTGTTCTACATGGACACAAACTAATCCACAGGCTCTCAAATGGAAACTGAAATCTGGGGTCTCGTTTTTAAAACAGTGCGTATATAGGATCCATACTAAAAAATATGCCTACGGACAAAAGCCAAAAATGGCATGTGTCAAAAGATATTTGACAGTTTCCTGTCTCCATAATGTTCCTAAGCATGGGTCAGAGTTTCTACCATAGATCACAACTTTTCCATAGGAAGTGGTGTACGCCTCTTTCAGGCCTTGTTTTGTGCGTACGCATGAGGCCTTTGGACACCAGTGTACTTGATCAACAGACTGACTTTTTAATGTGTTTTAATGACCTTATTGTTTGTGTTATTAGGTATGCAGGATTCACTGGAGTATCCATATGGAAATAAAGTAAGTTGACTTAAGTTGGACCTAATAAGACAGAGAAATGTGTCAATATATGTTTATTTTTCATTTACATACATGCCACTAAGTTCATTTTGACATGTAGACATTCATTTGTGCATTTTTTTTTTTTTACTTTACACCCATGTTTAGTAAATAAAGTCACTCTTTATTTCACCCTGCATGACGACAAACCCATTTTAAAACTACCTGAGTTATAACTCATGAAAGTCAACATATCCTCAGGTCATGTCAGCTGTGTCCTCCAGCACAGGGCTGTCAAACTCATTTTAGTTCACGGGCCACACACAGTCCAATTTTTTTTCCCTTTTTTGTGTAAAAACGAACATTTTAAAAATGTTAATCCATTTACAAAGCAGGTGACAAACAGCCTGTGATGCCATCAGAGGAATAAATGCAACTTCAACAATATTTCTCAGTTTTCCCACAGACCATGACTCACTGTCGTTACATGTGCACTTTTCTATACATTTCCACTCCTGTGTGGTAATCCTGACGACACCACATCAAACTTAAGTGACAGACAAGAACTATAGTTTGGTCAAAAGCCTCTGAAGCAGCATGTTACATGAAGAAAGCTCCTCCTGCTTCTGTTTGCTGTCACAAGTGCATCAGTATTAGGTGTGCTAAGGTCATCCAGTGGGCCTGATTGGACCCTTTGGCGGGACTGGTTCTGGCCCCTGGGCCGTAGGTTTGACACCCCTGCTCGAACACATGCTTCTCTTGATGAATGCCAGGGTGATTTTCTAAATACTGGTGTCCTGTGTTGGAATGTAACTAAGTACTTGAGTAGTTTTTACTGAAGTACTGTACATACTGTACAGGTACAGCTGGGACAAGTGTTCTCTTGATAATCATTATGTTATTTTCATGTAAAAGAGCAAACATTCCAGCAGTTCTAGCTCTAAAATTTGAGGATTTATTTTTTAAATGTGATTTATTTGTTGTCATTTTAGGACTATTGATCGAACAAAGCAAGCATTGTGAAAGTGTGGCTTTGGGCTCTGGGTACTTTGCATTATTTTATGAATATTTACACACACAAAAAAGTTTTTTAAAGAGAGTAGATTAATCCATAATGAAAATAATCACTAGTTACTGTCCAATACAAAATAAAAATTTAATACTATGCACCGTGTGTATTACATTCAATGTGCGATTATCCTGTACAGCTGTGAATATATACCCATACATATATATTTATATATACATATTCTTTTTTCTATATGTGCATAATTGAAAGATGTATATAGTGTTGAGTGTATAGTTGTGTCTAAATTTAGTGCTTTATATTTTATGGGTTTTTTTAAAATTCTGATATACATCTTTTATGTATTTTATCTTTATTCAATAAGTATTCTATTACTATTCAACTTGCTTTTCTATCTGTGCTATTTGAGCTGCTGTATAACATGTGAATGATCTTATCTTATCTTATCTTATCTTATCTTATCTTATCTTATAACTCATGAAAGACAGCATTATTCTCAAGTGTAAACATTTCATCTGTGTCCTCTAACACATGTTTAATGACATGTTTCTCTTGATAAATGGCCTTTAATTTGGATTTGTTCTTAATACTGGCAGCCTGTGTTGGAATGTAACTAAGTACTAGAGTAGTTTTTACTCAAGTACTCTACATACTGTACAAGCTCAGCCAAAAAACAACTGTTTGATTGACAAAAACATGAACTCTTGATAATCATTTATGTTGTTTTCATGCAAAACACCAAACATTTCAGTGGTTGTAGCTCTCATGATTTAATTCTGATTTATTTATAATAATTTTAGGACCATTGATTGGACAAAGTGAACAGGGTGAAAGTGTGACTTTGGGTTCTGCAGACTTGTCACTATTTTCTGAATATTTACTTACTAAAAAAGAAAAAGTGTTAACTACAGTCAAGATTAATCCACAATGAAAACAATCTCTAGCTCCACTCTAGCTGCAGCAGTAAAATGCTCCTTATAGAGTGATAATATTCTAATGATATGACATATCACAGTATTAAATCTCATTGAGAAGCTGCATTGAGTTTATTTACTTTTAATACTTTAAGTACATTCAGCTGATGATACTCACACACTTCACTTATACTGAATGTTTGACTGTGTGTTTTCTTACAGTGTGAATATTTCTCTTCCACTGCTGGTGGCCCCAGTGGGAGGTGAGTGTGTCACTTCTGGTGCCACACAGTTTACTCATCAAGAACCACAAGTGTTCTCATCAATTACAGTAAACCCAGTGAGGTGGGATCCCTCAGGAGGACCACACCAGTGACTTTACCCCCAGTCCCACCATCTCCTCTACTGGTGCGTAATCTACATCCAGACACACCTCTGCACACTCACACATTTACACACACACACACACACACACATGCCCGAGGCCTCACCGTGGAAGAGTTCCCCCTCAGAAAACACCCCAGACCCAGAACCCAAACCCAGAAACCCACAAGTCGGTGCGGTGCAGTTGGACGCTCTGACAAATCTATTTGGGGCAAATTGTCAGTGAGAAACTTCCGCTCGAACTGCCGTGGACAAAACTGGCTGTTGGGGAGAGCAAATCCCGCTGCATGAGGGTGGGGGACAATGGGGGGCGAATGTGTTGATGTGCGGCCGGTGGCTGGGGAGGGACAATGGACGGATTAGTCAGTCCTCTGGCTGACTGATTTGAGATGGCTCCTCTCAGCCTCTCACCGTGGGGAGTCCCATTGTCCCGCTTCTGATTCCCACTTCTCACAAACTCCAAACAAAAGTCAATCTCTTTCTCAAGGGGTGGGGGGAAATATCGACCCGTGTTTCAGCTGGGGAAAGTGACTCAAAAAACTTATTTGCAAGAGATGGCTGACTCTCTAACTCCCCGTCCACTTTTTGTAATGTCTTTTTCCTCCCCTCCTCTGCGCCTTCATCCTCCTCATTTGCAGTCTCTATTGGCCGCTGGTGGCGGTGGATAGTGGGATGTTGAATGATCCCGGGTTTTCAGACTCGAGTGGGGCTGGGGCACCTGTTGGAGGCTTAGAGGCGGCTTTGCGGCCGGGGTCATTAATATTAAAATATACAGAGATGCCATCACGGGCTGGTCTGAAATCGGTCTGATGTCGCCCCTGGGTTCCCTCTCTGGATGGACCTCTGCTTTCAGTCAGTCGTGAAGAGCCTTCTTTTCTTTTTTTCTGTCTTCTCTTTTTCTTTTTTCCCTCCCTGAAAAGACTCGTTAACAAATTATGACAGCTGAGTAGAGGGGCTTAGTCTGTTCACACTGCAAAGACAAACATGTGAGAGCCAAGGAGCCCGCGATGTGATCAATGTATCTACAGTTCATTTCATAGTCCGCCTGCATGTGCTGTGTGTGTGTGTGTGTGTGTGTGTGTGTGTGTGTGTGTGTGTGTGTGTGTGTGTGTGTGTGTGAAAATACCAGGATTTACCAGAGCTGAGACAACAGGTTGCAGTCATGCAGAGGTGACTAGATTTGTGTGTGAAGTGTTTGTAAGGTAGCAGAAAGCTTTTATTTTCTTTGAATATAAAGTCAACAATGACACTTTTTACTTTCAGGAGTCAAGTTAGAGCTTTTTTATGATTTTTTTAACTTGAGGCTTTATGGAAGCCTCCAAAACATACTGTATGTCATTATAATGAAGAACTTCTCAAAATAATGACTTACTTATCTCAAAACAATGAGAAGCTTTCTTCAAGCAATGATTTACTTATCTCAGACTGATGAGATAGTATCTCAAAATAATGACAAACTTTCTCAAAATACTGACTTATTCATCTAAAAAATGGGTAATTAGTAGTTATCTCAAAATGACTTAATAAAATGTTAATAATAAAATCTTACAATAATCAGAAGCCTTCTCAAGATAATGACTGACTTATGTCAAAATAATGAATTGGTATCTCACCACAATCACTTTTTTATCTCTATCTTAAAATAATGAGTTAATATCTCAAAATAATCAGAAGCCTTCTTAAAATAGTGACTTACTAATCTTAAAATAATAACTCACTTTTCTCAAAACAGTGACTTACTTATTTTAAAATCAAAACTTATTTATCTCAAAATAATGAATTAGTATCACACCACAATGACTTACTTATCTCTATCTTAAAATATTGACTTACTTATCTTAAAATAATGTGTTACGATCTCAGACAATGGCTTACTTATCTTAAAGAATGATTATCTTAAAATAATAACTCACAATAATGACTTGCTTACTTCTAAAATAAGATAAGATAAGATATCCTTTATTAGTCCCACAGTGGGGAAATTTCCAACCTAATGACTTACTCATCTTAAAATAACGACATACCTATCTCAAAATAACGACTTAGTGTCTAAAACAATGACTTATTATTTCAAAACAATGACTTAACATAAAAAAATGACTCAGTATCTCAAAATAATCACATCCTTATCTCAAAACAATGACATGTATCTCAAAATAAGATCTTATTTCCATCAAAATAATGACATAGTATCTCAAAACTTATCTAAAAACAATATCTTCATCATATTGACTCATAGTATTTCAAAACAATGACTTATTGTTCTCAAAATAACCTAATTATCTAAAAATAATCAGAAACAACACTTGGTTAATTTGTGAGAAAGTTGCTCATAACTGTAATATTTTGACTGAATTTCTCATTTTAATGATTTATAGTTTTTTTTTTCACACTGACTTGTCATAGCTATTTGATTTTGCACTGACAGGCTGCAGCGGCTTAGTTTAGATTTTAAGAGAATAATTTCATGTCACATATTTTACATCTGTGTTTTCACACCTTGGGACCATGTTGGATGTCAGTGTGTTCTTTGTTTAACAAGTTAACCCTCAATGGTCTGGTGTGTTTGTGTAGATCCATACATTAAATCCAAAGAGAAAAACATGCAAACGCCAGTTTCCATTGTTCATTCAGTCACTCACAATAATAATTAATCTACAGTGGACAGAGGCAGCATACCTTTATTACACTCATTCACTCTGTATTTTTAATGTAAGTTTATAAAATGATGTTTAAGATAAACAAATGGGTGAACTTTGTAAAAAGATCTCATAATTAAACAGATTTAATCGCTGTAATTACATTTTAGAGCTGTTTTGTTACTTTACCCAAACTTTTATATGTCTGAATGCACATTATGATGCATGACATATGATTTATACATGTTCAGTAGATGCTGTGCACTCACTCAGCTGAGCTCTTGCTTCGAACATAGTCGACGAAAACTCTAATATGTGATCAAAACTTTGGCACAGGGGCTTCGCATATTTAAGAAACAGGCAACTGCCAATTGTTAATATTTTAGCTGCACTAATACATTCTGTGAGATTTTAATAACATGAATGCCTCACATTTATTCAATGTTATCTGTTGTTTAAAAGGCTGCAAGCAGTTTTAAGTTTGTTTATCTTAAACTGGATGAGGGATTAAAGTGGTATAATATTTACTACTGATTCTGACGTGTTATATTTATATATGAGAGAAAATTTGAAAATGCAAATATTTTTTAATTTCAATAGTGTTCATTTGAAAAGTCCAGTCTTTTTGTATGTGGGATGGATGTTTTAAGTCTCCACATTGGACTATAAGTGGCCCCAAACTAGTTGTGATGTCACAAAATCATGCTCTATACACAGATTAAAGGAGATCACAGAGAAACTTTCCATCTACAGCTGGTGAACAAATATCAGCCTTAAAGGGTCAAACTCTGCCCAGTGAAGCTCAAACACCCAAATGGAGAAATGATAAGCAAAATATATTTTGGAGTGGAGGGTCCTTTAACAGTTGGCTGCCTGTATATCACATGTATGTGCAGCCACAATAAACTGTGCCGTACGTGCACACACAGTCTCTAAATGTCTTTAAAAGCAGTGTGAACAGTGGTCTCGGTCGTCAGATGGATTAACCACAGAATGGCTGTCGTCAGCAGCGCTTCACCTGGAGTCACTCTGACAGTCATTCTGCTGTTTATCCTGCTCTGTTCAGCAGTCAGTCTTGCTTCTGCCCTGCTTCTCCTGATGTTATCCCGCTGGCTCCACAGGTCAGGTTCAACGGTCACGGTCTGGGGTCGCAGTTTCCACCCGTCATTAACCCTCAGGGACCCCCGCGGCACAGGAGCTGTCATCAGGAGCCTCACACTCACCTCACAGGTCTTAATACACATCCAGACATACTGGGGACGGGTGGTTCATTGAGGGAATCAGGGCAGGCGACCTTCTCTGTGTTCAGACCAGGGTGTGATGTGTGTGATGAGGCTCTTTGGGGAGCAGATCTGGGTCAGTGTATGAGTGTGTGTCAGGTGACATGATGAGAATATTGATGAGCGTGTGGTGTTTGTAGGTTAGTGACAGATATACTGTGTGTATATAGACACTCACACTGTAGGCGCTGTAGGATGTGTGGTCATTTTGGTTAGAAAAATTCACTATAAATTCACTATAAGATGCTTTCAGTGTAAAGTTAAGGGAGATTAGTCGTCTTAAGTTTTCATAAAATGTTAAGTAGACTGTGTATAAATGCAAAATCCCTCTGGAGTGGAGGGAGCAATGAATACGAATTTTGGCTGGTTCATTACACCTGTAACCACTCGATGAATGAACGTGGTTAAAATATCTTTTACTTTTTTTATTTACTTGTCAAATATTACCTAAAAAGATCCATAGAATATAAGTTGTTTCATTTTCTTAACAAGACTACAGCATGAACCAAAGGCACGTACCACAGCATTTATGGTCTAAGGTAGTTTGAAATGTCTGTCTTTAGATGGACCTTTAAACAAATACAGATGTATGTGACACACATATGTTTACATTACTGTTATATGTGACCGTGTGCATGTTTATTAATTGAATGGCTTTAGGTGTATGAGATGTCACAAAAAATGTCACATGTTTATTAAAGGGACAGTTCACACCCAATTCTGAAAAAAATATTTTTCCTCTCACCTGTAGTGCTGTTTTTCAGTCTAGATTGTTTTGATGTGAGTCACCAAGTGTTGGAGATATCTGCCGTAGAGATGTCTGCCTTCTCTCTAGTATAATGGAACTAGATGGCACTCAGCTTGTGGTGCTCAAAGCATCCAAAAAAATACATGTGACAGCCTGGTTGCCAGAAGAGAATGCATTTTGTGTTTCTGCAAACTACTCATGCTTTACATTTGCATGTTTCATATGTATCATGTCAGGTGATGTAATACATAAGCTGTTATTGGGAGGTGGAGAGGATGGTGGGTGGTGTCACCCAGGTGATACGTCTGGCAAGTTACAGACCACTGTTTGAAACCAACTCATTCTCACTTTGACCTCGTCACATATCGATGACTGGTCATGGACTTTCCATGTCCACATATGACATGCAAGGTACCCAGGGTGTGTTGGTTGTTGACATTCTGGACGCCGTGTCACATTCTGCCTGTTACATCCATTGTGAAAGGATGACTTTATTCATTGGTATCAGACGCTGGAAGTCACTGACAAAGTGGCGGTTTTTGACAACTTTGGTAGTGAGACTGGGTTGTTGAGACCAACAGTGTCGGTGTTTCCTAGCAGCATTTGAACCATCAAACCTGGATGTGTTTTACCAAATCAATGTGTTTAAGCAGCAGAGCCCAACGTTTCCCAGCAGTGTTTGGGCCACTGAACTTGAAGATTTTTCATTAAGCCATCCCTGCTTTTCCATTGGCTTTTGTACCACCAAACATGGGTAAATAAAGTCCAGTCACCGCACAGAAGGAAGCGAGCATCTACTCATGGACGAGAGGGTTGTGCTTGTGACAGCTCGTAAACATTAATGGTGTCCTCCTCAGGTGAGCTGTAACATTAGCTAGTTCAGTGGTGCTAGGTGAGCTAGCAGTAGATGCACACCTCCTTCTGTTTGGTGGCAGGTGTAGTTCAGTAAAAAGAAAATAGTTCCTACATGAAACTGTTCACACACAAGGTCTGTTGATTATCTTGAGTAACTGGATCATGATTTTTAGAAAGAGACATTGCTGTTGAGTTTTACAAATGTCTTTTTTCTGGCACTTTGAGCACCGCAAGCTGAGTGCCATCTAGTTCCATTATATTGGAGAGAGGGCAGACATCTCTACAGCTGATATCTCCAACACTCAGAAACTCAAACCAACATAATAGATTAAAAATCAATAAATTATAAATAACACTACAGATAAGAAGAAAAATATGTGTTTCTGATTTTGAGGTGAACTGTCCCTTTAAGGTCATGCCTATACAGCATTAATTTGTTTCCTTCTAAAGTGGGTTATTAATAACTGATTACTTTGTGGCGTTAGCTGAAATGTTGAATTGTTGCAAAATAAAATAAAGAATATTTCATTGACCACTTAATTAATTTGCTAATATTCACACACAGAAATAGCTACGAGGACATCACACACATGCTCCTTTATTTGCCAACTGTTTAACGTACACTATGTAGCGACTACAGGAACCAAGTAAACAGTCGCTGAGAGGCTAGGCCCGGTTAACGTGTATGACATGCCAACAAGTGGTACACTGAGATCCAAAATACTTTAGATACATTTATTTATGAAAAAGAATCAACTTATTATAACGTGCACAAACTTATAATCAAAATGATCACAGTGGACAACAAAAAATTTAACGACCCACCCACCCTCTCTTTCCAACCAAACCCCCCACCCCAGGTGAAGATAAGATGCCGATTTAGATTATGAGTGTCACCACCCATACCCATGTGACCCGATTCTCCCAATAACTGCACCCACAAATAAATAATAAATAATAATATCCCAAAATATAAACCAAAAATATATAACAATACCAAAACATAAATCATCTCGAAAGTTATTAATCTTACAAGATTCATTCCTGTCTAAATCATGTCATGGCTCTTACACACTATAACAAATTTAATTAGAGATTAGGATTAATATTAGTATGCATTGATCTTAAGATAAATGTCTGTTCTTGAAAACTTTTTTGTTTGCACCACTAAATATATTAGGACTGTGCCTAAATCTTCATTTTTAAATAATAAAAAAAGCACTAAGCTGATAATAAAACATGTTTACAATAACATATGACAGTACAATGCACGTCGGCTCTATCAGCGTCTAGTTTTGAGTAATGAAACGGCAGGAGCAGAACGTTACGTGAAGAAATTTCAGATACAGTTTCGTGTTTGTTTTTAACTTTGAAAGATAAAGATGAGACGTGATGAAAGCAGCTGGGAGACATGGGGTCCTTTAGAAACACCCAAACAATGACGAGGGCAAAGAGGCACTTGTTTTTTTTTGTTTTGTTTTTTCATATTCACCACATTTTCTCAATCATCCACCCCACCACCCTGCAGCTCAGTGCTTTCCCATCCTCAAATTCCCTCAAAGTTTCAGATGCTCACAATTCCACAATGCCCAGATGCTGTCCTTTGGCCCTTTACCCCCCTCAACCCAGAGCTATCATTCATAACCTTTCTGTGGAGCTGGGAGTGAAAGAGGTGGGATAAGGGAGAAAGAGGGGGAGCGGAGAGCAACATGGCAGCTTATTTAGAAGACTTCCTTTATTGGAACATGTGCAAGCAGTTCACTCACAAAGGACTTAAATAGGATATTTTCTGTTCCCTATAGTTGCTTTCCCCTTTTAAGTGCCGAGGCAAAAAAAGTAAGTTTACAACTCCCTCCTCAATGGGGGCTCTTCACTCTCAGGTTGCGGGGACCTGAGTGACCTAGGAAAGTTAATTAGGAGGCGAACAAAGAGCGAGCTGGAGCAGAATGCCTAGCCTCTCCTCCAGCCAAAGATGTCATCCATTAATTAGGAAAATCTTTAAGGTGGCCTTATTGAATTTACAGAAAGCCCTGTGGTTGGCGGGCAACAGTTTTTTGATCAAGCCCTGACTCAAACAATGCCTTTCTGGGGGTTAAAAAAGAAGAAGAAGGGAGGAGATTGGTGGTAGAAGAAGAGAGGGAAAGGGGGGGTAGAAAAAGAAACGTATGGGTTTGCGGCGGAGTACAGTTTAATGGGGGGTTGCTGCCGATTGTGACAGCTCAGATTCACATGGGTATGGGGGGCATAGTTTGGGGATGATGTCATGCAAAGGCAACCTGGGGGCTTGGGAAGTAAGAAGGAGGGGGTTCTGAGCTTGAGCCACAGGGGCCACTCAAAGTTAACATCGCTGCGTGCATCTGGGCCAAATCCTTTTCTTCTGGCCCAGGAGAGGCTTTCCTGAACGCCAAGCCCTCCACCACTCCTCCCACTCCCTCGTTCACAAATCAGGGCTTGCTTTAAAGCTAACCCCTTGCTAACTGACTAGCTAACTGCCTTTTCTTTCCAGTCTAACTGCCTATTCATCCCCTGGCCCACTATGAATAACATAACTGGCTAACATGGAGCCGTAATGCAGCTCCTCCACTTTAACAAACCTAGTCTTTCACTTCACTGTGTGTTAACAATATTCTGTATTGAGTGCCACAGTTGAGTAAATTTGCTTAAAGAGTTTTAACAACTGGATTAACAACCTGTGCCTGGGTGATCCTCAGATGATGGAGAGACCCCCAAACTCCGACACTGAAAATGAAGAGGTTACAAATGATGGAGATAGTTGCATGTGACAATATGCTGGAGAGATTGAACTGGAAAAATGATATGACTTAAGAACAATGGGACAGCTGTAGTGGGTCTATATCTAGAGAAGGCAACCTCTGCTGAGAATCTGAATCTGATGTCATTTAATTCATTTTTCTATTTTAAACACAAACAGCACAGACTAAACAAAAACACATCTCTGCAGTGTTCATATCGTTAATGATTCAAAAGTCCATCAGCATAGCACCAATCCTTATGCCATCAAGCCAGGAAACAAACAAACAAACAAACAAGGTCCCTATGACACAGCCAAAGCAAACGAAGCAAAAGCCCACTTCCTCCGTCTGTATGTTACAATTGTAGTTCATTTCAGTGAAGTGTCTGGCTCCTATCATGTTGGATTGACATTATTCTGAAAAAACTAAATGATTAAATCATTTGTCTTCTTTCTAATTTTATTCTAAATGTAATTATATTTATAGGCGCAAAAGGTTTAGGCAACATGTTCAGTAACTTTACCGTAACTTTATACCTAAAGGTGACAGCATATTTCACCACACCACTGTTATAACATATACATTGTAATTTAAAGAATAGTAATAATAAATAATAATACACTGGATTTATATAGTACTTTTTAGGATACTCAAAGACACTTAACAAAGAACAACAACAGCAAAAAAAAAAATAAAATAAAAAATTTTAATTTGGCCTTCAATCACTGTTAAAGGTACCCTGTGGAGATTTCGTCCACCTGTGGTGCTGTAGAGCGATGTTCTGCTCTAGTGTTTATGCTCATGTAAGCGCATTTGTGCCCAGAGCACAGAGGTGACATAATGCACATCACTAGTGACTACAGAGGGCGGTAATGCATTTCAAGAGGTTGTAGAAGTGCCATAAAAGGCAGCAATGGCAGACAGCGATGGCAGACAAGAAGAATAACACTACAAGCTGATGCTGGAGACTTGTTTGTAAAATGGGGGTTTAAAAAAATGCATTCAGCGTGTTTGTTAAGCCTTAAAGGAATACTTCACCCACAAAGTTACTGTTTGTGTATTAATTACTCACCACGTTATGTCAAATTTGTGGAGAAAACTTTGTTTTTCTTGCATGCCTCCAGGGTGAACGGAGAATCCAAAAAAGGAAAACATTCTTCATGTATTAAAGTGAATGGGAATCTGTTTAACAAAAGCAAAACTACAGCCTGTCAAAACATCTGATTACAAACTCTGTTAAACTTGTGCAGTATAATCAAAGTCTAATGCTCCATAGGCTACTTCCCAAACACATGCATTTTCACTGCAACACTTAAGTTTGTCAGTGTGTCAGCAGCATTTTGCTGTAGGGAGAAAATGTCTTCCTGGCCTTGATGTTTACCTCTATTACTCTTGTTACTATGAGGCAGTGGTTGTTGCTTCTGCTCCTTGAAAACACTTCTATCTTGTATATTTGTATATTTTGCCAGATATTTAATACTCTGTTGGTCTAAAACTGGTTCCAGTGAGTGACCCTGACCCGGGGAACCCACTGGTTGTTCTGGTTGGCACTGTACTTAGTGTTACTGTAATTTGAAGTATTCTCTGGCACAAGAATTTCCTTCGAGATACAAGTTCTACTGAATTGAGTTGAGCTGAATGTTGTCTGCGTGGTTCTGCAAACAACAACAACAACAACAACAGCAACATTAGTTTCAACAAGTAATTTAGTCCTGCCTCAAAATATAGTCAAAATAAAAGTTGTTCATTTGTGTGTTTATTTTCAGTGCAATTTAAACTTTGAAATAATTTTTAAAAATCTGAATATGTTGCAGATTCTAATATAAATTGACTTAACAGGTAGATTTTTCTTAATCAGTGTGTTGCATTATCTCTGAAGAATACTTTAAGTGTAGGGAATTCCCTTACAAATCCTCCTCCCTCCCTCGTCCACCAACGCAACAATTTTAAATTGCCCGACTATAGACAGATTTACAATAACAGCATATGCACTTTATCTTGTCCTTTTTATAGCACCTTATTTATCATATTTATCATATATTAGCCTTATCCCATTTTAATCTATGGGTGTGTGAGTGTGTGTTGAGTGAGTGGAACAGTTTTTCTTTCATGAGAGACAGCAGATTTCATTGTCTGTGAACATGCAGTGACAGTAAAGGCATTCATTCATTATTTTGTTTATGTTTACCCACTTTTTAATCAGGTAAACAAACTTTATTCTACTAATGAATACTACATTATATAACATTAAATTGGCATGACGGAGTCATTTAATTTGGAAAACATAAATTAATCAGACTCTGTTTACAGTCACCCACTTTTATATAAAACAAGATCACAGGAAGCAGCAGCGACGAGCGGAGACAAACGCGGGCCTGGGTTGGATGCTTAAAGTCACATGCATGCTCATGCTATATGCTGGCATGCTGTCCTGTCCATGCGTCTCCAGGGACGTGAACCCCTCACCCCGCCCCCTCCTGGGGGACTAATTTGAGGGGAGGGACGATGTGTTTTGTTGCTTGTCAGAAACAATCACTCCCGGCCCATTACATTTACAGCACGTCGTGCTTTCATTGCTGCAACAACGCTGAGCTGTGAGAGGGGGAAGATGGCTCTGAGAGGACCCGGGACAGAAATCATAAATTTAGACAGAAAAAGTTGACAAACGTCTGTGAAAAAGGCCCAAAACTGTCAAAAAGAAAATGTTGCACAGGTGGTTCTTTGAACCCAGATAAATTAGTTTAACTGAAGTCACTTTGGTGTGTTTTTTCCCCCTTAAGTTGCAAGATTAAAGTGAATAACAACTTTATTTAGTGCGCCCTGTGCCGCCCCCACCCCTCTCTTGTCCTCTGTCCCGGCCCACCCGTCCTCTCCCTGTTCTGTTTGGGCACTGGAGGTTGTCAGTCGGGGTTTATGTCCAGTTCAGTGGAGCTGAAAGAAGTCAGTTTCATGTCTTGTTATGGAACAAGACGTCTCTGCCTCTCAGGAGTGATGAGAAGTGGTCTGGGTGAGCAGGGTGAGCAGGGAGCGGGACCATCCCCTGGAGGCGACCAGCAGTGAGGAAGTCAAAGCGGCTTTTGTGTCGCTGCTGTCGGCTGCGTGTTTGGTAATTATCCCCCTCTATATGAGCACAGACCGGGCTTTCCAGGAGAGGTCCCTACCCAACCGGCCCACGGAAGAGTGCACAACACACCGTCAACAAAGATTAACTTCTCACAGTGCTGCGGAGATGCCTGATTGGGGGAGACACAGCAAATACTGAAACCCTCTCTTGTGTGACGTGCTGGTGATGAGCAGATCTCTGCAGTCAGACTGTTGTAAACTGCTGCAGTGATCAGATAGAGACACCTGTAGAGCTGATAGACTGCAATTCCTGTAACACAGGCACAGTCGGCACCTTCACCGTCTTGTCTTCATTTTCAGTAACAATGTGCTATATGAATAAAGTTGTAAATAAGGTTGTCAGCACTAATACTGCAGAAAATGTATGATGATTTATCACATATAACATTATTAGACCGTTAATACTGAAGCATCAGTGTGTGAGCAGCATTTAACTGTTGAAGCTGGGGAGCTGAAGTTAGTTTTTTTAACTTTATTTTCTGTTAGTTAAATTAGTCCAATGGGTTCCAATATAAGGGTCCGGCCCCCCTCTAAGGGCCCTGACACACCAAACCAATGGTCAGCTGTCAGTAAGCATCTGTTGCCCCGGTTTTGCAGTCTACCCGGTAACTTGGGGCATCAGACACGGACGAAAAAAGCCATCCTTTAACGTCAGCATGATATGCAGCCGGTTGCTGTTATAGTTTAACAGCGCCTGGTGGCAATAGGGCGAACGCGGCAGGACCAGGGACGAAAGTTAAGGCAGCGAAGGTCCGACTGGGGCGGGCGGGAGTGGTGGTGGATGGGTCCAACAAACACAGACTTTCACCTGAGAGTGCAGTGTTGGCGTCCTGTAAGATTACAAATCCAAATCCTGTTCTTTTTTCCTAAACCTAACCACGTGTGTTTGATGTTAATAGGAAAAAAGTTGCATTGTTGTACCAACATAGAGCATTTATTTTTGAAAGAGACTGTATGTAAACGATAAATTTCTTGTCTTGAAAGAAGACAATGCATGTAACAGGCAGAACTTGACGTGGTGTCCCAGAACGTCAACAACCAACACACCCAGGGTACCTTGCACATTGTATCTGGACGTAGAAAGTTCATGACCAAACATTGATATGTGATGAAGTGCGGTGTGTCAAATATCATTTGTTCTTTCAACATCAGGTTGTGTTGTTAATGTGCTAACTGGCTAACGCATCTCGAATCCGCTCTGTCAGACTTCTGGTTTCCTTTTTGAATGACAAATACAGTCTACTGCCACCTGCTGGTGTAGAGTTATTTCCTCTCATGCAGGCACAGAACATGCGTGCAAGTTAGCTGTTGGCTGTAGTCTCTGTGATGTGTTCAAGTGCAACTTTTTGGCCTGAGACATAGGCAACATGAGGTGATGCAACAGTGGGCCTTCTTCGCCACTAGTTCTTTGATGTTGCTTTGATTTGTCTGGGTCTTTAAGAGACACAAAGTAGCTGTGAGTGAGTGTAAAATGATTAATGGGAGAGGAAAGAAGAATGTACTTGAAAACAAATTTGTGCACATGTTTCAGACTCTGCTCTAACCTGTGCTATTTTGGTGAAATATTGGAGAGCTTCACCTTGTTGAGGCCCAAAGAATTGTTTCACTGAAACCATCTGAGAAGTTTAGAGGAGAAAATCCCTAGTTCGTCGAGCTGCTAACTCAGGGACATCTGAAATGTGTTTTTGTTATCGGCCACAAGCCAAAAAGGATGAGAAGCACCTGGTTTTAGCTTTTTATATATAACTACACTTTTCCATGAAATGCAGCACATACATGCAGTGCAACATTTACCTCTGACGTAGAGGTATAAACTTACATAAAATGGAGCTATTCAAGTAAACAACAAATACCTCAAAATTGTAATTAATGACAATTTTTCAGTTAATGTATGTAGTTACTTTCCACCACCGTTTTTGTGTTCATCTATTCATTACACACACATAGTAATCTATGCACATATAAATATTCCACATGTACTGTATCTACTGCATCAAATGCATCTGAAACCTTACTGCCAAATATAAGCAGGCTGTATATACTGTACATAGATGGGTACATATGCATATAAAGTAACTTATATTTCAATACAGTATTTATTCACTCATTGCCAGTCGGAATATAACTGAGTACATTAACTCAAGTACTAATTAAGTATAATTTTGAGGTACTGCACTTAACTTAAGTGTCTCCATTTTATGCAACTTAATACTTTTACTCCACTACATTTCAGATGCAATATTTTCCTTTTCCTACTCCATATTTATTTAAATGCTTTAGTTACTCAAAGATACAGATTATTAATACAAAATATAAATCAGCTGATAAATGATGATGTATTATTTTAGATTAAACGACCCAGCAGTGTATAAAGTCATTAAAATGATCTCCAGCTTTACCAGCTGCAACATTAAGTGAACACATGGATGCATCAATAATTATGATCCAGTAATATAATGTATATTATTCTGAAATAAGCCATTTTGCATAATGAGTAGTTTTACTTTTAGTACTTTAAATATATTTTCATGCTAATAGCCTTTTTTTGTACTTTAAATTATTTTTTAATGGAGGACTTTACTTCTAACAGAGTATTTCTACACAGTATTATTGCTACTTTTATTGAAGTATCTGAGCACTTCTTCCACCGCAGCATGTTGCACTCCCTGTCTATCTTTATTAATTTACAATAGATTAATAAATAAATAAAACTGTCCACTCTTGTTTATATAAAAATATATTTTAGCTCATGTTCTGTACATAACAGCTGCTTAAACTACCTTATTAATGTGTAGTTGTTGGTTTAAACACCTGGACAATAAAGCTGATTCTGATACTAATCTTTAGCACCACCTTCCTCATCTTCCTCACTGATCATCCTCATCATCAGCAGCACCACTTTCATGACCAGACATGTCATTGTCATCATCATCATCTTCATCAGCATCTCTATACTCTCACCATCATTTTATCGTAACCTGATCATAGGCATCATCTTCATCATCACCACTGTCATCATTCTGCACATCATACTTACCATTACTGTCCCCTTGACATCACCATCATAGACAGCTTCATCATCTTCTTAAACGTCACTCTAACCATCATCATCATCATCATCATCAGTCTGCAGCTCTGTGTCGCCTACATAACATGAAAATAAACAGTTTAGTCTTTTTACATTTTTGTCAACAATATTCCTCCCACAAAAACTGCAGCAATTAATTTGTGGGAAGCAAACCGAGGGGCATCCGTTCCTTCCATTAAAACTCCCTCATTTTAACCCGGCTCAGCTCGGCCCCCTTTCAAAGGCGCAGAATAGGCCCTGCCTTGATCTGCGTCAATTGTCATCCCGGGGCTCAGGGGCACTTCGGCGGCCAGTATAGCGGGCGAAGTCAGGGCTAATCCCTGGAAAAGGGGAGAATCACGGGAGAGGAGAAAAGCAACAATAACCAAGTCAAGCGTATAAAATGAAAGCGAAATCTCTATTATCACTCCCCGCAATTCCCAGCAAAGTGGTGAAAATCAGGGTTAGTTTGTGATTCGAGTCAGACGCGGAGGGAAGAATATGGGGGTCCCTGCGGGTTGGGAGACTCACACGACGAAAAGGGCAATATTCTGGAGAAAAGGGGAAGAAGAAAGCCCCTCTCCCATCCCGACATAACCATTAAATGCAGTCTGACTTTATGTTGTATAGAGAGGGGGGAACAAGAAAGGAGGCACAGTTCTCCGATGAAAGAATGAGGTTTTTGGCGGATTAGGGACGGCCCGAGGGATGAAGAATAACTTCTGCATAACTTTACAGCTATTTTCTCTCCCCACGCCAAGAGCCAAGTTTAAGGCTGAACCGGTTTGAGTTAACCCCTTTGTGATGGTCCAGTTAGAGACTTTCACAGGGACAGAGAGGATTCAGATCACAGCCTCAAACATGCAAATCATCTTTACCTTATTTTATTAGTCTACAGGTGCAGCAGCAACTAAATCATGTTGAAAGGACGTCTGAAAATATTCTTACATTTTCACAATCTAGTGCCACAAAGGTCTATAATAAGATATCACTCAGAGGGACTGTTTTTGTGCACAACTTTTACTAATAAGTGCTTTAAATTTTTACCTTCATTTAACTAGAAGTCCCATTGAAAATGAAAATCTCTTTTAAAAGAGAGACCTGACCAAGGTAGCAGCCATCAAAACACATTTAAAATGCAACAAATACAACATCTAATACAAAAATCCAGTATTCAAACAAAGTGGCCTCTCAAGAAAAACAAGCATGTCTCTTTATGATGCCCTTAAACATATTCTTATTGGTACACATATGCACAGAACCTTCAAAAGAACAGGCATTTGCAGAAGATGAAGGCCTATCAGAGTCCTTCCTGTTGTGATTGGCTACAAGATGTAAATAAATAAATAAATAAATAAATAAATTAAATTGACTTCATTTGGAGTTATCAAGAAAGTGGGAGTTTAGAGTCTGGCTTTTATACATTCCAAGAATGGACTCCAAATTCTCATAAATTTATCAGACGAGCCGTTGAATGTGAGTCTTAGTTTCTCAAGTTTGAGATGTTGCATCACTTCCCTCAACCACTGAGTCCAGCTTGGCGGTTGAGGGTTCTTCCAGATTAATCTCCGTGCTAATAAGATCCTGAGAGATTCTTATTTTTCTCTCCTGCTTTGCAAAGATGGCCGTCAAAGGATCTGGGTGAATTTTCATTTTAAAGACGTCTGATAGTGTTTTGAAGATCGAACTCCAAAAAAGTGGACAAATGAGGACACAGTCAGAACGAGTGTGCTAAGGATGCAGGAGAAAGTCTGCACCTGTCACAAGTGGAATCAACATCACAGCACATTTTAGAGAGTTTGACCTTTGAGAAATGAAGACGATGCAGCACCTTAAACTGGATGAGGCCATGCCGGGCACAGATGGAGGCTGTGTGGACCCCCTCGAGGGCTCTTAACCATAAATATTTTGATGGATATAAGTGTTTCTAATTTTAGATATTTTTGAAGATTGTTCCATGTCCAAGGTGCAGAGTACAAGAATGCAGTTTTCCCAGATCTGATAAAACTTGGGGTACATTAAAAAGCAGCCATCTGGAGGAGTGACCACCAGAGCTGAAACACAGAGGGGAGCAGAGGTAGGCCGGAAGTTTGCCCAACATTGCTTTATAGATAAAAACATACCAGTGTTGTTGTCTGTGTGTGGTCAATGACGTCCAACCCACAAAATCACAAAGAATACAGTGATGAGTAAGTGACTTTGCATTTGTTGTAAAATATAGAGACACTAAATCAAGGCTACGTAAAATATAGGAGGTTGCCTGTATATACAATATGTCAGCGTAATCAATCACAGACAGAAAAGTAGCTTCTACAAGTTTTTTCTTAGCACTGAAACTAAAACAAGACTTCAGACCTTTCTAAAATAAAAGCCAATCTTCACATTAAGCTTCCTAACTAGTAGCAATATGTACATTAAATAAAAGCTTGTCGTCCATCCACATACCCACGTATTTGAGGACACTTTCAATGGATTTATAGTCAGAAGTGAAGATGCTACAATCATCAAGCACCTGTGAGCGAGTATCAAACACTTCATTTCCTCCATTCTGGTGATATTTGATGCAACAATTTGTGTCATTTCTGCACAAATTGGTGCACAGCAAATGTTCTAAATATTAAGGAGAATGCATCCCTGTGTCCCCCTCGAAATCTACGCCTATACATGTAGCTTATCATACTTCTGCACATGCACTTAAACATGATTTTCAGTGCATGACTTTTACTTGTAATCAACTATTTTTTACATTGTTTTATCAGCAGTTTTAAGCAAAAGATAAGAATACTTCTTCTTTAAAGGCCCTAAATGAAGGATTTATCTTTAGGCTTGTAAGGGCCTACAGCTTTTTTTGTTCTCTCTCCAAATTATCAGTAGATATACTTAACGATAAAAAACAACGACTGTCCAGCTCACTCAGTGTAAAATCCACAGCACAGGCAGGCAGTTTACAACTGCACCTGAAGCACTCTGACTGTAGTTAAAAATCCTTTATTAATACATGGATAAACCAACATGTGTCAACTAGAGAGACTTCATCAGGGTTTAAAATACATTTGATGCAGGTATGCAGTTTAAAAGCTCATGTGGGGGTCATGTGACACAGGTCAGATGATGTATTAATATAGCCCTACTTAAAAAAATCCACACTGACAGAAATTGTAAATGAAAATGACACAAATATACACTATAAATAATTAACATATTTAGTGACAAGAGAAAAATCAAAGGCGGGAAAAACTTCCTGTGGTGCTTACAAAGGATCACCCCCAGTAATATGTGTCTAAAAACACATCATCAGAAAGTGTATAGAGACACTCAAGGGTTCAGCCTCACTAATACTAGTTCAAAAACATGACAACAATATGCAGAGGAAGGTATCATGTAAGAAAAACAAAATCATCCTCCATGATACATGTCCATGCTAGAAGTACATGATAATGATGCTACACCAGAAACTGCACAGGAACAGTTTGACGCTGTGTCAGGTGACATCACTACATATTATAGCAGCAGTGTTCCTCAGGCAAATCAATGCTGGGGAAGATTTCAGATGCATTTTTGGACTTCCTGTCTGTACAATGGACTTTCACACTGAGTGATGATCTTAAAGTGACTCTTTGCCCCACCCTCTAACAGCACCTGATTTTTATTTTCACAACTACCTACACAGAACCTTACCCCAGTGCAGGCGCCTTTCCCCCCTCATTATCAATACATATACTTTCTTTTGACCAGTTTCCTCACTGCATCATGAGGAGCTTCTCGGACTGAGTCTTGCTCCTGAAGGGCCCTCATCATCACCCTCATCTAATTTATGGGCCTAATTAGTGATTTTTGTCCTCTTGGTTTGCTCCATCCATCACATGCTAATGAAGGCATTTTCCGCCATCTGACAATAACGGTCATCTCACATAGTAATGATATGCCGATTTTACTTGGGGCTGTGCTGATTAGCCCGCAAGAGGAAAGACATCCAAAAACTTAGTGAATAATGTGATGAAGTGCAGGCTGAGACTCACTTTGAAGGCTATACGTTTAATGCACTAATAATACTAACAATAATAATGATAGACATGTGCATTTTGTCTTTATTTGTGAAACTATTTTAAAAGTTAAGGTGTGACTGCTCAGCAGTATTTTTTACAGCAGGATCAGAGAGGGTTTAGGTTGCAATCATTTCCTCTTTCTCAGAGCCACACTGGGAAATAATAAAGGAGTGGGGAACATCTGAACAATTAGGTGAACTCTGGTCAGCAGAAGAAGAGTTAATAGTGCCATGTGCAGCGAGAGGAGCATTAGAGGCCAGAATCCATATTTACCGCTGGAGTCGCGCGCAGGCATCAGAATAGGCCGCTAATGCCGCGCGCGCTCTCTCCCCCCTTATTTTCATTAGGCTCTGATGACTGCGGAATTGATGCGGCCTGCAAGTTATCAAGAGCCACTAATTTCACATTAACGACCATTGACTGCGGTCGCTTGATTCGAGGGGGTTTTTGACAATTATCACAATCAGGATTGGAGCCCAAACCGTTTACCTTGACTCCGTGATTATTTGCTCCGAGCCGAGCGCACATTGCAAAATTGTATGGTGTCAAAAAAAAAAACCCGTAAATAATGAGGAGACCAGGAGGAACGGCTATCTCTGCCCAACACGCACGTGCACGCGCGCTCACACCTTCTCCCTTACATAAATTGTAGGCAGTGACCTACACTGGAGTGTTAACAGCATCAGCATCAGATCTTCACTATGCTTTGTGATAAACTAAATAAGATAGATAGATAGATAGATAGATAGTATTTTAAATATCAAAAAATGGATGATGGATCCTGAATTTTGACTTCATGTGAAACTGAAGTCCAGTGATCCATTTCTTGAATCTGACTTCAGCACAGGGCCGTATTTAACTTTGGAGTGGGACTCGGGGGCTGGGGACCATTTTCAATCTACACCTCCTACTTCCCAACACTGCAGGATTTATACTTGAGGCAGACCATAGTAGTAGCCTACGCATGTTGCCTACACCGTTGTCAGCATTTTTACTTGTGCAGTGGTGTGTCTGTGTCGCTCTGCAGTTACACCTCCAAAGCAATCATCGGCAGCAGAGGTTTCTGTGAAGTGCTGTAAAGTTTAGCTGATTAAAAACACACATAAACACACATTAAACACACATTAAACATGGCTTAATAGAGACCATTTCAAACACAAGTAGCCTACACAAATCGGCTTTATTATAACTCGCAGCATTTACAGACAAACACTTGTCTTTATCTGGACACATTTTCCCCACAAATACAACATGCTAATGTTTTTAGCACAAGCATATGGCATTTTACATTGTATAAATTAGCCTAGCGGCTAGCGGACTTTTCCGCTTCTCATATGAAGCTTGGGACAACAGCAACATTTAACAAAGGTAATGTCAAAAAATTCAGCTCCATTACAACTCACAAGGTTCCCAGACAAAACAACTGTCTTATACTAAACATGTTGTCCAAACAAATATAACATGCTAACATTATTAGCACAAGCCTATGGCATTTTACATTGTACAAATTAGCCTAGCGATGAGCTGAGACTTCCTCTGCTCATATGAAGCCAGGGTAAATCACACACAAGACTTAAAATGCTATTTTGTGGAGGCTTTATTGTCTTCACAATTTATTGTTTCTTATCTGTGAAATTAAAGTAAATAAAAGCTTCGTTTCCACTGAGGGAAATGGTTTTTAGCTCACAAAAATAGGCAGAAAGTCTGCGCTGTGTAGTTACATTTCTGTGGAGGTGCACGTCAGACCGCGGCATAGGCTCTACATTGACGCAGAGCCTACAGCGTAGGTACGGCATCAATTTGACACAGAAGTATAAATTCTACCTTAGATCAGGGGTTCACAAAGTTTTAATGACTAAATGCTGATTTAGGGAGGCAGCATGTAATTAAGGGCCACACAGGTAAAGTGCACACACTTTTTAAAATAACATTTTAATGACATATTAATGAAAGACTAATCTATTACAGTGTTTTTTCCTGTATAGATTTTTTAAATATATTTTTTAACTTCGATATTAACATTAATGTAGTTCGTGTTATTATTAGTTGGGTTATTATTATCAATGTTCTAATTATTGGTGCAGTGGTTAGCATTGTTGCCTCACAGCAAGGGGGGCCCTGATTAAAACCCGGGGGGGGAGCCCGTCTGTGCTGAGTCTGCATGTTCTCCTCCTGTCAGCGTGGGTTTTCTCCGGGTACTCCGGCTTCCTCCCACAGTCCAAAGAAATGCAGGTTAATTGGTGACTCTGAATTGGCCATAGGTGAGTGTGAATGGTTATCTGTCTGTCTCTATGTGTTAGCTGGGATAGGCTCCAGTCCCCTTGCGACCTCTAACATGATACGTGGTTATGGAAAATGAATGAAGGAAACAGTGAAAGCATAAAACAGGTCAAATAAATGTAAATCAATGAAGAGTAAACTTCAAAAGTTATACTTAATATTTTAAGTATATATTTTACACAATATAATAGTATGAACTTTAAAAGTTACATTGTATACTTTTAATATGCCTTTAAATGTCACATTATATGTTGTTTTTTTTATGTACAATAATGAATTTACATGCAGAAATTATGATGAGAAGTTACAGCAGCGCTGATCTGAGAGCAGCGGTGTACTCTCGCGAGATTTCAGGCTGTCACATGATCACATTGGGAGAAAACAGGAAGTCATGGGTTGTTTAGAGTGAAAGAAGAGGAACAGATGCTCTAATCCCGGTTTTTGACCATGTCTCTTTACAGAAACAGTTCGTTTTTGTTTTTGTTGGCATTATATATTTGTACTTTTGTGTCAAATGAAGGAGTAAACGTCGCTGCCTCAGATTTAGCGGACACACTGAGACAAGCCGCGGGTTTGAGCCCCGCTGAGGGAGCAGCTGCTGTGGTGAACTCGCCTGTGTTTAAACCCGCTGTGAACTCCCTCTTCTCCATCAGTCTGCTGTCGTCCTTCCCTGAGGACCTGGAGATCAGCGACTACTGCAGCGACCTGCTGGACATATTCGGACAGCGCTATGTGGCCTATGTGAACTGCTTGGTGCCTGCGGCCCGACCTGTTAAAGTCTGCCAGAGCTGTTTCTCCAGATATGTCAGCCTCACTGAGATCTACACCAACATCTCATCAGACCAGGTACGAGCCAGAACACAAACTCTGTGTGTTGTTTGTAGTACACTGTGTTCCTTCAGACAGAGGATAGGCCTTGCTTGTTATCTCAGTGTCACGAGTCTCATGATGTGACTGACTGCTGACAAAAAGGAGGAAACGCGAATTCATCTGCTTGACTTGCTTTCAATAGCAGGCTGAGAAACACATTTTTATGAGCTGAAATATTTGTCAGAGTGGAAAACAAACCCCTGAGTGCCTGACAACTTGTTCCTGTGTGTCCTCAGATGGGTCCTGGTAATGTGAGCTGCAGGGACAGCCTTCTGCGCAGTGATCGGCTGATGCTGGTTTATCTGCTCTACAGCAACCTGGAGGACATTTGGTACCAGTCAGCCTGTGACAGTAAGTCTTCTGCAGGAATATAAACACATATCTGGGTTACTGGGAATCTGTGTGTGTAACCGGGGCTTTGTGCCTTTGTTTGAACTTCTGACTCACACACAGATGGGTGTGCATTTGACCACAGAGGTCAGAATGCAGGGTCAGGGCAGTGGACAGGGCCGGAGCTAGCATATGTGGTGCCCGAGGCCTGTGGTTCCCAACTGGTGGGTCACAGTGGAAAAGTGGGGTTGTGGGTCCATTCTGAAAAGACCACAAGTGACTTGCAAACAAGTCAAGTTTGTACAAAACGCACTTTATTTTGAAGTACAGTGAATTTCCGGCACAGAGCTTTTATTTTTAAATGCTGTTTCATGCTGTAGAGTGAATGACTAATAGACAGAGACAGCAAACTAAGTATCACACTGAATATATTAAACTGTGTGGACCTTGAACTAGTGACTGAGATTAAATATCGACCCCGTGGCTGAACCAGTTATCACCCCTCACCCCATAAAGCATAATTTTCTTTTATATTTATATTTTATATTTCATATTTCATATTTATTACAAACAAGAACAAGAACTAGTGATAAATCAACATGAACTAACAACTTAGATAACAAAGCATAGTAAATACCACAACAAAATAATGTGGTACAAAATTTTCATCATATTTTTCTCTTGTTTGTACCACACCCTGGATGGCTTTTGCCTTTTTATCATCTCTTACTCAAATACCCATTTCCCACCAAATTTAGCACATGTTTGCTGGTTATTCAAATTCTGAAAGTCCGTTAAAAATGGGCAATAAAGTGCTTTCCCATTGTTGATAGATCAGAGCTGTGTAGCAGAGGAATATGCCTTTCTCTTTCTTTTTTTGTCCCTGGTGTGTGACGTCTGACGGTAGAAAGCAGCTTGGAGGCCACTGAAAATGTCACAGTGGTTACTGTACTACTTACTTCTTTTTTCTATCTCATACACATTCAGTTTCTCCTTCAAACTCAGTGCTGCATAAAATTTTGAACAATATTCAAGAGCTGCACGGATGGAGAGAGATAGTATTTTCTTTTCCTGTTATTGTACCACGACGGCAAAAGGGGCTAAAATTGGTGTGTCCACCTGGTTGTGGTATTTCCATCACTGCCGATCGGAGCTGGAGCCGATAAATATCCGCGACTACTGCAGAGTCATTTGACCTGAAGTGAATGCTGACTGTAACCTTTCCCATTAGGAACAAAAAACAGATGTTTTCCAGTGGGAAAGTGGCTGTAGAGTGGGCAGTGGTCACACTGGATGTTACAGAGATCAAACATGTGACTCTCATTTTATTGGATAGACTCTTCAGCCTTCATGAAACCCCCTATGACCCGTAGCAGCTTGTGACTTCATGAGATAATTGCATCAGATTTGGTAGATGTCCACATTCTTTTCTGCCAGTAGGAGAATGTGAAAGCATTATTTTCACATGTGAGAGGATTTGGTTTGTAGTAATTATTTTCATTATGGATTAATTAAATATTAATTTGCTCTATAGGTTTTTATCAGAAAATAGCAAAAAAATGCCTGACAAATTTCCTGAAGCTTAGTGTGAAGTTATAGCATGTTTTATATGATCAAACCTCCAAAATGCAAAGACATTTAGTTCACACACACCAAAGAAATCAAATCCTTTACATTTGAGAAGATGAAAAATGCCTTAAACAGGGGTCAACTCATATTAGTTCACGGGCCACATAAAGAGCCATTTTATCTGAAGTGAATCAGACCAGTAAAACCATTGCATAATAACATAGAAATAACACCACCTACAAAAGTTTCCCTTTCTTTTGTTGTAAAGAAGGACAAGTACACTCTGAAAATACCCATTTACAATCAGACGATAAAGTGCCAGAGATTTCTTAAGAAAAAATAAATGCAAATTTAACAATATGTCCAAGTTTTTCTACACTCAGTCAGTCTGCTACTCACCGTCATTACATGTCCACTTTTACATATATTTCCACCCCTGTGTAGAAATGCTGGCATCAATACACCAAACTAAAGTGGAACTACTGAAGCTGCTGATTCACAATATTTTTCACAAAGTTTACTATCTTTAAATATGACCATGATAAGTATATATATATATATATATATATATATATATATATATATATATGACATGTGCATAGTCATTCAGTGGGCCGGATTGGACCCTTTGATGGACCAGTTCAGACCCACGGGCCATATGTTTGACTCAACCAAGCCTTAAATGAATAATTTATCATAAAAAAGTGCAGTTCCATTTCTTGCCAATCAACAAATTATTTAATCTTCAAATTGTTAAAGCTTTAGTTTGTTTCCTTGTGCATCTTTTTGCTGACATTGAACAGTAAGCACGAGCTGATGTGATGGACATTTTGGATAAAATGGGAAAATGATTTGTGTTATCAGGGTGAAAACCATCATAAAACACTACTGTGCACCTGTTTTATTTGCCTGTTCTTACTGAGTAAATAGACCTAACTAATGGTTGTTTTTTTACTTCCTGTTGTGCAGACTGTATCACTAAAGGACAAGGACTCCCGAACCTGACCGATGACACGCTGTACTTCATGAGCACTCTCAACCAAACTCTCTCCTGCTTTGAGAAGTATCAACAGGTAAATGAGGTGCTGACGTCTGTCTGTCTGTCTGTCTGAGTTAATGTTGAGAAGGTAACAGCGGTGCCTGTTGTTCACAGGGGAACCACACAGAGCTGTGCAAAGACTGCAAGAGCTCATACAGAGGCCTGAATGAGCTGTACGGCCAGATGGAGAAGAATAAGACCATGTGCATCGACATAGAAGATGCGGTATGTATGTGAGGAGGAGAGACTGTAGGACTGCTCTTTAGGATGGGAAGAGAGAAAGCTGCGCCCCCTAGAGGAATCTGTAGATACTGAAGAAGAGTCAGAAGGGTCTTTAAAATAATGGCAAAATAATGTGTTGTAGAAATGTTTGAGTTGCACTACAACAGTGTTTCAAAATCTATTATTAATATTTCATTTAAAAATGAAGGGAAAAAGTCAGTGTTTGTGTAGAGACAGGAAGTAGTAGGAAAATTAGATGTCCATTTCAGTGGTGAAGTTCAGTCTAATATCTCAGTGTTGCTGATTTCACATTAGAGGATGCTGATATGAAAAATTCTTAACACTGAGAGACAAAAATAGAAAACTGAGTCTGGCTCTTGGATTCAAGAGATTAGGTTTTCTGCAGATCCTTAAAACATCTTAAAATGCATTGAAATCATCATCAAATAATATAAAATTAAGGCCTAAGTTGGTATTAGATTAGATTTTTTTTCCTGACGTCACATTGTAAAATCTCAAAAATCAATGTCAACATACACTCACCAGCCACTTTATTAGGTACCCCTTGCTAGTACCGAGTCAGATCCCCTTCTACGTAGCATAGATTCAACAAGGTGCTGGAAATATTTGTCAAAGATTTTGGTCCATATTGACATGATAGTATCACACAGGCGCTGCAGATTTGTCGGCTGCACAACATTCTCCTCTGACCTCTGGCATCAACAAGACATTTTCACCCAGAGAACTGCCGCTCACTGGATATTTTCTCTTTTTGGGACCATCCTCTGTAAACCCTAGAGATGGTTGTCCGTCTGGCACCAACAACCATGTCACATTCAAAGTCTTTGAAAGCACCTTTCTTTCCCATTCTGATGCTCAGTTTGAACTTCAGCAGGTCGTCTTGACCATGTCTAAATGCCTAAATGCATTGAGCTGTTGCCACGTGATTGGCTGATTAGCTATTTGCTTTAATAAGCAATTGAACAGGTGTACCTAATAAAGTGGCCAGTGGGTGTATTTTTTTTTTAATCTTTTTTTTTTAATAAGTCTTACCTGCCTTAAGCTACAGGAACCCTGGGAGTGTGATCAGAATGGCCAAAGATGTAAAAAAAAAAAAAAAAATGCAGAAAAACTGAATTACTCATTAATAATGAAAATGGCTGAAAGCTATGTGATGGTTGCAGGATTATGTCCCTGAATCCTCTCCCAGCTTTGTCAACAACAACCCTGAATACAGTAAACATTTCAATACAAACCTAACGGGGTCGAATTAATAGCGTCCTATATTTGCGCTCAACTGAAGTTTTTGTTGCGTTTGGCACTTTGCCTCGTTTCAGATGAACATGACTCGCAGACTGTGGAGTAAGAAGTTCAATTGTTCCTACCCCCGCGAGGAGACGGTGCCTGTCATCGCTGTGTCCAGCTTCATGCTCTTTCTGCCCATCATCTTCTACTTGAGCAGCTTCCTTCACTCCGAACAAAAGAAACGCAAGCTCATACACCGTGAGTAACCAGCTTAATTCGCCCATTGTCACACAGAGAGATTTTTTGACGGGGTTTTGAGGGGTTCGGGGTCTTTGTGGAGGGAGTGGGGGTTGACTGACTGTGATATTGGGGTTTGGCCAGTATGGAGGAAGGAGGGGTGTTCTAGGTTGTTGTTAAGCATGGTGGGGTTGCCTCCTGCAAACCTCTGGATCATAGACGAGGCTGGAGGATTTATTTGTGTGTGTGTGTGTGTGTGTGTGTGTGTGTGTGTGTGTGTGTGTGTGTGTGTGTGTGTGGATGGTGGTTGCCTTGAAGGATCAGAGGGCGTTTCCCAAGGCTGAGGAGGATGGGAACTTTTTCTGAGTGGTTAGCTGTTGAGTGTACAACAAATGGCCTGTGATGATCAAGGACACATTGGGCCTCATACAGGAACCACTTGTACGACCAGAACATTTTCGAGTCATACGAGTCACATACAAGCTGCACCGGGAAAAACAAATACTTGACTTGAGAATTAAAATATGAATCTAAAACAATTTTGAGTTTCAGTTAGGGCTGTCAGCGTTAACGCGTTAATCACGATGCAATTGTGGTCCACACATAAAGCTTTTTTTTAAAATCACATTAATGGTGAGCTGCTATGTTCCTGCATGCTGCCAGTTCAAGTTTTATTTACCACTTACGAGCTAAGCATACAGGTGTGAATCACCACAGACCTGTTGATGAATCTAAATTAAAGAAGTTAACGACAGTGCTTGCTAAATGGGTGGCAACTGACTGCAGACCAGCCTTTTAAGTCCTGTTTGTGATTTATCCTGGCTTCATATGAGAAAAACTCTGCTAGCCTGCTAGGCTAAGTTAGGCAATTTAAAATGTCGCAGGCTTATGCTAATAATGCTGGCGTGTTGTATTTGTGGGGAAAATGTGTTCGGCATAAGACAGTTGTTTTATTGGTAAACCTTATGAGTTACAATTATCTGGATTTTGTAACATTACCTTTTGTTAAATGTTGCTGTTGTCCCTGGCTTCATATGGGTAAAGGAAAACTCTGGTAGCCACCAGGCTGATTTATACAATGTAAAATGCCATAGGCTTGTGCTAAAAACATTAGCATGTTGTATTAGTGGGGGAAAATGTGTCCAGATAAAGACAGGTGTTCGTCTGTGAATCTTGCAAGTTATAATGGAGCCAGTTTATGTACTTGTGTTTTTAATGTGTGTTTAATGTGTGTTTTGAATCAGTCAAACTTAACAGTACTTCATAGAAACCCTAACTCTGACAAGTGTTTTGGAGGTGTCACTGCAGTGCGACACAGACACACCCACCCAAGTTTTAATGTGTTACCAGAACAACTGTTACATGATGAGATAAAATACTAAATTAAATTTAAAGAGTAACTTCTGTATTTTTTAACCACGACCCTATTTTTCCATGGTTTTGTGTCAAAGTGATTAAAGGAGACAATCATTTTTTAAACTGGTCCAGTATTGAGCGAGAAGGCTGCAGCCAACAGCGGCAAACCAGGCATTTTATGTCCACCAACAGTGCTTCTTTTTGCCACTGGCTTATTATTTGAAGTGTCTGGCAACATTATGGAAAGGATCCCTACAGAGACAGGCCTTTTTATTAAGGAGTAAGATCCTTTTTGTTTAACCAGAAACAGCCCTGACATCGCTATCGCCAAACCCACCAGACTCCATTTTAATTAACAGTAATTTTGTCATCGTATAAGACACCTCAGTGAAAGTAGATAGCTAAACATGCTAAAATTACTCTTCATTAAAACAGAGTCTGGTGAGAATGTGTAGGAACCCTGTGACAGAGAGATTAATGACAAGAGAGTGACAGTGTTCTTGCATGAGGCCCTTTTATTTGCCCGCGTTCCTCCAGGGTTCATATCAGCTTCGTTATTTATCACGACCATCTTTGCTTGTCTCTGAACATTATTAATACTAATGTTAACTCCTCAAATCATACTTTTGGCCATTGATGTGAATTTTGTGTCTTCACAGCCAAACGGGCGAAGTCGTACGCCAGTCTGATGAACATTCAGGACAAGCTGAGCTGAAGAGGAGACAGGTGATGACTGAAACTGAGGACTGCACTTTTTATCCGAACCTGGGAGAAGACTTCACTCCTTGTGGCTGAGGTTTGAACGTAGAGGACTCAACAACAGCATTTCCTGTTATTTTCTTTTTGTTTTCAGGATGCTGTGATACCGATCAGTATTCAGAGGACTTGAAGAATCTAGATAAGTGAAACTGGAATGCTTTGGGCACATTAAACATTTTCTTTTATGTCCTTGAATTATTCTTCTGATAATGAAGTAAATGAAATTGGACTACATCGAACAAAAACACGCAGAATGTATATTTTATAGCTTTTGTAGCAAAACAAACAAACAAACTGTAGACAGACTGTTTTCGAATCACCTCTTACTGCCATTATTTGAGATCAACTTTATTTTGCTTGAAATGTTGTGACAGTTTGGATCTATATTAAGCGGTACGTGTGTTTTAATCAGAGTATATCTAACTTTGTAAACTACTAATCAGATGGTTGTTGGTGTTGCTGCACAGATCCTGGACTCTCTTTCCTTTCAACTCGTTAACAATCCTCAGGTTGTTCAGCGCATCCTGCAGCCTGAGACACACAGCTGTCACTAGAAAGAGAGTGTGTGTGTGTGTGTGTGTGTGTGTGTGTGTGTGTGTGTAAGTGAGCTAACGTGTGTATGTGCTCTATTTATGGGTTGAGAAATGGGTTTTCTGTCTCTAATGTATGTCCAGAAGAGAGCTGCAGAAAAGGAAGCACTTGATGTCCATTAGTGGTGACATGTATCTGCTGTAAGAAGAGGGGGTGCACATCAGTGGGGGTGGGCGTAGGGTGGGGAGAGTAAATACAGACATAACACACATAATGTAAGAGCACTCCAGAGTACCACACTGTGACGTTACCTGTTTTCCAGTCAGTGTTTTTTTTTTTTTTTTTTTTTTTGCATAAAGCTTTTAATGTGCTTCCCACTGATGTTTAACTTAATTTGTTAAGGGGTTTCTGACTGCTCATGACGCTGAAGTCTCCTTAATGCCTCCTTTATGAGTTATGAGTGTTGAATTGATGAATTTGCCTATTTGAAATGCATTTGCTGTAAAGTAATTTAAACCTTTATTTTGAATGCATAAGCTCAAATAAATACTTTACATCAGAAACACCTGCAGGTACATGTGCTGTAATTTAACCACGAGCTTAGGTGTGAAAAATAAGCAGGAATATTTACCAAACGACTACTTACTTGAGTATTTCCATATCATATTACTTTATACTTCTTCTTCACTGCATTTCATATGGAAATATTTTACTTTTTGCTACATTTCTGATGAACATCTGTATCCAAAATCTATGATGATCTCGTAAAATATGATGCCGTTTTGTCAGAATTCAGTTCAAATGACCCCCACAACCACCAGCTAAGACTTTAAACTGCTGGCTGCATGTTAATGTATTTGCAGTAATAATAATTTCATATTATATCTCCTGTAAAACACTGAAAAGTGGGAATAATACACAATTAGTAGGGAAGAGTGGGGTCAGTTGGGACAGTGCTTTTTTTAAGCAAGTTAGAAAGCAACTATATGAACACATTCTCACTTCAACCTCACATGCTGACATTTGATCATGGACTTTCCACGTCCACATACAACTTCTTCTTTCAAAATACACTTCCGTTTTCACAGGAAATTTAACGTTTACATACAGTCTCTCTTGAAATAAATGCACTTGGTTCAACACAGAGAATTGGTGTTTTTTTTTCCTCCATCAACTAACGCAAATGGTTAGGTTTAGGAAAAAAGAACAAGGTTGCTCTCAGATTTTTTTTTTTCAGTTTAAGTGATATTTTTTTAAGCCAGCTAACAAGCCCAACTGACCCTCCTCACAGCACCAAACGCCCTGGGGAGGCAGAATTTTTGGGAAGTGCACTCCTTGTACATTTTAGAAAACTGTGCCTTTCATGTTTGGATTAGACTCTAAAAAAAGTGTTGATACGAAGACGCCCAGACCGTGGATATCTCTGGAGGTGATCTCCGTTTATTCCTGACAACAAGAGGTAAAAACAAAATCCTCCGTCAGTAACGACCATATAAACCTCAGCCCCTATATGATACAGTAAGTTTAGGCTGAAAAACAAATATATAAACGTAGCTTAACACGACTCAAACATGGAAATTACTACAAGAGCAATTTACCTCTCCCCTGGAAAGGTGAAGGTAGGGGTACAGAAACTGAGGCCTAAACGTGTCAGGTAATAACAACTGAAACACATTTTGTGTAATATAATACTTAATATTACAAATATTACTGTCCAGATATGAAAGTAAATTTATTACTCAAAGTATTTTGTGAGTGATGGAAGGTTATTTCATGTCAATATAAAATTGTCCCATCAGACCCCGCTCTCCCCTACTTTTTTTGTCAATACATCTGTATTTATATTTATCTGTATTTATACTTATACTTCTATAGTTGTGTTGGTGTTTAGAGGGTGTAAACACTCCCTAGCTGTGACTGCGGTTACATTATGTCTAATGAGCCCGTGTTGTATTGTGGTTAAATCTGTTTCTTCACACAGTAATGGCCCTTGTTCTCAGGTTACATGGCCCTGTGTTTCTTGCAACGAGGCTTTTCCTCCGTCATTAGCAGCTAATCTAGATGCGGGATAAAGATACTTGGCCGAATAATCGCAGCAACACATCCGTTAAACTCCTTTGGCTTTTTGGTCTTGTGGAGCGCAGCCACTGCTGGCCATCAGCAGGTCTAAGAGCATTACGGAAATGCCGAGTCATATGATCCGGTTGCGGCCAGCAGAGCGGCTCAGCAGCACGGGCTCTGGTGGTTTGCGCTCCCCGCACACTGAGGTGTGTTGAGCGGCTCGTGTGCGGCGGCGCGGCCCCGCAGCTCAGGAATGACAGCTTTGATTCCCGTTAAGCCCCGGTGCTTTTCTGAAGCACACCGGGTCTCTAAGCGGGGCTGAAAGTCATAAAACACTCCCGGGAAAATGCACCGGAGCAGCCGCCACGTGAACCAGAGGGCCGATGGGAAAGCTGCAGCCCCCCGTGATTCAGTGATTTGGTGCAATAAGTATCCACAGCAGTCTAAAAATACTCTATTACAATCAAAAGTCCTGCACTCAGACTGCACAAGCAGTTGCAGAGACATGTAGGCTACTTGAGCCTCCAGAGTAGAAGTACTCATGGATTCATATATTATTAGACTGTGATTATAGATTCCTTCATATGGGCCTAAGCAGAGTTTTAACAATGTACAGTAGATGGAGCTCATTTTAAGGTCCTCCAGTCTTTTTGTTTGCTTTGCTTCTCTTGTATATGTGCAGCTGATAGGTGTAGATTTGAGGGCGATGCAGGGGATATGTCTCCGTCAGTATTCAGAAGATGTGCATTTGCAGAAGACTTTTGAGAAAATTAACCACATTTACATAAAGTGATGTAGAAAATGAACAGACTGGTGCAGAAACAATCACCAGAATGCAGGAAATTAAGTGCTTAAAGCTGAAAATTTTCTGGCAGAGGACCCCCAGACTCCATGCTTCATCCATGTCCTCTCCAGTGATGAAACAAAACCTTTGGTGCAGTTTGAATTTGACACTCTGCTGAGGAGGGAAATGTGCTTTTTGTCCACAGCTGGGTTTGAAGCCAGTCATGGAATATGTAACATACAGAAGTGAAATTGAAACTTGAAACAGAGCTCTGAGGAACATCTTGTGCAGTGGCGTAAGGAAGTTACGACAGGCCCCAGTGCACACTATCATACATGTATTGTCTTGACAAAAATAGAGACTTGACATTGGACAACATTAACATCCATATTACCCAGCAACCATCACTGCGTATCTGACAAAATAAAAAAAAAATATATCGCAGAAAGTAGGAAATTAATTCGTGTTGAAGAGGGAGCTGAGCCAGAAGTAGAAGCTTTCGATATACTGGTCCATCTACATCCGGACCCTCACCTACGGTCACGATCTCTGGGTAGTGACTGAGAGAATGAGATCACGGATACAAGCGGATGAATTGAGTTTCCTCTGTGGGGTGGCTGGGCTAAGCCGTAGTGATAGGGTCAGGAGCTTGGACATCTGGAGGGAGCTCTGAGTAGAGCCGCTGCTCCTTGGCGTCGAAAGGGGTCAGTTGAGGCGGTTTGGGCATCTGATCAGGATGCCTCCTGGGCGCCTCCTGTTGGAGGTGTTCTGGGGACGTCCCACTGGAAGGTGTTGCTGGGGAGAGGGATGGCAAGGGGTGCTTTGGCTTGGCTTGCTGCCCCCGCGACCCGGTCCCAGGTCACAGGGGCAGCAAGGGGCAGGGGGCAACTGGTCTGGCCTGCCTACTGTTGCTGCTTCCTCTGCAAGCCTCTTTGCAAGCCGCCTCCACCCCAGCTCCTCCTTTTCATGAGGTGTCTGACTTATCAATGTCATTTCTGTTTGTCATTGATGCTGCTCTGTTCTGTTCATGGAGGGTCTTTGCTGCTTCTCTCCTTGCCTTAGGCTTTCCACATAGGCACATGGAAGGGCAGGGGATCTGCTCTCTCTGCCTCAGGCTTTCCTTGTATGTGCGTGGAAGGGCAGAGAGGCCCCAGAACAAATGTTTTTAAGGTCTGAGAATGAAGAGGCAGCTGGTGCAGATCCACTTACTCCTATAAATTAAATAAACACATTTCAGTTGAGCAGTTTGGGGCTATGAGGAGCCTAGTGAGTAAGTCTGAGTCACACTGTGGATTTTGATGTATGATATTTAGTTGTTGGCCCCACATCTGTGTGATGTTTGAGTCTTAATACTGAGCATTGTCCTGAACGTTGTCCGCTCATACTTCATCTTCAGAGACAGGCGGCTCTTGTTACAGGTCAGCTTTGGAGTCTTTATTGTCACTGTATAAAAGAGAAATGATTTTTTTGTCAGGTGCAAGAAGAATATTTTTAATTTTAACTTACAAGCCAAGTGTGCACACTTTATCACACTTGAATAGCCACAAAGTGCGCGTGTGTTTTCTTGGCCACACTTTATGACACAATGCGATGATGGGGGCCGCTGGTTTACCTTCTCATGAACTGACTGCAGTGCAGCAAAAAATACAATCCAGCAGTAATCATGGCCTAATGCCACGTATAATTATTGTACACCTAATCCCCTCACAAAGAGCTTTGGTAAGAAAAATGACTGTGAGAATAATATTACTGTAAGTGTTTCAGTTTATGTGGAAGAAATTAATATGATTTGGTAACCTGAGTCATATCCTGATCTCCACTGCTTGCTCCAGTTCTCTGCTGGATTAAAGAGGGAGAGAAATGTGCTGAGGTTTGTGTTAAAAGTCCTGTAGACAACTAAATAATGATCTCCAGAAAAGACAGTTTATACACACTCGCAAAATAAATGATTACGGCAGTTATTGCATTTTAAGTCACAGTCAAAATGGTCAGAAATGTAATCTTGAATTGCTTTGTATAGCTTCATTTTTATAGCACAGTTTATAATGCCAAATTCAATAAGTCAGTACCCTTAGTCAGAGGTGTGAACTCGACTCGCATGACTTGTACTCGAATCAGACTTGAGCCACAAACTTATTGACTTTAGACTTGACATAAAAACAAACAACGCTACTTATTCCCAGCAAGTGACTCTAAAACACTCCAGATCCACTTTGTTTGAACCAATCTGACTGAGAGAACCGTGAAGACGTAACGTTAGATCACTGAGCACCAGCTGGAAAATGATACCAAAGATAATTTCATTTGTGTACAAAAACTAATTTCAGTAAAAACCTGCTGGTCAAGAATTACAGATTGAGATGCAACGACTTCCCACAAACTTGTTTTAACAGGAAGACAAACTTAAAAAGCATTCATGATGTTATTAAATGTAATATATTACTCTGTTGTTTGAATGACATTTTATTTGGTGAGGAGGGCGTTATGATTTGTTTGGGACCTGAAACTGAAAAGTTAGGACTTGGGACTTGATTTGGGACTTGAGTGCAGAGACTTGTGACATACAAAACCATGACTTGGTCTCACCTCTGCTTTTAGTCCATTAGCAGTGCTCAGAGATGTAACTAATTAACTTAAAATAATTGTAATTGTGCTGTAAATGCACGGCTGTATTACATCTAAAAGACGTGCAATAAAATTCTAGGTTTTAATCCAAAACCAGATTCCAGCAGTTTCAATAAATGTAACTTTTATTTGATTCATATCTTGAAAGAAAGTTGAGTAAAAAAACCTCCTCAGACAGAGCAGGTGTTAGATGAAATCACTGTGTGTGACAATTTAGACCAAATTAATACTAATATATTTACAACATTATTTAATATACAATTACTCTCTTCTTAAAATGGCATTACATTTGGTAAAGAGCACTTTATGACTTGTTCAGGACTTGAAACACAAAGTTTAGGACTTGAGACTTGTCAGTCTCGATCTCGATCTATCTACTTACTTGTGACTTGCAAAACAATGACTTGATCCCACCTCTGCCTTAAGTACATCGGCAGTGCTCAGGGAACAAACCTGTAGTAGCTGAAAATTTGCCATGAATGCACGCTGTATTTTATCTAAAAAACTAAAATCTAAAAATGTAATTTCAAATTTTTTTGTTGATTAATTTCTAGAAAGGAAGCAGAGTTAACAAGTCAGCATCTAAAAACCTGCTCAGACAGAGCAGAAGTTGGATGAAATCACTGTGAGTGATACCACATGATCAATAATGTGACTTTTATCAAAAAGCAAATGCTAATGTATTTAATATATGAATACTCTGTTGTTAAAATGGCATTACATTTGGTGATGAGCGCATTATGACTTGTTTAAGACTCAAAACTTAAAGTTTAGGACTTGGGACTTGTCAGTCTTGAGTGTCTTGGTGCCACATCTTCCTTTAGTATGTCTGTGCTCAGTGAACCAACCTATATCACTGAGAATTTGTCGAAATTTCAGGCTATATTTTATCTAAAAGACATTTTTTTATTGATTAATATCCAGAGAAAAAGCAGAGTTAACAAGTCAGCATCTAAAAACCTCCTCAGACAGAGCAGGTTTGAGATGAAATCGCTGTGTGTGGTGCCAAATGATCAATTATGAGACATTTTCTTGCCAAAATAAAACAAAAACCTCTCTTGAATGCTCACTGACAGTACAAATTGACATTATGATAAATCAAGACCTTAAAATTGTGCACCCATTCATCCCTTCTCCTGAGCTCTCAGCTTAATGTGCGAACTCGTTAGATGACTTCTTTAAAGCCGAGGAGGGAATAAAGCAGGAATGTTGGAGCATGACGGCTGAAGCTGAACTGAGGATTGCTGATGTTTTTTGCGGCTAAATGATGACACAAACCTTTCCTCCGTTAAGAGACTGCCAAGTGGCCTCCGCTGCACGGACCTTGAGATCATTTTATTTACCACAACAATTATGAAGGCAACATCAGAATAGATTTGTATTTTTTCCCGTAAGAGCCTCTTTGTCTCTCCGCATATCTGCATCTGTGTTTGTCCCTCACTCTCTCTTAATATTTAAAGGTTAGAACTGTGCGGATGAACATTTAGAGGCAACAGGGTTACGCTGGGGGGGCCTGTTTGCAATAGATGCTCCAGCAGTTACCTTGAGACAAGGCCAGCACATTTCATATTTGATAGAAGAGTAGGAGGATGCTCTTTATGTTGTTTCTGAATCTGGCCTTCCTTTTTTCATTTATTAAATCTAATTCTTGTTAAATGACTGTTATGTTCTTTGACAAGGTCACGGCCTCTTCTAGACTAAATGCCTTTGAATTCTCTGCTGTCCTCTGCAGCCACCCTTCGCTCCTCGGTTTTCTGAAGCCCGTCCCGTGTTACGAAGCAGCGAGCGTCTCCTTCGTTATGGCAATATTAAGAAACTGTTAGTCAGGACTTAAGTTGTTATGCAACCCCCTCCCCACCACAAACACTCTAAGCTGTCAGTTAGTTGACTGGCTGAAGGTTAGGCTTAGATTATGCACCTCTCAACCCCTGAGCAATGAATATGATGCTTTGTTGAAGAAGGAGTAAACATATGCCCCTGGGGGTAGGAATTAGCAGACACACACACATGCACCCTCTCTCACAGAGCATATGCAGAGTGAATGAGGCTTATTATACACCTGCGAGTGGGGTCAAAGTCTGTCAATCCCTAGCTTATGGTATTATAATAGATTATAGAATCACTCTCTAATGGCAGTCATTCAGTTTGTAATCTCTGCAGCTTGATGCAAAAGCACTCAGCGTTCCAGCTAAGGGTCTGTTGAAAGTAAGGCCTTCTCCTCATTCATCCCTGACGCCCCCCCCCCCCCTCCACCCCCCTCCCCTCTTTCACAAAGGTCTTATGACAAGTCAGCTGTTGGTGACATCACAGATGCTGGATCATATGTCAGAAACCTTTGCTGGCTGACTTACATCCCTTGTGGCTCAGCAGCAACGGAGGCCACTTGAGGCCAAAAGAGCGGCGAGGTGCCGCGGGGGGTGAGGGCGAGCATGAGAGCTGCCAACAGGCAGGAAGGGTAGGGGGGCACTCCTGAGGGCAGGAACATCTGACCCATGTGTGGGTTTGTTTGTGTGGACAAGTGCCCATCTTGCCATCAGCTTGAGAAGACATTTATCATCAGTCTGGAGTGTGTGTGTGTGTGTGTGAATTATAAAGTCTGCATTTTGTTTTTGTACCACACACATGACAGCGAGCTGTGGACGCTAAATCTGCATATGTATGAAACATGAATCTTGTCAAAAATGAAACATATCAGGAAATTAGTTTGTGGAAACTGAGGAGGGTTTGGATCATGGGACAGCAGCACCACCTACAGTCAGCTTCACAGTATAACATTAAAAGTATAGTTCATAAACATGCCACTTTTTTTGTTTAAAACTAAGGGTGCATGATTGTTTTGAGGTAATTAAAGTGTAAGTTCAATGCTTAATGATTCCTTTCCTCACTGTAAATGTAAACAGGTAACTCTCCTGTACATGCTGTGTGTTAATGTGCTTGTTTTGGTCTCAAATGCCTTAATAACCACTACAGAGCATTACCAATTAATAATTTAATAATTAAATAAAAACTGAAAGTCCAAAACTTGCCTTGGACTTATAATGGCCACTCAGAAGTTTGCTGCTGCCACTAGATGACAGCACCAAACCATATATAAAACATCAGTTCAATTCAAATTCAAAGAGGCTTTATTGGCATGACAATATTGAAACACAGTACTGCAAGTGCACATTGTACAAGGTGGTATAAACAGGGGAAAGTTAAGTTTTTAGGATGCAAATGATAAAACATTATGTTAACATTATAGTGCAAAAGCAACAACCATGTCAACAATATTTCTTTTCTTTTTTTTGTTAATGTTTTTAACTGAACAACAACAACAAAAAACAAAACAGCAATTAAAACACATAGCAATCAAAAGACACGGTCACTGTCCCCTCTTTCAAAACAAAATAAAATAAATTTAAATAAAGTGAAATAAAAAAACTGAAAGCACAGACAACATCCTATCAAACAAAACAAACAAAACATCTATAAAATAATTGGAGGCTGCAGCCATTCAATACAGCTTTACAACCATGGACCACACAAAAACAAAGACATAAAGACAAACAACACAAACAAACAAACAAACAAACAAAGAAAACCACCTGGATAATACCATTTATATCTAAACAGATTTAGGCAGACACTCCTCTATGACAGCCAGAAAGGAGCCCCGAACATGTTCAAAAACGATATTCTGTTTCCATTAACACACTCAAATGTTGCTGTTTTTATCATCAGCTCAATCCAATCAATATTTCCAGTGTCAACAACATGTCTTTATACAAATAGCAAGAACAGGATGCTGAACATAATCTTTGAATATCAGCAACAAAATTATAATAATAATAAACAGGAGGCGATGTTTGTTTGAATTATTATTATTATTATTATTTTCATTCAGACTTTTTGAATAGTAGCTTCTTTTTGCATTCAACCCATTCAGAATAACCTGTTCATGTTCCACACACACACAACAGACGAACATTCTTAATGCAGAAATCACCTAATGGGAAAAAATTACAATAAATTGTCTTACAGACCTTTTTTTTCAACAAAAACGTGACATTATTTATCTTCATTAACAGTTACTCATATGAATGAATAAAGTGATGCTTTTAAAGACATGGCATACCTACACATGTCATCAGAGTGAGGCAGGGGTTCATAATGTGTTTGAACGTTGAAGTTGAAGTTTCTAAATTAATTTAGTTGGCAGCATAGTCTCCTTTTAGAACCATAACAAGTTATAAAAGTGACACTTGGTGTAGTTTGGAGGTGGTTTTCTTGGTGATCTACTAAAATGTGTCCCAGATTACGTGATTTCACCGTATATTAAAATCTGGATCAGAGCTAGAGGGCACTGACAGTGAAACATTAATAAAATAAAACATGTATTTGTCATATTTGTTGTCTTAAAAACACTTGTTTTGCACATGATCTTTGAAGTTTCGAGTTTACGAGGAGCACTTGAAGGCAGCACTGGTCATTCCAGTGACTGTCGCCATAGCAACGTTTATAAAACAGACCGCAGCCACACAGACCTGCTACCACAGACACATTACTGTGTCTGCTGCTTTTTTTCTGTCTTTATTAGTACAATATTTAACTGTTTTTATAGATATATTTTACACAACAACAGATCTCACTGTGGCTGAGGTTTATAAGGATCCAGAGGAGGCGTCTGAAGCCTCTGTGTCATCCGAAAAGCAAGAGCCAAAGAGCGGGTAAGTCAGCTAGCTTTCAAAGTTCATAATTAACCTGTCAGTTAAAAGTATCACTGATATGAGTGACTGATTCTTCTTCTTCTTCTTCGTCACTTGGTGCAGGCACTCTGCAGGAGGACAGATGGACACAGTGAAGAGTGAGGGTGTTGCAGAGGTGGAGGATGGGGAGCTGTCCATGGAGACACAGAGGAAGGTGATGGAGCTGCTGTGTGATGAGGCGGTGAGAAGAAAGCAAATACATATTTTCTAAAATGCTGAGCTCTTAAAGGAGAAGTTAACAAACTTTGAAGTCTGTCTAAAAGTCGGGGGCCCATATGAATGTTGAAACAGATTTGGGTTGCTCTAATCTTTTTTTTTTTCTTCAATCATCCATATGTGACGAGCATCTTTAACTCAAAGTCTCCCTCCCTCATGTCTCAGTACTTCCTGATGGACGATAAACTCCTGACCCTGCTGGCTCCTCTGGAGAAGGAGAAACAGACCGTTGTGAAGCTGGACTCTCTCCTCTGTGTGAGTTCATGCAGTGCGGTGCATCAGTGTGTTGCTGGACTGTACGGAGCAGATACTGAACAGCCAGACATATTGTTTTCTCCTCCAGACTCTTGGCCTTGGAGAGCAGGACGTGCCCAAGTTGGCTCATTTCTTATTGGAGTACGAGCGGCAGCAGAGAGAGCAGACGGAGGTGAGGAGGGATGGATGCTTGTGCAAAACCAACCTTGAGTCTTTGATGAACACAATCATTGAAATGAGACAATTGTTATTTGAGTGTTTTGTCTGCCGGCAGGATGTCTGTGTTGAGGCGGCTGAATCCAGCGGCAAGGCCGAGGAAGCGGAGACCAAGTCTCATCTGACCTCTGACCTCATTGCTCGTAACCATGTGGTGCCCGCTCTGAAAAGTTTCCTCCGGCAGCGCGTGAGGTCGAAGTAAGGCTGCAGTTAAACTCATTTCCAGGTTGTTGATGGGACTGTCTGTGAGATCTGAACATGAAGTCATGTCATACAATTGTCTTTCTCTATGAATATGTGACGCTAATGTGTATCTGGTGCTTCTAAGGGAGCGTGTCACCCGCCAGCATCACAGTTTTCATGTCGCAGCCCAGCGCACTTCAGAGAGTACGGCCTGCTGGAAGAGCATGGGCAATATAATGTATGAGAGTAAAGGGAAACTCTGGGACGATGCAAACTAAAGCCTTACAGGTGAGTGACAACCTCTCTCACACACACACACACACACACACACACACACACACACACACACACAAAGCAAACATTCATCTGTACTCAAATGTTTTGTTTTTGTTTCCAGTGTGGTCCTGACAGAGATCTGAGCTCATCTCTCAGACGCAGAGTTTGAAGCAGCTGAACGCAGAGCCGCAGACGCTGCTGCACCAGTCTGTCAACTCATGAGTATGTGTGTGTGTTTGTGTTCATGTCTCATGTGTTACAGATTTTTTTCCCACTGTACTGCACACACTGTTTTCCAGATAATAAGGGCGAGGGCTGTGAAACTAATAGGCGTCGTCGGACCAAACAGTTCCAGGGACATTTCCATTTCCAGCTAACTGGTTTTTAAAAGCAGCATTTGCCAGTGCCACTTCAGCTGTGTGCGACCACTCAATGTAGACTTGCGTCATTCATGGTTCCTCTTGTGTCACTCTGAAACAGGAGCTAAAAAAAGTCCCTCAAAACAGCGCTCTGAGGTCTACGATTGTTTCTTCTTCTTTTTTTTAAACTTTATTTTTATTGTTTTTACAAAATGTTTCAAAAGTAGAGAATAAAATGAGTACAAAACAGAACACAAACAAAAATTAATACATAAATAAAAAACAAAATATGCTAAAAATACATGGTATGATCCACATTTATCGCCCCTGCATCCTCTGCAAACATGGTTGGGAAATGAATGTGTTTCTTTGCTAACATCATCCATCTGACATCTTTGATTCTCTGACAGGTCGACACAGAGCTGCAGACGCTATAATCCGAACTCACTGCGGGATCAGCAGCACTGGGACAGTGTGAGGACTCATCAGAGTGTGCACATGTAATGTAAAATAAAACCTCTATTGAATCATGTTGTGGTTGCACTCTTTTTTTTGATAAAGAAACACAGGTACACCAGTTCACTGCAACATTAGTGAGACACACACCAGTTCATGTGGGGTACAAAGTGTATACACGATAGTACAATCCAGTGGTTTCATCCAGCAGCGTTGAAGAGCTTGTGGCTGAGCTCTGAGGGGAACGAGTAGAAGAGCAGAACCAGGAAGAGCAGAGCCAACACCGCAGCCAGCAGCAGCACACAGTGCAGCCTGTACTGCCTCCACACCAGGATACACATCGTCCTCAGGGGGCTCAGCAGCCACGACATGCTGCTGCCAGGACGACTGCACAGAGAGATTCAGACAGTTAACAGTTTTATTTCCATGTGAAACACACTCAAGAATCTGTCATGTCAACAAACAGTGACTGATATTGAATCAACAGGGTGTTAATTATTGAAGCAACAGTTTTTACAGACTCAGCAGAGTGAAGATATTTATTTAAGTACTAGTGTTAACATTGTAGCATAAGGCACGTTTTTATTTCTATTTTATTACTTTACATACTTTATATCATACTCCTATTGTTACTTATTGTTACTTATAATTCTCTGTTCTTTACATCACAGTGACTGTAACTAATCACAGCTTGCCCTCAGGGATCAATAAAGTATTTCCGATTCTGGTTGTCAGTCACTTTTTGTAACTTTACTTTTATTTGAGTATGTTTTTTTCTTTGTACCTCCTCACATTTCAAGTCGTGTCCCTTACAGAATAAAAACAAAAGGATAAACTGTGAAGGAACTCAGTAAATATCACATTCATTCTTGTAAATGGGAAGTATTTTTCTTCTCTACAAATATTAACTGACACACAAATGCAAAAGAATTTGTCACAATTTCTGGTGTTTTGACCAAGATGAAATGTTGGTTTTGTATTATTTATTTAGTGAGTTGGCTCCTGCACTATGCTGCACTATGTACATGTAATATTGTTTTACTTTTTACTTTTATTTAAATGTGTATCTACTTTTTATTTATTGCAAATGTAGCGTTGTTGTTTTGAATCTTTTTTTAATTGTTTTTAAAGACTGCAAAGCAATATTCTTGTGAGGAAGTGTCATACTGAATTGTTTTAAATAAAGTTACACTTTTTTTTTTTTTTGCTAAGTATTATAGTGTCACCAACAGGTGTGCTCTTGGTCAGTGTAAAACTTAATGCTAACATGCACATGGTGTGCGGGGCTTTTCAGCTGTTTGCTGCTGTTTATCTTTAATGTGACTGCAGAGCCTCATCCAGCTCTCAGAGTGTTTAAAAAAACTTTAAGGAGCCTTGAAAGAACCTGAAGGTGGAGCAGGTGAAGGACTTTATGGTCGTTAAGACAGGTGAGAACAACAATCAGCTTATTCAGATGAATGTGACCCACTCAGAGGAAAATGTTAATGTTGCACCACAAGTAAAAACATGTGTTTGTGGCTGCAGCTGCTGTTGGGGTGATATTGTTGAGACATGTCTGTGATTTCTGTGTTGCACAGTATTTTATTTGTGGCCTCAGAGAGCTTGTTGTCTATAGCTCTTTGTATTTGTTGTTGCTCATGTTTGGTGTCTGAGTTTTGTCCTCTGTGGGTGCTTCATTGATAATCTCTTGTATGAACAGGCTGCTAAGTGCTGTCTCTACGAAATTAGGAAACTACATTTGACTTTTCCATCACTTTTTCACGTTTTTTATAGCTTACAATACTATGACTTTTTTTTTTATGAAATTTAATCAGATACTGTACTATGACTTTTAAGATTTCTTTTGACCCTATACTATGATTTTTTGAACAATTTTTGATATATGACTTTTCTTCATGATTTTGGACGACATAATATACTATGACGTTTTTTCATGATTTTTAACAACATGCTATACTATGACGTTTTTTCATGATTTCTGACGACATACTATACTATGACGTTTTTTCATGATTTTTAACGACATACTATACTATGACGTTTTTTCATGATTTCTGACGACATACTATACTATGACGTTTTTTCATGATTTTTAACGACATACTATACTATGACGTTTTTTCATGATTTTTAACAACATGCTATACTATGACGTTTTTTCATGATTTCTGACGACATACTATACTATGACGTTTTTTCATGATTTTTAACGACATACTATACTATGACGTTTTTTCATGATTTTGGAGGACATGCTATACTATGACGTTTTTTCATGATTTTTAACGACATACTATACTATGACGTTTTTTCATGATTTTGGACGACATGCTATACTATGACTTTTTTTCATGATTTTGGACGACATACTATACTATGACTTTTTTTCATGATTTTAAACGACATGCTATACTATGACTTATTTTCATGATTTTTAACGACATACTATACTATGACTTTTTTTCATGATTTTTAACGACATACTATACTATGACGTTTTTTCATGATTTCTGACGACATACTATACTATGACGTTTTTTTAATGATTTTTAACGACATACTATACTATGACTTTTTTTCATGATTTTTAACGACATACTATACTATGACGTTTTTTCATGATGTTTAACGACATGCTACTCTATGACTTTTTTTCATGATTTTGGACGACATGCTATACTATGACTTTTTTTCATGATTTTTGACAACATGCTATACTATGACGTTTTTTCATGATTTTTAACGACATGCTATACTATGACGTTTTTTCATGATTTCTGACGACATACTACACTATGACGTTTTTTCATGATTTTTAACGACATACTATACTATGACGTTTTTTCATGATTTTGGACGACATGCTATACTATGACGTTTTTTCATGATTTTTAACGACATGCTATACTATGACTTTTTTTTATGATTTTGGACGACATACTATACTATGACGTTTTTTTAGGATTTTTAACGACATGCTATACTATGACTTTTTTCATGATTTTTAACGACATGCTATACTATGACGTTTTTTTATGATTTTTAACGACATGCTATACTATGACGTTTTTTCATGATTTTTAACGACATACTATACTATGACGTTTTTCATGATTTTTAACGACATACTATACTATGACGTTTTTTCATGATTTTGGACGACATACTATACTATGACTTTTTTTCATGATTTCTGACGACATGCTATACTATGACGTTTTTTCATGATTTTGGACGACATACTATACTATGACTTTTTTTCATGATTTTTAACGACATGCTATACTATGACGTTTTTTCATGATTTTGGACGACATACTATACTATGACGTTTTTTTATGATTTTTGGCGACATACTATACTATGACGTTTTTTTATGATTTATAACGACATACTATACTATGACTTTTTTTCATGATTTTTAACGACATACTATACTATGACTTTTTTTCATGATTTATAACGACATACTATACTATGACTTTTTTTCATGATTTATAACGACATACTTTACTATGACTTTTTTTCATGATTTTTAACGACATACTATACTATGACTTTTTTTCATGATTTATAACGACATACTATACTATGACTTTTTTTTATGATTTTTAACGACATACTATACTATGACTCTTTTTTATGATTTTGGACGACATACTATACTATGACGTTTTTTCATGATTTTTAACGACATACTATACTATGACTTTTTTTCATGATTTTGGACGACATACTATACTATGATGTTTTTTCATGATTTTTAACGACATGCTATACTATGACGTTTTTTCATGATTTTGGACGACATACTGTACTATGACTTTTTTTCATGATTTTTAACGACATACTATACTATGACTTTTTTTCATGATTTTTAACGACATGCTATACTATGACTTTTTTTCATGATTTTAAACGACATACTATACCATGACTTTTTTTCATGATTTCTGACGACATGCTATGCTATGACTTTTTTTTATGATTTTTAACGACATACTATACTATGACTTTTTTTCATGATTTTAAACGACATGCTATACTATGACTTTTTTTCATGATTTCTGACGACATGCTATACTATGACGTTTTTTTATGATTTTTGGCGACATACTATACTGTGACTGTTTTTCATGATTTCTGACGACATGCTATACTATGACGTTTTTTTATGATTTTTGCCGACATAGTATACTATGACGTATTTTTATGATTTTTGGCGACATACTGTACTATGACTTTTTTTCATGATTTTTAACGACATACTATACTATGACTTTTTTTCATGATTTTAAACGACATGCTATACTATGACGTTTTTTTATGATTTCTGACGACATACTATACTATGACGTTTTTTCATGATTTTGGACGACATACTATACTATGACGTTTTTTTATGATTTTTAACGACATACTATACTATGACGTTTTTTAATGATTTTGGACGACATACTATACTATGACTTTTTTTCATGATTTTTAACGACATACTATACTATGACGTTTTGTCATGATTTTGGACGACATACTATACTATGACGTTTTTTAATGATTTCTGACGACATACTATACAATGACTTTCTTTTATGATTTTGGACGACATACTATACTATGACGTTTTTTTATGATTTTTAACGACATACTATACTATGACTTTTTTTCATGATTTTTAACGACATACTATACTATGACATTTTTCATGATTTCTGACGACATACTATACTATGACGTTTTTTCATGATTTATAACGACATACTATAGTATGACTTTTTTTCATGATTTTTAACGACATGCTATACTATGACGTTTTTTCATGATTTTGGACGACATGCTATACTATGACGTTTTTTTATTATTTTAAACGACATGCTATACTATGACTTTTTTTCATGATTTTAAACGACATGCTATACTATGACTTTTTTTTCATGATTTTAAACGACATGCTATACTATGACTTTTTTTCATGATTTTTAACGACATACTATACTATGACTTTTTCCATGATTTTTGGCGACATACTATACTATGACGTTTTTTTTATTATTTTTAACGACATACTATACTATGACGTTTTTTCATGATTTTTGGCGACATACTATACTATGACTTTTTTGTCATGATTTTGGACGACATACTATACTATGACGTTTTTTCATGATTTTGGATGACATACTATACTATGACGTTTTTTCATGATTTTAGACAACATATTATACTATGACTTTTTTTCATGATTGTTAACGACATGCTATACTGTGACTTTTTTTCATGATTTTTGACGACATGCTATACTACGACTTTTTTTCATGATTTTTAACGAAATACTATACTATGACGTTTTTTCATGATTTTTGAGGACATACTATACTATGACTTTTTTTCACGATTTCTGACGACATACTATACGATGACTTTATTTCATGATTTCTGACGACATACTATACTATGACTTTTTTTCATGATTTTTAACGACATACTATACTATGACTTTTTTTCATGATTTCTGACGACATACTATACTATGACTTTTTTTCATGATTTCTGACGACATGCTATACTATGACTTTTTTTTATGATTTTTAACGACATACTATACTATGACTTTTTTTCATGATTTCTGACGACATACTATACTATGACTTTTTTTCATGATTTCTGACGACATACTATACTATGACTTTTTTTCATGATTTTTAACGACATACTATACTATGACTTTTTTTCATGATTTCTGACGACATACTATACTATGACTTTTTTTCATGATTTTTAACGACATACTATACTATGACTTTTTTTCATGATTTCTGACGACATACTATACTATGACTTTTTTTCATGATTTTTAACGACATACTATACTATGACGTTTTTTTATGATTTTAAACGACATGCTATACTATGACTTTTTTTCATGATTTCTGACGACATACTATACTATGACTTTTTTTCATGATTTTAAACGACATGTTATACTATGACTTTTTTTCATGATTTTTAACGACATGCTATACTATGACTTTTTTTCATGATTTTTAACGACATGCTATACTATGACTTTTTTTCATGATTTCTGACGACATACTATACTATGACGTTTTTTCATGATTTTGGACGACATACTATACTATGACGTTTTTTCATGATTTTTAACGACATCCTATACTATGACTTTTTTTCATGATTTCTGACGACATGCTATACTATGACGTTTTTTTATGAATTTTGCCGACATACTATACTATGACGTTTTTTTTTATGATTTTTGGCGACATACTGTACTATGACTTTTTTTCATGATTTTTAACGACATGCTATACTATGACTTTTTTTCATGATTTTTAACGACATGCTATACTATGACTTTTTTTCATGATTTCTGACGACATACTATACTATGACGTTTTTTTATGATTTTTGGCGACATACTATACTATGACGTTTTTTTATGATTTTTAACGACATACTATACTATGACTTTTTTTCATGATTTTTAACGACATACTATACTATGACGTTTTTTCATGATTTTAAACGACATGCTATACTATGACTTTTTTTCATGATTTTAAACGACATGCTATACTATGACTTTTTTTCATGATTTTTAACGACATGCTATACTATGACGTTTTTTTATGATTTTTAACGACATACTATACTATGACTTTTTTTTCATGATTTTAAACGACATGTTATACTATGACTTTTTTTCATGATTTTTAACGACATGCTATACTATGACGTTTTTTCATGATTTTAAACGACATGCTATACTATGACTTTTTTTCATGATTTTAAACGACATGCTATACTATGACTTTTTTTCATGATTTTTAACGACATGCTATACTATGACGTTTTTTTATGATTTTTAACGACATACTATACTATGACTTTTTTTTCATGATTTTAAACGACATGCTATACTATGACTTTTTTTCATGATTTCTGACGACATACTGTACTATGACGTTTTTTTATGATTTTTGGCGACATACTATACTATGACGTTTTTTTTATGATTTTTAACGACATGCTATACTATGACGTTTTTTCATGATTTTGGACGACATACTATACTATGACGTTTTTTTATGATTTTTGGCGACATACTATACTATGACGTTTTTTTATGATTTTTAACGACATGCTATACTATGACGTTTTTTCATGATTTTGGACGACATGCTATACTATGACTTTTTTTCATGATTTCTGATGACATACTATGCTATGACTTTTTTCATGATTTTTAACGACATACTATACTATGACTTTTTTTCATGAATTCTGACGACATGCTATACTATGACGTTTTTTTATGATTTTTGGCGACATACTGTACTATGACTTTTTTTCATGATTTTTAACGACATACTATACTATGACTTTTTTTCATGATTTTTAACGACATGCTATACTATGACTTTTTTTCATGATTTCTGACGACATACTATACTATGACGTTTTTTTATGATTTCTGACGACATACTATACTATGACGTTTTTTAATGATTTTTAACGACATACTATACTATGACTTTTTTTCATGATTTTTAACGACATGCTATACTATGACGTTTTTTCATGATTTTGGACGACATGCTATACTATGACTTTTTTTCATGATTTTTAACGACATACTATACTATGACTTTTTTCATGATTTTTAACGACATACTATACTATGACGTTTTTTCATGATTTTAGACGACATGCTATACTATGACTTTTTTTCATGATTTCTTACGACATGCTATACTATGACTTTTTTTCATGATTTTTGACGACATAGCTATACTACGACTTTTTTTCATGATTTTTAACGACATACTATACTATGACGTTTTTTCATGATTTTGACGACATACTATACTATGACTTTTTTTCATGATTTCTGACGACATACTATACTATGACTTTTTTTCATGATTTCTGACGACATACTATACTATGACTTTTTTTCATGATTTTTAACGACATACTATACTATGACTTTTTTTCATGATTTCTGACGACATACTATACTATGACTTTTTTTCATGATTTTTACGACATGCTATACTATGACTTTTTTTCATGATTTTGAACGACATGCTATACTATGACTTTTTTTCATGATTTCTGACGACATACTATACTATGACTTTTTTTCATGATTTCTGACGACATACTATACTATGACTTTTTTTCATGATTTTTAACGACATACTATACTATGACGTTTTTTTCATGATTTTAAACGACATGCTATACTATGACTTTTTTTCATGATTTCTGACGACATACTATACTATGACTTTTTTTCATGATTTTAACGACATGTTATACTATGACTTTTTTTCATGATTTTTAACGACATGCTATACTATGACTTTTTTTCATGATTTTTAACGACATGCTATACTATGACTTTTTTTCATGATTTCTGACGACATACTATACTATGACGTTTTTTCATGATTTTGGACGACATACTATACTATGACTTTTTTTCATGATTTTTAACGACATCCTATACTATGACTTTTTTTCATGATTTCTGACGACATGCTATACTATGACGTTTTTTTATGATTTTTGCCGACATACTATACTATGACGTTTTTTTTATGATTTTTGGACGACATACTGTACTATGACTTTTTTTCATGATTTTTAACGACATGCTATACTATGACTTTTTTTCATAATTTTTAACGACACGCTATACTATGACTTTTTTTCATGATTTCTGACGACATACTATACTATGACGTTTTTATGGCAATTTTTGACGACATACTATACTATGACGTTTTTTTATGATTTTTAACGACATACTATACTATGACTTTTTTTCATGATTTTTAACGACATACTATACTATGACGTTTTTTCATGATTTTAACGACATGCTATACTATGACTTTTTTTCATGATTTTAAACGACATGCTATACTATGACGTTTTTTCATGATTTTTGACGACATGCTATACTATGACGTTTTTTTATGATTTTTAACGACATACTATACTATGACTTTTTTTTCATGATTTTAAACGACATGTTATACTATGACTTTTTTTCATGATTTTCAACGACATGCTATACTGTGACGTTTTTTTCATGAATTTCAACGACATGCTATACTATGACTTTTTTTTCATGATTTTAAACGACATGCTATACTATGACTTTTTTTCATGATTTTTAACGACATGCTATACTATGACGTTTTTTTATGATTTTTAACGACATACTATACTATGACTTTTTTTTCATGATTTTAAACGACATGCTATACTATGACTTTTTTTCATGATTTCTGACGACATACTGTACTATGACGTTTTTTTATGATTTTTGGCGACATACTATACTATGACGTTTTTTTTATGATTTTTAACGACATGCTATACTATGACGTTTTTTCATGATTTTGGACGACATACTATACTATGACGTTTTTTTATGATTTTTGGCGACATACTATACTATGACGTTTTTTTATGATTTTTAACGACATGCTATACTATGACGTTTTTTCATGATTTTGGACGACATACTATACTATGACTTTTTTTCATGATTTCTGATGACATACTATGCTATGACTTTTTTTCATGATTTTTAACGACATACTATACTATGACTTTTTTTCATGATTTTTAACGACATGCTATACTATGACTTTTTTTCATGATTTCTGACGACATGCTATACTATGACGTTTTTTTATGATTTTTGGCGACATACTATACTATGACTGTTTTTCATGATTTCTGACGACATGCTATACTATGACGTTTTTTTATGATTTCTGACGACATACTATACTATGACGTTTTTTCATGATTTTGGACGACATACTATACTATGACGTTTTTTTATGATTTTTAACGACATACTATACTATGACGTTTTTTAATGATTTTGGACGACATACTATACTATGACTTTTTTTCATGATTTTTAACGACATACTATACTATGACGTTTTGTCATGATTTTGGACGACATACTATACTATGACGTTTTTTCATGATTTTTAACGACATGCTATACTATGACTTTTTTTCATGATTTTAAACGACATACTATACCATGACTTTTTTTCATGATTTCTGACGACATGCTATGCTATGACTTTTTTTTATGATTTTTAACGACATACTATACTATGACTTTTTTTCATGATTTTAAACGACATGCTATACTATGACTTTTTTTCATGATTTCTGACGACATGCTATACTATGACGTTTTTTTATGATTTTTGGCGACATACTATACTATGACTGTTTTTCATGATTTCTGACGACATGCTATACTATGACGTTTTTTTATGATTTCTGACGACATACTATACTATGACGTTTTTTCATGATTTTGGACGACATACTATACTATGACGTTTTTTTATGATTTTTAACGACATACTATACTATGACGTTTTTTAATGATTTTGGACGACATACTATACTATGACTTTTTTTCATGATTTTTAACGACATACTATACTATGACGTTTTGTCATGATTTTGGACGACATACTATACTATGACGTTTTTTAATGATTTCTGACGACATACTATACAATGACTTTCTTTTATGATTTTGGACGACATACTATACTATGACGTTTTTTTATGATTTTAAACGACATGCTATACTATGACTTTTTTTCATGATTTCTGACGACATGCTATACTATGACTTTTTTTCATGATTTTTAACGACATGCTATACTATGACTTTTTTTCATGATTTTAAACGACATACTATACTATGACTTTTTTTTCATGATTTTAAACGACATGCTATACTATGACGTTTTTTTATGATTTTTGGCGACATACTGTACTATGACTTTTTTTCATGATTTTTAACCACATACTATACTATGACTTTTTTTCATGATTTTTAACGACATGCTATACTATGACTTTTTTTTATGATTTTGGACGACATACTATACTATGACGTTTTTTCATGATTTTTAACGACATACTATACTATGACTTTTTTTCATGATTTTGGACGACATACTATACTATGATGTTTTTTCATGATTTTTAACGACATGCTATACTATGACGTTTTTTCATGATTTTGGACGACATACTGTACTATGACTTTTTTTCATGATTTTTAACGACATACTATACTATGACTTTTTTTCATGATTTTAAACGACATGCTATACTATGACTTTTTTTCATGATTTTAAACGACATGCTATACTATGACTTTTTTTCATGATTTTTAACGACATGCTATACTATGACTTTTTTTCATGATTTCTGACGACATACTATACTATGACGTTTTTTTATGATTTCTGACGACATACTATACTATGACGTTTTTTAATGATTTTTAACGACATACTATACTATGACTTTTTTCATGATTTTTAACGACATACTATACTATGACGTTTTTTCATGATTTTTAACGACATGCTATACTATGACGTTTTTTCATGATTTTGGACGACATGCTATACTATGACTTTTTTTCATGATTTCTGATGACATACTATACTATGACTTTTTTCATGATTTTTAACGACATACTATACTATGACTTTTTTTCATGATTTTAAACGACATACTATACTATGACTTTTTTTTATGATTTTTAACGACATACTATACTATGACCTTTTTTCGTGATTTTAAACGACATGCTATACTATGACGTTTTTTCATGATTTTGGACGACATACTATACTATGACTTTTTTCATGATTTTTAACGACATACTATACTATGACTTTTTTCATGATTTTTAACGACATACTATACTATGACTTTTTTTCATGATTTCTGACGACATGCTATACTATGACGTTTTTTCATGATTTTGGACGACATGTTATACTATGACGTTTTTTCATGATTTTTAACGACATACTATACTATGACTTTTTTTCATGATTTTTAACGACATACTATACTATGACTTTTTTTCATGATTTTAAACGACATGCTATACTATGACTTTTTTTCATGATTTCTGATGACATACTATACTATGACGTTTTTTTATGATTTCTGACGACATACTATACTATGACGTTTTTTCATGATTTTGGACGACATACTATACTATGACGTTTTTTTATGATTTTTAACGACATGCTATACTATGACGTTTTTTCATGATTTTTGACGACATACTATACTATGACTTTTTTTCATGATTTTGGACGACATACTATACTATGACGTTTTTTAATGATTTCTGACGACATACTATACAATGACGTTTTTTCATGATTTTTAACGACATACTATACTATGACTTTCTTTTATGATTTTGGACGACATACTATACTATGACGTTTTTTCATGATTTTTAACGACATGCTATACTATGACTTTTTTTCATGATTTTTAACGACATACTATACTATGACTTTTTTTCATGATTTTTAACGACATACTATACTATGACGTTTTTTCATGATTTTAAACGACATGCTATACTATGACTTTTTTTCATGATTTTAAACGACATGCTATACTATGACTTTTTTTCATGATTTTTAACGACATGCTATACTATGACGTTTTTTTATGATTTTGGACGACATGCTATACTATGACTTTTTTTCATGATTTTTAACGACATACTATACTATGACTTTTTTTCATGATTTTTAACGACATGCTATACTATGACTTTTTTTCATGATTTTTAACGACATGCTATACTATGACTTTTGTTCATGATTTTAAACATGTTATACTATGACTTTTTTTCATGATTTCTGACGACATACTATACTATGACTTTTTTTCATGATTTTAAACGACATGTTATACTATGACTTTTTTTCATGATTTTTAACGACATGCTATACTATGACTTTTTTTCATGATTTCTGACGACATACTGTACTATGACGTTTTTTTATGATTTTTGGCGACATACTATACTATGACGTTTTTTTTATGATTTTTAACGACATGCTATACTATGACGTTTTTTCATGATTTTGGACGACATACTATACTATGACTTTTTTTCATGATTTTTAACGACATGCTATACTATGACTTTTTTTCATGATTTCTGACGACATACTATACTATGACGTTTTTTTATGATTTTTGGCGACATACTATACTATGACGTTTTTTTTATGATTTTTAACGACATGCTATACTATGACGTTTTTTCATGATTTTGGACGACATGCTATACTATGACTTTTTTTCATGATTTCTGATGACATACTATACTATGACTTTTTTCATGATTTTTAACGACATACTATACTATGACTTTTTTTCATGAATTCTGACGACATGCTATACTATGACGTTTTTTTATGATTTTTGGCGACATACTGTACTATGACTTTTTTTCATGATTTTTAACGACATACTATACTATGACGTTTTTTCATGATTTTGGACGACATGCTATACTATGACTTTTTTTCATGATTTCTGATGACATACTATACTATGACTTTTTTCATGATTTTTAACGACATACTATACTATGACTTTTTTTCATGAATTCTGACGACATGCTATACTATGACGTTTTTTTTAATGATTTTTGGCGACATACTATACTATGACTTTTCTTCATGATTTCTGACGACATACTATACTATGACTTTTTTTCATGATTTTTAACGACATGCTATACTATGACTTTTTTTCATGATTTTAAACAACATACTATACTATGACTTTTTTTTAATGATTTTTAACGACATACTATACTATGCCTTTTTTTCATGATTTTAAACGACATGCTATACTATGACGTTTTTTTTATGATTTTTGGCGACATACTGTACTATGACTTTTTTTCATGATTTTTAACGACATACTATACTATGACTTTTTTTCATGATTTTAAACGACATGCTATACTATGACTTTTTTTCATGATTTTTAACGACATGCTATACTATGACTTTTTTTCATGATTTCTGACGACATACTATACTATGACGTTTTTTTATGATTTCTGACGACATACTATACTATGACGTTTTTTAATGATTTTTAACGACATACTATACTATGACTTTTTTCATGATTTTTAACGACATACTATACTATGACTTTTTTTCATGATTTTTAACGACATGCTATACTATGACGTTTTTTCATGATTTTGGACGACATGCTATACTATGACTTTTTTTCATGATTTCTGATGACATACTATACTATGACTTTTTTCATGATTTTTAACGACATACTATACTATGACTTTTTTTCATGAATTCTGACGACATGCTATACTATGACGTTTTTTTTAATGATTTTTGGCGACATACTATACTATGACTTTTCTTCATGATTTCTGACAACATACTATACTATGACTTTTTTTCATGATTTTTAACGACATGCTATACTATGACTTTTTTTCATGATTTTAAACAACATACTATACTATGACTTTTTTTTAATGATTTTTAACGACATACTATACTATGCCTTTTTTTCATGATTTTAAACGACATGCTATACCATGACGTTTTTTTATGATTTTTGGCGACATACTGTACTATGACTTTTTTTCATGATTTTTAACGACATACTATACTATGACTTTTTTTCATGATTTTAAACGACATGCTATACTATGACTTTTTTTCATGATTTTTAACGACATGCTATACTATGACTTTTTTTCATGATTTCTGACGACATACTATACTATGACGTTTTTTCATGATTTCTGACGACATACTATACTATGACGTTTTTTAATGATTTTTAACGACATACTATACTATGACTTTTTTCATGATTTTTAACGACATACTATACTATGACTTTTTTTCATGATTTTAAACGACATGTTATACTATGACTTTTTGTCATGATTTTTAACGACATGCTATACTATGACTTTTTTTCATGATTTCTGACGACATACTATACTATGACGTTTTTTTATGATTTTTAACGACATGCTATACTATGACGTTTTTTCATGATTTTGGACGACATGCTATACTATGACTTTTTTTCATGATTTCTGATGACATACTATACTATGACTTTTTTCATGATTTTTAACGACATACTATACTATGACTTTTTTTCATGAATTCTGACGACATGCTATACTATGACGTTTTTTTATGATTTTTGGCGACATACTGTACTATGACTTTTTTTCATGATTTTTAACGACATACTGTACTATGACGTTTTTTCATGATTTTGGACGACATGCTATACTATGACTTTTTTTCATGATTTCTGATGACATACTATACTATGACTTTTTTCATGATTTTTAACGACATACTATACTATGACTTTTTTTCATGAATTCTGACGACATGCTATACTATGACGTTTTTTTTAATGATTTTTGGCGACATACTATACTCTGACTTTTCTTCATGATTTCTGACGACATACTATACTATGACTTTTTTTCATGATTTTTAACGACATGCTATACTATGACTTTTTTTCATGATTTTAAACAACATACTATACTATGACTTTTTTTTAATGATTTTTAACGACATACTATACTATGCCTTTTTTTCATGATTTTAAACGACATGCTATACTATGACGTTTTTTTTATGATTTTTGGCGACATACTGTACTATGACTTTTTTTCATGATTTTTAACGACATACTATACTATGACTTTTTTTCATGATTTTAAACGACATGCTATACTATGACTTTTTTTCATGATTTTTAACGACATGCTATACTATGACTTTTTTTCATGATTTCTGACGACATACTATACTATGACGTTTTTTTATGATTTCTGACGACATACTATACTATGACGTTTTTTAATGATTTTTAACGACATACTATACTATGACTTTTCTTCATGATTTTTAACGACATACTATACTATGACTTTTTTTCATGATTTTTAACGACATGCTATACTATGACGTTTTTTCATGATTTTGGACGACATGCTATACTATGACTTTTTTTCATGATTTCTGATGACATACTATACTATGACTTTTTTCATGATTTTTAACGACATACTATACTATGACTTTTTTTCATGAATTCTGACGACATGCTATACTATGACGTTTTTTTTAATGATTTTTGGCGACATACTATACTATGACTTTTCTTCATGATTTCTGACGACATACTATACTATGACTTTTTTTCATGATTTTTAACGACATGCTATACTATGACTTTTTTTCATGATTTTAAACAACATACTATACTATGACTTTTTTTTAATGATTTTTAACGACATACTATACTATGCCTTTTTTTCATGATTTTAAACGACATGCTATACCATGACGTTTTTTTATGATTTTTGGCGACATACTGTACTATGACTTTTTTTCATGATTTTTAACGACATACTATACTATGACTTTTTTTCATGATTTTAAACGACATGCCATACTATGACTTTTTTTCATGATTTTTAACGACATGCTATACTATGACTTTTTTTCATGATTTCTGACGACATACTATACTATGACGTTTTTTCATGATTTCTGACGACATACTATACTATGACGTTTTTTAATGATTTTTAACGACATACTATACTATGACTTTTTTCATGATTTTTAACGACATACTATACTATGACTTTTTTTCATGATTTTAAACGACATGCTATACTATGACTTTTTTTCATGATTTCTGACGACATGCTATACTATGACTTTTTTTCATGATTTTTGGCGACATACTATACTATGACGTTTTTTTATGATTTTTAACGACATGCTATACTATGACGTTTTTTCATGATTTTGGACGACATGCTATACTATGACTTTTTTTCATGATTTCTGATGACATACTATACTATGACTTTTTTCATGATTTTTAACGACATACTATACTATGACTTTTTTTCATGAATTCTGACGACATGCTATACTATGACGTTTTTTTATGATTTTTGGCGACATACTGTACTATGACTTTTTTTCATGATTTTTAACGACATACTATACTATGACGTTTTTTCATGATTTTGGACGACATGCTATACTATGACTTTTTTTCATGATTTCTGATGACATACTATACTATGACTTTTTTCATGATTTTTAACGACATACTATACTATGACTTTTTTTCATGAATTCTGACGACATGCTATACTATGACGTTTTTTTTAATGATTTTTGGCGACATACTATACTATGACTTTTCTTCATGATTTCTGACGACATACTATACTATGACTTTTTTTCATGATTTTTAACGACATGCTATACTATGACTTTTTTTCATGATTTTAAACAACATACTATACTATGACTTTTTTTTAATGATTTTTAACGACATACTATACTATGCCTTTTTTTCATGATTTTAAACGACATGCTATACTATGACGTTTTTTTTATGATTTTTGGCGACATACTGTACTATGACTTTTTTTCATGATTTTTAACGACATACTATACTATGACTTTTTTTCATGATTTTAAACGACATGCTATACTATGACTTTTTTTCATGATTTTTAACGACATGCTATACTATGACTTTTTTTCATGATTTCTGACGACATACTATACTATGACGTTTTTTTATGATTTCTGACGACATACTATACTATGACGTTTTTTAATGATTTTTAACGACATACTATACTATGACTTTTTTCATGATTTTTAACGACATACTATACTATGACTTTTTTTCATGATTTTTAACGACATGCTATACTATGACGTTTTTTAATGATTTTTAACGACATACTATACTATGACTTTTTTTCATGATTTTTAACGACATACTATACTATGACTTTTTTTCATGATTTCTGATGACATACTATACTATGACTTTTTTCATGATTTTTAACGACATACTATACTATGACTTTTTTTCATGAATTCTGACGACATACTATACTATGACTTTTCTTCATGATTTCTGACGACATACTATACTATGACTTTTTTTCATGATTTTTAACGACATGCTATACTATGACTTTTTTTCATGATTTTAAACAACATAGTATACTATGACTTTTTTTTAATGATTTTTAACGACATACTATACTATGCCTTTTTTTCATGATTTTAAACGACATGCTATACCATGACGTTTTTTTATGATTTTTGGCGACATACTGTACTATGACTTTTTTTCATGATTTTTAACGACATACTATACTATGACTTTTTTTCATGATTTTAAACGACATGCTATACTATGACTTTTTTTCATGATTTTTAACGACATGCTATACTATGACTTTTTTTCATGATTTCTGACGACATACTATACTATGACGTTTTTTAATGATTTTTAACGACATACTATACTATGACTTTTTTCATGATTTTTAACGACATACTATACTATGACTTTTTTTCATGATTTTTAACGACATGCTATACTATGACGTTTTTTTATGATTTTGGACGACATGCTATACTATGACTTTTTTTCATGATTTTTAACGACATACTATACTATGACTTTTTTTCATGATTTTTAACGACATGCTATACTATGACGTTTTTTTATGATTTTGGACGACATGCTATACTATGACTTTTTTTCATGATTTTTAACGACATGTTATACTGTGACTTTTTTTCATGATTTTTAACGACATGCTATACTATGACTTTTTTACATGATTTTTAACGACATACTATACTATGACTTTTTTTCATGATTTTTAACGACATGCTATACTATGACATTTTTTTATGATTTTGGACGACATGTTATACTGTGACTTTTTTTCATGATTTTTAACGACATGCTATACTGTGACTTTTTTACATGATTTCTGACGACATACTGTACTATGACGTTTTTTTATGATTTTTGGCGACATACTATACTATGACGTTTTTTTTATGATTTTTAACGACATGCTATACTATGACGTTTTTTCATGATTTTGGACGACATACTATACTATGACTTTTTGTCATGATTTTAAACGACGTTATACTATGACTTTTTGTCATGATTTTTAACGACATACTATACTATGACTTTTTTTCATGATTTCTGACGACATACTATACTATGACGTTTTTTTATGATTTTTAACGACATGCTATACTATGACTTTTTTTCATGATTTCTGATGACATACTATACTATGACTTTTTTTCATGATATCTGATGACATACTATACTATGACTTTTTTCATGATTTTTAACGACATACTATACTATGACTTTTTTTCATGATTTTGGACGACATGCTATACTATGACTGTTTGATGATACTTTATGGCAGACTACAATACTTTTTCAAATCCTTTTTTCTGACACATACTGTGAATTTCTGATTATTTTTTCTATGACATACTACACTATGACCTTAGATGACATTTTCTTTAATCGCATAACCTCATATAACCTTAGCTAACAGCAGTAGTTTGCTGACAGAACTCAACTGCTGCAACACTTGATGGGTGCCACTAGTTGCCATGCAACGGTAGCTTTCTTGAAGTTGTTATTCCTAACCTGACACTTGTAAGGGGGGTGTAGCTTAATGCAGGGGCTGAATACTGTATTAAATGTAAGCTAGTGAAAGTATTCAAAGTGACCCCTTTCTCATACAAATAGTCACGCGATCTGTAGTTAATAATAAAATATTAACTACAGCTGCTTTACCAGTCTTTCAACATGTTGTCCATGGAATTCAGTTTATTTCACATTGCCAAAAGAGACAAAAAATAAATATTGCACACATTTCAACAGATATATAAACACAAGTTCATTGTAAAAACAGGCAAGTTTAGTGCAAACAATAACTCTGTAATCGGTGAAACACAGAATCACAAACAAAGACTGCAACACAAATGAGGTCAAGCACAGTCAAATTTGAAAGGGAGTAACGGACACTGCAAACAACGCCATCTGATACGGAGATGGAGCCTGGATTCAGATCATCAACCCCCTTTCAACACTCCCCTCAAGTGCACTTTAATCATATTCCCATGAAATCATCTTTACATTATCTGTAATGTTAAAGATAGCGGGGTCGGTGATTTGGAGGGACGGTCATGCCAACACACATTACCTCTGTGGTCAGTTATCACAATGATGCATGCATATCGACATATAAGTCTACATTTTGGTAGAAAACAGTAATGACCTTGTAGAGTTTGCTTTTGAAGACATTTCAACCAGAATTTGTCAAACCATATCTGCAAATAATTCTTCATTCTCCTGTTACTTTGTTTTTAATAATTATCTGCAAATACTTTTTGACTCAATCTGGTTTGGTTGCTTTGATACATTTCAGTTGAACTAAACCCTGTCGAACGCTTATTGATAATTCATTTAATTTTGAAGTCATCTTGTTCAATGTCTCGTTGGATTTCATTAGGAAAATAGACATCTTTATTTTTGTTTCTTCATTATTATTATTCTTGAAGTGTGCAAAGACTGCAAGAGCTATATTATTTAATAAAAAAAAAGAGTAACACTTTGCTTTAATCCCCCATACTCAGCATTTATAAGCAGCATATAAACACCGAATTATGTAGGTAAAAACATCTCTAAGCATTTATAATGTATTTGTCATCCAGCGGGGACTCGTAACTGGAGGCTGGTGTATAAACAGATAATAAATAATATAGCAAAACACAAGTGTAATCATATAAAATATGTCTTCACGGGAGAAAGTATAATTTTTGACAATTACTATACACTAATAAACGCTTAGAAATGTCCTTGTTTTTGCTTGTTATACAGTAAACCCTTTTATTAAATATTCATATGGTGCTTATAAATGCTGAAAAGGGATTAGAGGAAAGTGTTGTCAAACACATTGTTCATTTGTTCCCTAAGAACTTAAATCAACAGCAGACGTTGGAGCAGTAATGGGAGATCTTAGAGCATCACTTGAAATGAATGTCCATGCAATCGTCTGACCACTAACCCGACACGCTGAATTAACTTACTAAATAAATAAATAAATAAACGAGAGGCTGTATAAACAGATAAAGAAACATTCATTGTCATGTAACATTGCTGGAAAAGGAACATCAGGGGTTAAACTTTGTGGCAAATGATTGCTTTAGAGTCAGTTCAAGGATGGAGTCCAGATACTGAGCGTTAGATTAGTTAGGCTTGCTGCAGGTTGGATAGAAGATTAACAGTTAGTGTTTCTCATGACTCGGGGGGTAGAAAGTCATTTAGGTGGTGTCTGCCTCTCTGTGCAGAGCGAAGGTGGAAGGTGGCGAGCTGTTTGTGACGATCAGAATGGATTAGAGAGGAGGAAATAATGCAGTCTGACATCTCTTCCCTTGTGAGACTCCTTGCATTCTCCTTCTGTTAGCGCCCACAAACCAGCATCTACCCTCTGTGTCTCTCCACCCATCCATCCATCCACCCATCCATCCATCCATCCATCCATCTGTTCGGCTGGCCACCCCCCGCCCTGTCCTGTCCTCCCAGCAGCCTCTCAGGCCCCCAGCAGCTTCTTGACCAGGTAGCCCGGCATGCTGTAGAGGAAGAGGCCCAGCATGATGAGCAGCAGCAGGGCCAGCACGATCTTGATGATCAGCCACTTGTAGCGGTTGCACACCAGGTAGCGGATGGCTTTCAGCGGGCTCAGGAACCACAGGAAGGTGGTGTCTGGGCGACTACAGGGAGAGGTGGAGGTTTTAGGAAGAGGGAGGTGGAGATAATTTGGCGAAGGAGGCATGCAGATGTGTGAGGAGGGGCGATGGTAAGAGAGAGGGAAGAGAGAAATGGGATGAAAGAGAGAGAAAGCTGGCGTTAGTGGTTAGTCAGCCATGTTGCATTTACAAGTTATCTGTCACTACAGCATGCTCACATTTCTATCAGTACAAAGTGTCAGAGGACCAAAAGATCACATCACAGAGTCAAAGCTGAACAGTTAAAACATATGCACAATGAATATGGTGATAAAAATGGATGACTGACCAATAGCTCCAAACACTCATGTCTCTACAGGGCCGTTTGCTTCTTTAACCAGACGTTTATCTGCATCTTTTTCCAAACCACAAATACATTACATTTATATGTTATTATGCTTCAGATAAGTTAAAACTTTACATTCCAGCAACACTGTGGTTTGGTTTAGGCACAAAACTGTGGTTAAAAAAAGATAATGTTTGGCTTAAAATACAGGTTTTTTGGGGCACAATCCCTGTTGGAAACACAGCGATGTCTTAGCAAAATACGACTGCTTTTCAGGGTTGTATTCCAGGAGGAAATGCAATGATGTCTAGGTAAAATAATAACCCCCTGTGGCATTATCCCTGTGGTAAATGCAGCAATCTCTGCAAAAAACAACTGCTTTTCATGGCACTATCACTGGTGGAAACACAACCACATGTTGCTTAAACCAGTGGTTCCCAACTGGTGGGTTGCAGTCCAAAAGTTTGTCACGGCTCAACTCTGAATGGACCTAAGGTGACTCGCAAATGTGTCAAGTAAAAACACTTAGTTGTTAGTTTGTTTCAAACACTATTAGACTCACTTGTTAATTTTAATTAATTGTTAATTTAATTAATTTTAATTTGTACTTTAACAAAGCAGTTCAGAAATGTATCTGTGAGGATCTGCTGTCTTGTTGTTAGAACAGGATTTAGACGGACACCTGTATCTGACTTACAGTCAGTATCTCTGTTAATAATACAGAAGAGTCAGACAAACATGGCCGCCTCCGGTCAGCTTAAGTCTGTCGTTTTAAACTGCCGATGCACAGTATTTCCACCCTAACATGACCAACTCTGTAATCATGATCGTTAAAGCTTGTTTACATGTGAATCTTTCCCACCTCTACCATCCCTCCTATATAATGTGAACTACACGTACAAACAGCCCTGCATACTGCCACACAAACAGTTGGTCACATGTAAGATGTGTAATGGCACTTGGTGACAAAAGACACTGGCTTGCGCAGAGGTCTGATACAAGATACAGCAGAAAAGAGACTATTCTACAGCTGAGACGACAGAGGAGAGACAGGAGAACAAATAAACTGAGTTTTGGCGGGACAGGAGAGGAGCAGCTAGAGGAAGGACAGCAGAATCCAGGAAGCAAAGGGGGTTAAATAGAGAAGCAGAGACAGCGAGGAGGGGGCGGAGGCTACCAGCGAGTCAGGCCCCCAGCATCTTCTTGACCAGGTAGCCAGGGATTGAGTAGAGGAAGAGGCCCAGCATGAGCAGCAGCAGAATCAGCCCCAGGATCTTGAGGATCAGCCAGCGGTAGTTGTGCCAGATGAAGTAACGAATGGACTTCAGGGGGCTCAGAAACCACATTAGACTGGTGTCCGGGCGACTTCGCGGAAGGAGGTAGAGAAAAAGGGGGAAGAAAGGAAGGAATGCAGATGGAGGCAAAAACAGGGAGAAAGGGTAAGGAGAAAGGGGGAGTGACACGCACATAGGAGGGGAGGGGGGAGACAGAGGGAGACAGTTGAAGAGATGGTAGGAGGAGAAACGAGTGCGAAAGTGTAACAGTGGCCTTTTGACAGTGCAGAAAGCAGCGCCAGGCTCAAACAAGACCAAATCACACCTTTAGTCAATGTGAAGTCCTGACTGATGGAGATCTGTGACATTTGAGTCACTGCGTTTTGCACTGTGAGAATGATTTTACTGAAGAGGTGAATAAAGGGACATGTCTGCGCCTTTTATTTGCTCCTCACAACATCCTCAAATTTGATAAGTGAAACAAGTGTGCGTGTGTGTGTGTGTGTGTGTGTGAGAGCATTAGATTCTACACAAGTTCTGAATAAATGTTAACATCTTACTTTGGTTTCTCCAGAGGATCAGGCTCATTGCGTCCCAGTCCTACAGGACTTTTCTCCGCCTCCTCTGCTGTCACCAGATGAAGCTCAGCTTCTACCTTACCCTGCAATGACAACATATGACACATGTCAAAGGTTAATATAAATCAATCAGCAAGATGCCTTGATCTTTGTTCTCTGTTCTGTCTGTATAGATCAGGGGTAGACAACCTGCGGCTCTTTTGCGCTTCTTCAGTGGCTCCCTGTGGCTTGGCAATACATCTTTATAACATTTTAATTTTCATTTATCATTGTTGTAGGCCTAAACCAATTATGCCCCTATGCACTAAATTAAAAAAACAAACATCATCAAACATCTACAGCCTGGTGCCTTTTCCTCCAAATTTTGCCAGACCCCAAGAGCAGCTGCTAGTCTTAAATCTCCCTAGCTAAGCTAGCTATAGGTTCTCATAAACAGCTGACTGCAGAGTCGCCACCTTGTGGTAAAACATATTAATGAATGCTCATTTAGACCTATTAGTAATGTTGATTGGCTAATTTAAACTTAATAGGCTGTGTTTCCTTCATTATAGGGTTCAAATATGTTCTATGGACCCAGACAGATTTTTTTATTATCATTTTTGGTAAATGTTTGGTAAAGGTTGCTGACCTTTGGTTTAGATCAATGCAGTAGTTTCAAATCTTTAGATTTATCTTGGGACCCTGGGGTTCCTGACATCCAGGTTGGGTACAAGGTACGTCACAAAAATCGACAGCAAGTCGATGCCAAAACTCTGAAAACGTGACAGTACTCGTTTTGTTGCATTTCTTCAGGCCAAGAGGGGGCGGCAGATACGCCTGCTACTGTTCTAGTCTGCTGTTAAATGCTAAAGAAAGAAGAACATCGCCTACTAGCATCAAAGTACAACATGTGGAAGAGAGTGACAAGTGCAGCTGCAGCAACAGAGTGCTGCACAGTTATCTTTTATTTTCTCTGGTCCCCAATGTTTTAATAAAGGAATGTGTGCTTAATTAGATGGTATTTTGTTTTGTTTTTGTTTTTTAAACATTGTATTGAATTGAGTATTGAGAATTGTGGAATTTCACTGGTTTTGGCATCAGTTAGTCTAATCTTCACTTGGAGAAAAAAAAAAGCATCATGGAGCGTTGTTCCTGTGGGCTACAGCAACACTAAACCCCTGAGCTTGCCTTAGAGGGACTAAATGCACAAACCCGCTATTTTTAAATATCCCATGGAGAGAGACTCTCACTGCAGCCTGTTTTATTTTGTTCTGAAAATGTCAGCATGCAGCCTCCTTCTGTGGATGATAAACGAGGTGCAGACTGCCATCTGTGTTACTGGTAATGAGGAAATACAGTGAGCGCTGGACGGAGCAGTGAGTGACAACAACCCCGCCCACATTTAAGGGTACTGTTTGCAGTGGAAACACTAGGGTCTATGTACCATGTCTGAAGGGTTACTTTGGTTCCAAAGGTACCATACTGAAAGTGTGGAAACAGGGCTGAAGATCTGCTCTGAATGTTGCGCACAGCTCCTTTAATGTTTTTTTCTTTACTTACATTCTCATTTAAATGTGACACCCCCTGAAGTACTGAATTGGTTGTGGTTTACCAGTGACTGTTTTTCCCTCTGTTCTTTGAAGGCATCACAGGAGTGCGGGGGCCGATTCAGAGCACCTGAGCTGAGTGCTCCTGGGAAATAAAAGCCCAGCACCAGTGCTGCTCTGGCTCTCTCTCCAATTGGACTCAGCCCTTCGGCGTCGGCACACTTTGGCCTTTGTTTGGTTTTCTTTTTCTTTTGCTTCACAACACTCTACACTTCACTATGTTCACTCACTCATATCTACACTGACTTACTGATTGGCCACACTCTATATGTAGTTATTTTTCTGTTGTTTCAATAAATAACCTGTAATTTAATATCATCCATTGTGACCGTTCCAGTATTTTTGATTGTCTAACGGTCGGGTTATGACATCATACAGTTGAGTTTATTTCACCTTTTACTCAGTTGAAGGTGTCTCTTTAAGTGTGTTATGAATTAACTTCCAGATGATGACTGTTGAGACTCACCGTTAGCTCCATCTCATCGTTCTCATCGCGGGCTACAAACGGCCACCAGCCTTTGACCCTCTTCTGTTTGAAGATGGAAATCGTGGGCAGCTCCTGCTCATTTCGGATCATGTCAAGGGAACACTGCTTGGCCGTCTTGGCGCCACGAGGGAACCGGTTCAGGTCCAACTCGATCGCACCTGGGAGTGGTGATTGTTAAAGACAATAAGGACTGGTGATACTTGGGCTGTTTTTATGGTAAATCAGATGGTAACTCTGCAGTGTTTCCTCACCCAGGAAGTCATCAGCAGAGAAGTGGTCAGGCGTCCCAGACCTGCAGCGTGAGGCGAGGAGGGATCTTATATTCAGTCTCATCCCAGGAGAACATGGACTCTTTCTTAGAGATGACGATCTTCTCCTCAGCCATGAGGTAATCGAAGGGGAAGACGAAGCGCCAGTTGAAGTTGCCCTCGCCGGTCAGGGAGTGATAGTGCACATCTGTGTCCTGCTTGTCCTCCTGCTGTCCTTTGAGCCATCTGTGGGCAGAGAACAACCACAGATATCACAGTTAGGTTCACCTTCAGGATCGTGGTCCAGATGAGCGGGTAGATTTTGTTTGATTTTGTCAGTCATGCACTTCTAAGGTCGAACAAGTAGGAAATTACAACTGTATGTTAGTTACTGAGTATTAATTTGGTTGACTTGAACAGGAGCACAGGACATGTCAAATGTAGCAGTCTGCCAACAAGAGAGATGATGCTAATAGGTCAAAATTCAAAACACATAATGTGGCTCTCCAAAAGCAAATCAGATTAATAAATGTTAAAATTAATAAATGTTGTTGAATGATACATTAAAATCTGATTTGATGTTGGAGCTTCACACTATTTTCAAAGCCATGCATACACAGAGCTTGCAAAAATGCCATCAGTGAAATTTATCTGAACTTTTCCTTTAAAAAAAAACGACAACAAAACAAAACAAAAACTCTTTCATCTTTAGTGTCTGGATGCAGATAGCACAGGATCAAAGGCTATGAGGACAGTCTGTGCCGGCTGGAGCTCTTTCATTAACAGTAGAGTGAGACTGGCTTCATTAGTGAGGAGGAGGAGGAGGAGCGGGAGGGAAGCTGCCGATCTCAGTTCTCAAAACGCAACACTAAAAACATAAAAGAGTAAGGTGACAAAGGAAAAGGATTGTCGGCCTAAAACATCTCAGTAAAATAGTGAAAACGTGAGGGAATGTGCTATGATTTAACAACTGAGATGCTCTGGCATAAATTAGGCTGGGGTTAAGATGGAAAAGCATTGGGGTCTTGTTTGGCTACAAAGGACGTGATGCCACTGAAACATGCCTGATCTCATGTGACCCAACAACTGAATGATAACCACTGTATCACAACACTGGATCCATCTGAAACAACCCCATCCTCCTTTCCTTACTGTCAATAAAGACAGATGGGTCAGCCACTGAACTCTACAGCACCAAACAAAGATCTTGATTTCTAAAATACTTTAATCATCCTCCAGGTATGTAGGGTTGTTTGAGGATGGCACCCTGTTTGTTACAGTGCAGTCCTTAGGTGTCACATCCACTAGTGACACCAATTCAGCTGAGGGAAGAGTGAGTTTGGTTAAGAGTTGCAGGAGTGAGGAGGCTCCGCAAAAACGCTGACATTAATAACTTTACACAGGAGTTAAATGTCAAAAGACCTTTTTCATTGTGGACATTTTACGTGTAGCAGCAAGAAAAGCACAGTTAAATCATTAATAATGGCTGCATTGCATGTAGGTGTCAGTTCACAGGAGCTGGTGTTATTGTGCATGCTGTACTGTCATGGCTGACTCGAACACTGAATGAGACATTATTAATGTTAGTTACACCAGTGCTGTTTCCATTACAGGTGTGTCGTCACATTACACGTCCATCCTGTGAGTATCTGCTGCCTCTTCACTTTAATTACAGTTCATTTAGTAAATTGATTCACACATGATTTCTCTGGTATTTTTGGGGGTTCAGAGTGAGGCAGTTTCACTGGATGGAAGGCTAATGTAAGTGCACCTGACAACAAGTCAAAATGTCTGCCATGAAAAAGGTCCAGTTTTGTCACTAGTCTGCAACACAACAATGTTATCAAGAACATTGGAGCTCTGTCGTAACGACATGCATATTCTTTACTCAAATACATGCAAGAGGCTCCAAATACCTTAAAATTTAAATTACAAATATCTTAAAAGTCTTCATTTTAAGTAATTTTAAGTAAAATCTACAATACAGGACCAAACCACAAAACTGAATACATCATACCATTGTCATCATCCTCATCATCATCATCATAATCAGATGAGGATAAGAGTTTGCTCTTGACTTGGAAATAGTATAACTGTAATTTAACACAAAGAAAAATAGTTTGACCAAAAAAAAGAAAGAAATTGGTATTCTGATGAAAAATAAAATAAAATAGTAATTTAACAAAAAAAAAAGAAAAATAGTTAAAAAAAAAGTTGAAAGTTAAAAAGAAAAATTAAAAAGCAGACAAGAAAAAAATTTGGTTTATCACAATTGAAATACTTTGACCAAAGAAACCAAAAATGGTGGTTTATCAAAAATAAAAATAGTAGTAGTCTAGTAAAAAAAAAAAAAAACAAATTGGTAGTTTAACAAAAAAGAAAAAGGTAGTTTAACAAATTAAAAGAAAATGGTACTTTGACAAAAAAGAAAATTGTTTGAGAAAAAACAAACAAAAAAAGAACAACAAACAAACAAACAGTGCTGAAATAAAAGAAAAGAAATAGACAAAAAATAAACCAAAATGGTAAATTAACAAAAAAAAAAGAAAAATAGTTAAATAAAAAATGTGGATAAAGTAAATTCAAAAAGCAGACAAGAAAAAAATTTAGTTTATTAAAACTGAAATACTTTGACCAAAAAACAAAAATGGTGGTTTCACAAAATAAAAATAGTAGTAGTCTGGTAAAAAAAATTAACCAAATTGATAGTTTAACAAAAAAGAAAAGGGCATTTTAACAAATTAAAAGAAAATGGTACTTTGACAAAAAAGAAAATTAAGAGTTTGACATAAAAAGAAACAAATAAAAAACAAAAACAAACGGTGGTTTCATAAAATAAAAGAAACAGTAGTTTGACCAAAAGATAAACCAATATGGTAATTTAACAAAAATGAAATAAAAAAAATTGCCAGAAAAGAAAATGGTAGTTTAACAAAATAAAGAAAATAGTAGTTTGACCAAAAAAAAAAAGCAGTTGAATAAAAAAGGTAGTTTAACAAAAGAACAAAAATCCTTTGACAAAAACAAAACAAAATGGATGTTCAACAAAATAAAAGAAAATTGTAGTTTGGGAAAACAAAGAAAATGGTAGATGAACAAAATAAAACAAAAAAAAAAGTAAAAAAAAAAAAAAAGTAGTTTAACAACATTAAAAAAAAAAACTTTGACAAAAAAAAACAAAACAGCAGTGAGTCATGACAATGTCGATGTTTAAAAATACTTCTCTAAGCACCTGAAGGACTTTTTGTCCGTGATGGATTAGAGTTTTCAAAGTTATAAACGTACTTTGAACCTCAGCATACCTGTGGATTGTTTTGGTATATATATGTTTTAAAGTATGAATATGATTGTAGTCAACAAGCTGTCCATGTGGTTTGATCCTGACTGAACTCGTTTTTCATTTGACAGTAGTGTTCAGCGTGCTATTTGGAGAATTGAATACAAGCGAGGTTACGTGCTGGATGGAGAGTTGGAAAGGGGAGAAAAAAATGACTCCGGGGCTCAGGAGGAAGGAGGGGAGGTAGTTTTACGAGCCATGCGATGGAATCGTGTGTTTACCCCCTGACATAGATGTCAGACATCTTCTCTCCTGTCATGAAAGCATCGTCCTCTAGAATTACGTCATCAGTGTTCCAAATAACAACACGAAGCTCAAAGCTAGACAGCAGCAGAGCATTGACCGGAGGAGAGAGAGAGGACGACAGACAGGGAGACACACCACAAACACAAAGACAAACAACACAAAAACGCACACAGATAAAAATGGAAACAAAACAAAAAAAAATAATGGTTAACTGCAAAAAAAAATCCACACACAGCTCACATCCACGGGACGAGGCTTGGTTGCCGCGTCCCGCTGTACCTACCCCCTGACAAATATGTCACTGGACTTTTCCCCAGTGAAGTAATCATCGTCCTCCAGTATTACTTCGTCTGTATTCCAAATAATCACCCTGAGCTCATATCTGGTAAGGGGGGGAGGAAGGAACACATGGTTGGACTAATATTTGACAGTAAGCGGAGAGCTAACTAGTCAAACAGACTCACCATAATTTAACCTGGGGATAAAACTATGTACTCTGTTGGAAAAACTGAAGAACTGTAATTAACAAATAACTTTCCAATTAAATCTGCAATGGATTTACAGTTATTCATAATAAGAAATCATCATATTCATAGTGATGTTTGTCTTGTTGGCTCCAGCCCGAGCCTACCTCTTTGGTTTCCTTGGTGATATGTCAATCGCAGGTCCAGGAGCAGGCATGTCCATAGGAAACATGTCCACCCACATTCAATACGGCCCTTTGAACGTACAGAGGATATATACAGTTTAACTGTACGTTCAATCTGTTTCATGACTCCAAGCAGGTGTGGCTCTTTCCTACCTGTTCGATGCCGGGTTTGTCGGGGTTCAGCAGGGGTCTGGTCTCCACGTGTTCAGGGACGAGCTTACAGCCCACCCTTGGGATCTCCTCCCAATGATTCAGCACCGTCAGAGCCAAATGCTCCTCTGTCTGTTTCTTCAGACCTGCGATATCAACACAAGCCAAAGACGATAAAGAGAGAAAAAGGAAAACACTTAAATCAGCCTAAACCAGTTAAGGTATTTTTTGGAATATTCTTAATGTAAACATATGCTATAACCTTTCCGATTAATGGCAACATTTGATGATGTTTAGATTGCTTATAGGATTAACATATCCTCACTAGAAGACCAAATGTAGTAGCAAATTTAAAAACTTAAAGGGATTGTTTTGAAGTGGGATTGCATGAGGTACTTATCCAAAGTCAGTGTATTACCTATAGTAGATAGCAGTTGGCACACTCCTAAGTTCAGAGAAGCAGATGAGATGTATATACTGTATGTGATACACATTGTATGCTATATACCTTGCTGTCAGATAGGTACTGCATTTTCTGCTGTTTCAGAAAGATCCTGAAGTTATGTTGCAGCTTAGTTCCACTCATGGCAGCAGTAGCACTCTGGGCCCAAGGGCATGGGCTTACAGATTACACATCTGCAGACTGCACCACCGTGTAGCTTGTGCTCTTTCTTGGCAACAAAAATTTCCCCTCTCTCTCGTTTGGCCTGTTTGGTCTCTCTCTGCAAAAGTTCTTCTTGCAGTATAGCAGTATATCACTTAGTATATCACTTAGCTTCCATGGTGGTCCTCCCTTCTGCTTCGCAGACAGGTACCTTATTAAACCCCACGTAAAACTATAATTACCACAGTTGTATGCTTGTGCGCACTAGTCAAGTTGCGCAGTTTACATCAATGTCTGTGAAAACATGGAAGCACAGACTATCTACAAAACCAGCACAGTTTCAAGGTGGGCACTTAAGATTAGTATCACCAGTTCAGTACTTGATCAAATGTCTCCCCTTCTGTTTCTGAAATTTCATGTTGAATGAAGGCCAAAAAGTGTTTCTGCCAAACATTATGATGTCACAGTGAACTTGACCTTTGACCTTTTGAATATAAAATGCCATTACTTCATCAATGTACAGTTTTTGTCAAAAATAGTATATGAATTCTTGGGTTTTGGTCAAAAACATGTTTTGTGAGGTCACACTAATATTGATTTGACCTTTGCAACCAAATTCTAATCAGGTCATCCTTGAGTACAAGTGAAAGTTTGCGCCAAATTAACAAATTCCCTCAAGGCATTCTTGAGATAGCTTGTTCACGAAATGAGATGTATGCAAGGTCAAAGTGACCACCACCACGATCTAGTCAGTCCATTTTTGAGTCAAATTTTAAAAATAATTCCCTCATGGCGTTCTTGAGTTACCGTATTCACAAGAATGCAATAACAGGGTCAAAGTGACCTTAACCTTTGATCACCAAATTCTAATCAGTTCATCCTTGAATCCAAGTAGATGTTTGTGCCATATTTAAAGAAATTCCCTCCAGGTCTCTAGGTGTTCTTGAGTTACTGCATTCACAAGAATGCGATGGATGCAAGGTCACAGTGACCTTGACCTTTGACCAGCAAATCTAATCAGATAATTGTTAAGTCCAAATGAATGTTTGTGCCAAATTTGGGTAAATTCCCCCAAGGTGTTCTTGAGATACTAGAGTGAGACAGATGAGGTCACAATGACCTTTACCTTTGACCACCAAAAAATAATCAGTTCATCACTGAGTGGACATTTGAGCTAACTTTGAAGAATTTCCCTCAAGGTGTTCTTGAGATATTTCATTTACGAAAATGGGACCGTCAGAAAACCCAAAAACATTATGCCTCTGGCCATAAAAATCCAAACTATCACTTTAATGTGTAGTTATACCCTTTTCTATTCTACCTTGATTATAGCACTGTGTCAGATCTCAAGGGAAATCTGTTTGATTATGTAAGTGATATTGTTTTTTAAAGCGCACATCAAAAACAGGGAAGAGAAAAAGAAAAATGATGGAAGAAGAAAATCAAAGGGGAAAATCTCTTTGCAACAAAAACCAGCAAAGATTACAGTAAACGTACTCATAACTTGGAAAAGCATCATCACTACTTTGAGATCAGAGACTACTTATCACTTGTATGTGTTACCTCATTTGACATTAAAATAGCGATGTTTAAATCTATGTAAACTTTTACAGAATCTCAGATTTAGGAGAAAAATGCAGCCATACCATTTTCATCCTCAATCTCTGTAGGTCCCAGGAAGATTCGGCTGGCCACCTTGACTTTGCCCCCGGGCCCATAATGAGGTCCATCGATCTTGCCGTCCTTACAGAGCTTTGCCAGGATCTGACTGGGCTTCATAGGGTCCCGCCAAACATTGTATCCATGGCTAACATCAATAGATAACAAACAGGCAACTGAACTCCTGAAGTCTTTAGGTAAAGTTATCATTTATATAGTAAATACAGAAAACTTAAAGCCCCAAATTGAGGACAAAAGTAGAGCTTTTGAGATGCCTACACACACATTATGTAAGTGTGAGAATAGCACATTTCTTTTTACTATACTGTAATTAATAAAGCTCTTGTCCTTGTCAAATGACAAAATACACTAAATTAAGACAGGTGTTGGATTTCACATGGTGACACTGTAACTGAACCAATAACCAAAACATGAAGGATAAAACATATGGATACTTACACAGAGTAGTTGGATGAAATGCCACAGGTGGCTCTGTATTTGCTGTAGAAACGATTCTCCAAGTCAATCTTTGTTTCTCCGATTAGATCGTCAGTGCCGACCAGGTCCCAGTCATACACAGACACCGTTAGCATGGACTCCATGGGGAATGTGGCCTCGATGTCAAATGATCTGAGCACAGACAAGTGGAGGATAAACAAATTAAGCTGAGCAGATGAATAAAGAAATAAAAGCTAATGTGAGGAGGGTAACTGATTCAAACTCATTCAGAATATTGCTGCACAAAATATCTTTTTAAGTTAGCCAGACCTGCTTTAGCAACATGTGACACCAAACTGGAACTAAATAAGGAGTAGCTTTCTCTCAACTCACTTGCCAAATACAGGATTGAGCTGTTTGGATATGTAGTTTTCTTTGTCCTTGACCTCTGACTTGCCCAGCTTGATGACAACGTATGGATCAGCCTTCCCATTGATATCAGCAGGATGAAGATCTGTAGCCTGAGGAAGAGAAGAGCAGAACAAAAAGAACAATCACGAAGAATATTTATCTCTATATGTTTATTATGCTGAGTGAGTTTTTCAACTACAGTATAGATTTAAATGATAAGGAGGTCACTCACCCTGACCACATAGACACGGACAAGGACGTTGATTGGATCGTTATGTGGAATGCTCTGGAACATGCCCATATTAGGATCGAATCCTGCCTCTCTTGTGATCTCCTCAGACAGAGGTAGCTTGTACATACATAAGGATCCCTGGGTCACAGGAAAAAAAAACAAAAACAAAACTCGAATTACCGTCTTGTATGCCCCTGCGCACGAGTCAAGTTTCTCTAATAGTTTACATCCATGTCTGTGGAAAGGTTTTCTTGAGATACTCCATTCATGAGAATGACTCAGATGCAAGGTCACAGTGACCCTTGACCTATGACCACCAAGATCTAATCAGTTCATCTTTGAGTCTAAGTGAATGCTTGTGTCAAAGTTTGAAAAAATTTCCTCATAGTGTTTTTGAGATGCCGCATTCACAATCATGAGAGAGAAGGTCACAGTGACCTTGACCATCGATCTATGACCACCAAAATCTATGTGGTTCATTGTTGAGTCCATGTGAATGTTTGTGGTAAATTTGAAGGAATTCCCTCATGGCGTTCTTGAGATATCGTGTTCATGAGAATGGGACGTAGCCTATGGACAGATGGACGTACGAAACAAGTGAATTTTTACTCTATGATTTATGTTCTTTTAGCTAGTGTAAGCTGGAGCCATAGACTGTACAAAAATGATGGATGCCACCACCGTGATGTCACTTATTGATTTGTGGACTCCCATTTTGAAGCCTCAAGTTTGGCATGTTAGCTGCCACCATTTTGGATTTCTGGAGCCAGAAGTGACCATATTTGGACGAGAGGGTGAAGCTGTAGAGGAGCGGGGAGCTGAACTGACTCAGAGCCTGAGGACACTATCAGCAGATAGCCTGTCACTCAATGCAGCCATGCCCTTAATCTTGGGTAACTTTTACCAGTAATAAAATTAGAAACCAAAACTGTCTTTTGTACCAGGGTGTCAACATATCTGATGTAGAGTTGGGCATTTTAACATGAGGGTCTAAGGGGGTTGATCAAGCAGCAACCCTCGAGGCTGAAAAATGAAGCCAATGCAGAACACAAAAAGCAATAGTTCATTGAATGGCCACCTGAGGCCTGGCTCCAAAACAGAGTAAATCCTTACAGACCCCTATGTTAAACATGTTTACAGCCTAGTACAAAAAACAGTTTTGGTCTCTAAAGCTTATATCTCCCTTCAAGACAACTGTACATGGGGTGAATTTTTTTTATTTTTGTAACTAATGCATAATTAAGGGCAGGCTGCTTTGAATGACAAGCTGTCTGCAGATGGTGTCCTTGGCTTTTCAGTCAGATCCAGCCCTGGCTCCCCCACAGCGACAGCTGCTCGTCCAAATATGAGCACTTTTGAATCCAAAAACCAAGATGATGATGGCTTCGAAACAGCAGTCCACAATCCAATGGGTGATGTCATGGTAGCTACTTCTATTATTTATACAGTCTATGGGATTGACTTGCATTTGGAGCAAGACCCAAGTGGCCATTTAAGGAGCTGCAGTTTCTGGAACTTGTGCGTTGGCTTTTAGTTTTCAGCTCAGGAGGCTGCTGCTTGGCTAAAACAGCTTGTTTTTACTCAGTGTTTTCTCACCTTGAATCTGCCAACAATCCTGTCATCATCCAGAGCATGTTCGTCATCATCGCCAGCCTTTCCTCTGTACAGGTTGAAAGTGTGCAGCCAGTCTTCAAAGTTGCCGTACTCACTCTCTAGCTCCTTGTTGTACACCTGCATCACATAACAAACACAATAAGCGTCTGTACCTCCATGTGCTGTGAATGGGTCAATGAGCAAATGGCATACTGACCATCAGCTCATCCACTTTTGCTTTAACCTGGTCGTTTCTCAGAGCCGTCTGCAGCCTGGCCTTTCTTCCTGTCCTTGGAGCTCTTCTTCTCTTTGCTCTTTTCCTTTGTCTTGGAGCCTTTTAGAAGAAGGTCATCAGGTTTGATATCTGATTGGAGGGGTGAGTGACAGTGGAGGTGGACAAAGTAGGGTTGGAGTCATGAGGAGGGGTGGCAGGGTTGCACACAACATATGTCATGCAACATGAAAGCTGACAGACGTGTTTATCAGGGGAGTAAGTTTCCCTGAGCTCTTGTTCTAAATGTAGTCAAATGTTCTAGTACACTAGACAAGACACTCCAAGAACCAAAAACATCACAAAATGTTAAATGAATTTGTCTTAAAGAGTAACTTAAATCCTTTTTTGAAGAGTTGCATGCTGAATCTGACAATATTATTCTCAGGCTACACCTAGCACCTTTTAGAGAAATGTAATGTTGCATGGTTTGGCGTCTAACAGTTAATAATTGATGTAATTATGTATGTGAGCATGTTGGTGTAGATGTAGATTAATCCAGTGAGTCTGTATCAGCCAGCTTTCATGTGTGATGCAGAGCTGGGACGTCATGCTGATGTAGGATATGGCCATGAATATGATGATGTTCGACTCATGTTCAAAGCATTGATGAAGGATGAATCTGTGAGAGTGAAGTGACCATGAGCAGGAAGCACATAACAATGCTTCTGAATACTTTATGCTAAAAGTCACACCTCAGACAAAAGTTTTGTCCGAAATCACTCCTTCATTCACTCATTCACTACTTTATAGTAAACACTGTGTAGTTTACTTTTTAGTGAGCAGCAAATGGAGATTTCTGACACTTATGAATTACTGTGAGCTGTAGTTTTTCAATTCTATAAAACTGGGCACATTGCATTGTGGGATTGTTAATAGAAAGCATGCTGTGTCTATACTACACAGTACATACTAAAGTGTACTCAAAGCAGACAGCTTGCATACCAAACACAGCAGATTTTTCAGTGTGCTGTTGATGGACACTATTCTCCCATAATGCAATGCATAAAGCAAATGGAGAAACATCTCAACCCTGGATGTATTTTAATATCTAGATGTCCGACCCCAAAGTGGTGCCTGATGCATACAACAAAAAAACGTCTAGCTCCTGGTGTTACTTTCAGCGTATGCGGCCCAGTGAATATGCACAGTAATGCCTCTGTGAAGTGGTGTTAGCAGTGTTATGTGCCCTCAACTTTCCACTCGCCCTTACTTAGACTTAAACGGTGAAGACATCGCAGATTTTTAAATAGCTTGTCTCAGCTCTAGGAGAGTTTTACAAATATAAAATTACAGTTCATCAAAAATTCATAATTAACCATGTTTGCGGTTCAAGGTGTTACAGATGTCTATTATACAATGGCGGCCTTTCAAGTGTCTTCATTAACTCCAGTTGGTCCATTAGTCAGCCGCCCGTATCACTACCAGGACCTCCTCCATAGATCAAATCACTCCTGTTCTCCAGCAGCTTCACTGGCTTCCTGTTAAATATATATAGACTTCATAATTCAGCTTCTCATCTTTAAGCCCCGTCCTACCTGTCTGAACTCCTTCATATCTACACACCCTCCTGTACTCTTAGATCCTCTTCTGCGATCTAACTCACATCACCATCTGCCTGCTTGACTACCATGGCTTCTAGAGCCTTCAGTCGTTCTGCCCCCCTCCTCTGGAACTTTCTCCCCCATGACATTTGCAATATTGACTCCCTTTCCGTTTTCAAATCCTGTCTGAAAACACACCTTTTCAAGCTGGCCTGTGCGGTCTGATAAATGGAGACACACATGTTGACACCTGCACTGATGACGACTTTATAATGATGATTTTATTCCTAATATTTATCATTATGATTTTTGTAGGCATTTTATTGACTTTTATTGTATATTAGGATAGTTTAATTTTATTATCTATGGATACATTGCTGCTTGTTTTTTTTTTCTGTGTCTTGTAAAGTGTCCTTGAGTGCTTTGAAAGGCGCCTGCCAATAAAATGCATTATTATCATTTTTATTAAAGGGCCACAGGGGAATTTTTAGCTGCAGTATTGTGAGTGGCCACTGCAAATAGCTGGTAGTGGTAGAAACAGCTCCAAAGATACCTTTGTCACACACATTGTATTAATCATTTTCTATAAGTATACAATGGTAAAGTACGTTGATATTTTTTATACTAACTGCTAAAACAGTAAACTAGGACTATTAGGATGTAGGACATACTGTATATAAGCAGTATGTTGTATGGATTTAGGACAAAGCCCTTGTGTACAGGGAGCAGTCACCACTTTCTTCCAGTGTTGGAGTTTTAAAGGACACTGCACATAGCATAACTTCCCCACTCGAACATTCAGATAAAATGAAGGATGGTAAATATAGTGTGCCGTATAGTAAGTAGGGAGTGATTTCCGACTCAAGCATATGATATTCCTTTGACAGAAGTATCGCTCAAAACAAATTACTCCCTGCCATCTCAGGCAGAACAGTGAAAATACTCAGGAATATGTCTACACTTGCAGAATCATAACCTAAAATCAAATGTCGGTGACATTTCCATTCAAAAGAAATCAAAGCAGCAGACATTCGGGTGCGCTGGCAGGCAGCCCGACTGTTTTGGTAGAGTTCAATACCTGCTGCCTCTGCAGCTATTTCCAGGTCCTCTCTTTCCTCTGCCTCTGCCTGAGCCGCCTCCTGGGCTCTGAGAGTCTGGAAAACCAGGCGAGAAAATACTGTCAGCCTAACAGAACTTTACGTATGAGAGCAAAAACAAAAATGTTTAGTTGTGGTGAGAACAGAATAACCTCCTTCAGCGTCTCTATTGAAGCAAAATATTTGGACCACCAGTCCAGCACTCTTTCATCTGTCTCATCCTCTTCTTCTACTCCTCCCTTCTTTTTCTTCTTCTTCTTCTTTTTCTCTTTGTCACACTCCTCCTCGGTCTGTTGAAACAGTTCAGGCAATTCAAGTGATGCTCAGTAGCTCGGTTTTATTCACAATAAGGCACCAGTTAACTTCTGGACAAATTTCTATAGGAACTTTACTTACCATGTCAACTTTTACAACAGCGTCAGACGTCTATGATAGGGGGCGTTACATAAAACAGCACAAGGGTTAATACACACAATGGATGATGCAGGTAGGAACGGCACATGTACAGAGGCAGGTAATAAGGGCTGGATGTAAAGCAGTGCTACTATTTACATACATAAACACACACATTGTACAGTAGAAGTTAGAAGGCAGTACTCTACAGTGCATGAACTCAAAGAAAAGCTTACAGCGTCTAACTTGACGACCGTGTCCATCTTGCGGACCGGAGGCTCTGCATCCATGTTGACGATGATGTCACCTGCGGGGCGAGAGAGGGTGCGGGAAGAAATGCTGGGTGAGGAGCGAGGCTGGGAGCCGCCATTAGTAAGGACCATGTAGCCATTCATTAGCTTAGCTGGAGTGAGGCCGGAGGGCAAAGACAGCAGGTGGCAGGAGAGGACAGGACAGCCAAGGACATGCGAGAGAGAAAAGATAACAGATGGAAGGGAGGATATGGGCAAGAACAGTTGGTCAGGGCAGAGAGCAAGCAGAGAAATCAGCAAAGTTAATAAAGAATGAATATTTATACTTAAACGGGCAGTTCACCCCAAATCAAAACTACATATTTTTTCTTTTATCTGTAGTGCTGTTTATCAGTCTAGATTGTTTTAGTGTGAGTTATTGAGTGGTGGCAATATCGGCAATAGAGATGTCTGCATTCTCTCCAATATAATATAACATGATGTCTCAAAGTGCCAAAAACACATCCAAAAAACTCAACAGCAATGTCTCTTTCCAGAAATCATGACCGGGTTACTCCAGATAATCCACAGACCTTGATGGGAGCATGTAGGAACTAGTTTCTTTCTACCAAACTAGATCACAAACTGTATCACAGCGCAGAAGGAAGCATTCATCTACTCATGGACGAGAGGCAACACAGGTGCTGTTGAGTTTTTCCAGATGTATTTTTTGGCGCTTTCAGCACCACAAGCTGAGTGCCATCTAGTTCGATTATATTCCAGAGAAGGCAGACATCTCTACGGCTGATATCCTCAACACTTTGCGACTCACACCAAAACAATCTAGATTTATCAACAGCGCTACAGGTAAGTGATAAATATGTATTTTGGATTTGTGGGTGAACTGTCCCTTTAAGTACCAGAGAGCTGAATCACAAGTATTTTAGAAACTCTTAAAGTTTGTTTTAACCTTTCTTAATACACAATATCCTGTTATCGTCTAACCCTGCCAGGACCCTCGTCCAACTGGCATTTCGAAAAGGTTAAAACAAAGTCTAAAGTTATTGGAAAAAAGTTTCACTCATGTTTGGTGAGGACCTTTAAGTCTTTTGAAAAATAAAGGAAACCCAGAACTGATATGAAGAGGTGAATATAAGAATGCCCTCTACGTGTTTTAAATTTGCCACTCTCTGCTGTTCATATTTGAAATATTTGAAAGTTACAAAGTCTGTGTGAGTGTAATATGTATAAATGTCTAATCAAATGTAAGACTTTCTTTGTTACTGGCTTAATGCACTGGTAACCAATATGATTGTCACTGTAGAGATATACCATCCTCTAAGGGTCAAGTATTCTATAACACTTGAGTTTACAAAATAAATTATAATGAAATAAAAAATAAACTTAACAAAACACACGAGTAGGAGGCGAGCTGACAGTGAAGTTGCTTATTGTAAATTCTGAAAATGCTGACTTTTTAAAGTTTTTGAAACCTGGCCCCTCATTATCTACTGAATATGTGTTTCCCAAAAACAAAAGCAGAAAAAAAAGCAGCACTAAATTTCTTTTTAAGAAAGTAAAAGAATGTCTTCATGTCTTAATCATTTTGCTGAATTTCATTTTCAACTAATGGACTGATAAAACTGCTGACATGTTTCGGCTCATAGCCCTCGTCAAAGCAAACTGTACACACACAAAATCCCACAGCTAACAGGCACCTCACTAACAATAATATAAATATAATCCACTTGAGTGTGAGCACCTGCAGTGGCCCAGTTGTTGGAGGTCTTGTCTGGGGCGCTGTAGATGAAACGTCTCAGGCTGGTGACAGCATGAGACCCCACCAGGATGTAGCGGCCAAACGCCCGGCAGTCCACCACCCGGATGTTGAGAGGAGGGTGAAGAAGCTCATTCTCCGGAAGATCCTGAGGACAAAAGTAAGAATTACAGAGTTGGCTCAGTAAGGGAAATGGAGAAAACATTATACCTGCAGTAAGTTACAACTGTAAGCAGTTAGTTTTTCAGTAAAGTGAAGACAAACAAACGAAAAAGTTAAAGTCCTTCTCCACTCAAAAAATTTTTTTTCAATGTTTATGTCCCCTTAAATGTTTGACCTCTAATATACTGACTTGTTCCTTTGCAAAGTCACTAGAGAGGCGTTTTCACATGGGTCTACTGAAAAGAAAGAAGATGTCTGTGCACTTCCCTGTGCAAAACTGTTTAACATTTCTCAACAAGGTAGAAAAGATAGATCTGCTTCCACCCCCTTTTTTTCAGTTTTTATTTGGGAAAACCATGTTAAACAAAATTTTAATCACAGCAGAGTATTTTAACAGACTTAAAGACTTCAGACTTTGTCTGAAGGAGGACTCTAAGTTTCAGGTTTATTGAAAGGAACTGGATATAATACCCAAGATCCAACTTTGTAATGCTATAAATATGAAATGGAGAGCTGTACTCACCACCTCAAACCATTTAACCAGGGTGCTGAAGTTGGGGTTTTTCTTGTAGTTCTGGATGAGGACAGACTGCACACCTCTACCTGCACACTCTATGTCCACACGGGGCCGATCCACCTGAGCCAGGTTAATCCTCTTCAGGTCCCTTAAGCCCCAGAACAAAACCTAAACCAGAGAAAAAAACAGCGTGACGGGAAGGGGGATTTTTAGAGTCCAAAAATAGAGCTGGTGGTTAAAATCTCACCTCTATGCGGTAGCGACTCAGAACGGGTCTAATGCCCAGAGGCACAGGAAGAATGGGGCCACGCTCTGAGTCTGTCGGCCCTTCAATGGGAGGAAGATCGGCTCTCCCTCCTTGACCAATCTGATAAAGGAGAAAAAAAAGAGGATGTAAACATCAGAGTAAGAGGATGCTTCTGTGATTTCTGTGCTGTGATACAGTATGAGTAACATACCAAATTTATTTCCTACAGTACTAATAATTGTATAAATTCTTTCTTTGCTTAGTGTGACAACTTTGATGAAGTACAGAGAAGGCAGAGGTTACTGCAGTACAAACACTGACAACAGAGTAAACATAGAATAAGAAAGTGGGATGAAAAGAAAGAAAGAATGCAAGAAAAGAGCACCTTTATTTGAGGAACAGCAAAGTTATGGACAGCGATCAGAGCTCGCCTAATCTCCTCCGAATTGAAAGGGATCTGTAGGCAGCAGGAGGAGGCACAGGAAGGAGAAAGAGTCCACCACCCAGATGTTGAGTTATTTTAAATGGATATTTTACAGAAGACAGGAGAAACAACACCATGGTGGCAGAGGACACAAGGGAGAAAATGGAGATACACATACTTAAAGGAGGAAAGAGCAAGAAGTAATGCGTAGTGGTTATAAGGAACAAGTACAGGGAGAATGTGATGATGCAGGTGAGGTGATAAAAGGAAACAGACTGTGCAAACAGGCAAAGAGCAAGACATGAGAGACACGTACAGGATGCTGGCAGAGAGAAAGAAAAACCCCATTTTTGTTTTTTCCTCTATGATCTTTTGTGCATGCTCCACACCATTAAAGGTACCCTTGCTGAGTTTATGACCACTTGTAAGGATTGACCAAATATCAGCCTGGACGATTATCGACCGCATTTTCCCTTTCTCTCTCTGGATGGATGAATGTACTGTAGAAAAGGTCTTAAAGTGCATAAAGTCTGTGGGAGTATTACATACACCAACACCAGGGAGGGCAGGCTGCAATACATGCAAAGAAGGTGGAGGAGCAATGGCTCATTTTTTAAAGTTAATGCTGAAAAGTTCTCTTTTGCACCATTTCATTAAACCTATGATGCTTAACGGCATTTTTTTTTTTTGGAGTTTTGTGTTGGTGTTTGTGTTATTCTAAATTTTCACACAGAGATTTTCATTTTTTACAGCACATGTATAGCAGCACTGATCTGTCATCAGTCTGCTTGATTACTAATAATCCCTACTGGCATTGGCCCTGAAAAAACCATAGCAGTCGATCCCTAACCACAATGCTGGAGCCATACTATGTCGTATACTATTGTCTTAAATGTATTATCCCGCTACCCCACTAGGTGGCTTATGTCACTGAGTGAGGCAGGCCGTGGTATTTAACTTCATCCCAGTAGGCACATGTGTTGCTGATGTTTGGAAGCAAATAGTTTTCAACTGTGCTTGGATTAAGATTTATATAGCTGTATTTGTGTTGAAACTTATTGGAAGTTATCTGGACATTACGGACACTGGTGAGAAAATGAGCATATGATGATATACAGCACTGGTAGGACTGGGAGTAGTGTCTGAGTACACGTCCAAACAATTCAGCCAGTTATCAACCAGTAGTGGCTAAAGTATAGGGCTAGTCACTACACACTAGTAGCGCTATAGATACGTGGTTTTTCTTGAGCGGGTCTCTATTTTGTGTGTGTGGTGAGAGCTTGTTGATACAAATTTTTGCCATTGATGTCACACTTTTCTGCAGCTGGTGTCAGTAACACACTAACAAACATAGTACCGACAAAGGTAGTGACGGGCAAGACTTCTAAAACATGGATGTAAATACATCACAATTATAAATATTCAGAATCTTTCTGTTTCATTTGTCTTCTCATTTCTACAAACAAAACAAACTGTACAGCAGTGACATGCAGCCTCTTAAGAAGGAGACCCTACGAAGTTGCATGTGTGTGCATGCATATTTTAAAGGCATTCATTCTTTTAGTGTGTTTTTGTAAATATCCTCCTGAGACCCTGGGTCCCAATGTGGAGAACGTACCTGATCAAATTTGATGATTGAAACTTGTTTATTTATAATTAATAACATTTGTAGTTTGATGTGCCGAAAGATTTTACCAATTTAAGCAACAGTAACAAGATAAAACACTCATAATTAGAGAGAACTCATTTAAAGACATTGGGACTTAATTATCGTTGACAATGTTCAGTTTTGTATACTTATCAGGTCCTACTAATCTCAAATAGCTAGGAAAAATAAAAAATATGAACCAAACAAAAGTTCAGGTCTCAGGAGGATATTGTGTGTGCATGCATGTGTTAAAGCACTTATTTATTTATGTGTGTTTATGGATTCGTGTTGTTGCATATGTTACCTGCAGAAGCTCAAAGGCAGCCAGCAGTTCTCCGGCGGTGCAGTTCCCTCTGTAAATCTGGTAGTACTCCAGCTGTGGAGGGAACCTCGGGGGGCCGTAGTGCTCGTCACACATCTTGATGGTGGGCTTCGCAAATGTCCGGCCTATGAACTCTGCCTTGCCCTGAACACCACATTGTGACAGCAGGCAGTGGAGACAGTCAGGGGACAAGGGAAGGGAGTTAAACACAAGTGTGGGAGGTGCAGTTACCACGGCAACCACTTGGTGTCAGTATTGGTCAAAGCGGTGGAAGGTTACAGAAATGTGGAGTTTAAGGAGAGCTTGTAAACAGCAGAAACTCAGTGTTATATAACACAAACTCCCTGACTATTAAAGTATAACAAAAGACATAAAGGTGCACTCATTAAATAGATACATATATGTTTACATCAGCATTTTAAAGCTGTCTTTGTGTCATATTTGAGTACTGACAGGAAGATTTTCTATACTGCACCATGTCTGCCGCTACAACCATTAATGCTCCTGCTGCTACTGCTGTTACAAACTGAGAGAAAAAATGGAGGAGGTGCATGCAACTTTTCCAGAGCTCATCAGCAGCTAGATGAACCAAACCATTTATGCTACATCAGCTAACAGCTATTAAAACTTCTAATTCAACTCAGTCTCTTCAGTACCAATGCTTTCACACTCTATTTAACCAGCACAGCACGAGCAAGGCCAGAGATCATGTGAAGGACAGGGTGGAGTGAAACAAGGGTGGACAGACAGTGACGACATGGAGGAGGGAGAAGCAAAGCACTTTTAGATTTATTAGCGCAAACTAAATTATTTGAAGCTGTTTAAACAAGCACTGACAGTCCTTATATGATGCAGCCATTCATTTACGTAGAGTAGGATCATACCACAGTGTCCTGGTCAAAGATTTCAACTACAATGATTGGAGGGTCGTCTCTCAGCTCACTGGCCTCACCGAACAGCTCCACATCGTCAAACACCAGCAGCTGGTCCCACGTGGGGCAGAGAGTCTCGCTCAGGACCTGCAGCACACACACATTATCAACTCAGTTTACACATAATCAATACAAACACTCATCCAGTTAACACACACACAAAAGTGCACAGCAGTGTTTCATACTCAAGACTGGTCTCAAAGGTCTCCGTCTCATCTTGTAAATGACTGTATTTTTACTCTGTCTTGTTTTGGTCTTAGACAAAGATGGCTCAGGATTTTATTTCAAGACAGGTCAAGACTACAGCTGCGGGGATATGACTAAATTGCCACTGGAAAAAAGGAGTGTTAAATAGAGATGGTTAAAGCCCTTTTCGCACAGGACTAGTATTACCTGGGAAACTCTGGTAATTTGTAAGAAAGGCAGAGGTCGTCTCTGATCATATTCCCATGTAAATCCTCCATGTCTGCAATGTGTCAAGGAAAAAATCCACTGCAAATTACCTACCATATATTGTCAAGCAAAGAGGTCATGTGATATTAGTTTCATGTGGATCAGTATCTCTGTGATTTGGGGCTGTACTGTATTAAGTTTTTATGTTTTCTCCGATCCTCTGTTCCGCCTCTTTCCTGGTCGCAAAGTATGGAGGCTGCATTGGCAATCAAGATGAAAGTTTAGGCAGCATGTTGGATGCAAGAGGCTCATCTCACTACACAGCATGGAGACCAATTCACAGAAAGAGCAAGATCAAATCCATCAAAAGAGCGAAATCTCAAAAGATGAGATTGATGACGTGTGACAAAGTGTGGCAGATTTTGTTCTCTTTGTTAAAGCCACATTTATATCACTGCTAGTAGTGCTGTGTAGCGTTCTGTGTTGTGTAGAGTGGAATTACATGACTGTGAGCATCATATCTGAGGGATAATGCAAATAAATTTGAGTAAAATACAGACTTTGCCTATCCTCTGCGAACGCTCTGCATCAAACACAGACATGGGGGGACATTTCTAGATCACAAGAGTACTCTACTAATACTAGCCTCGTGCAAATAAAACTTCAATTGATTTGAAGAGGAATTTTCATTTATTTTTTGTGGGTGTCTCCTCAATTTGAGGAGTGCCTATTGTTTGCATATTCCACCTTCAACTGTGCAGTGTGGGACTGGCACTGGCCTGGTCTTGACATGGTCTCAACCCCTTGAAGTCTTAGTCTTGGGTCGGCCTTGATACACCCTGGTTTTGGTCATGGCTTGGTCTCGGTTCAGGTGGTCTTAACTACAACACTCATATACATATACACACATTCATGGTCCTACCTCAGTAACCTGGCTGTGTGTGGAGAAGAAGACCCGAGCAAAGGGATCTGAAAGGCCGCTGCTGTCGGCAGCAAACAGACTGCGGGCTTGGTACATGTGTGCTCTTAGCTGGAACACTTGCTTCACTGTTGGACACACACACACAAACACACACACACACACACACACACACACACACACACACACACACACACACACACACACACACCCAAATATCATTAGCTGGCAATCAATGCCCTCTGTTGGCATTCTTATATTGAAGTTAGAAAAGTGAACCACAAAGTAAAAACAATCAATAAAAGTCAGATGCCGACCTCTGAGTGAGTTTATTTTTGTGTTTTGCCTCTCATCGATTTTTGAGTTAAAACTTTGTGCTAAATCAAGAACCTTTCAGTGAATGAAAAGTAAAACTACTTAAAAACTATAATTAATCCAAACTTCTATCTCCAAGAGCTCACTGTTGTAGACGAGGCTGACGGGGGGGACAGAGTGAAGACCGGGGCCCATTTTAGCAGATTTGATCTCTTCGAAACCGTTTGGCAGACCGTTGAGAAAGTCCTTCCTTTGCTTGTTGAGGCCGAGCCACAGATACAACTCCAGCTTAGCCTGAACCGTCCAGCCTGCAGGACCAAAGCCCTTCTTTCCAGGCAGCTGTGGACACAATCACAACAGCAAGGGACTGAATGACTACGGGCCGTTCCATACAACAAAAATGAACACACTATTGGGAAAAACACTGTAAAGTATTTATTGCATCCTCTCTGTGGTGTCATTACAGCATCTCTGTCATTAAACATTATGCAGATGATGTGGCAACAAGGCCCAATCTATAAATATGAAGGAGCCACCTCATTGATTTTCAACCGTCTCTCTAGGCAGCTATCATGAATTAATGATCCCATTCACCATAATACTTGTCAATACTGTGTGTCGTGTATTGACTATTCACTACTACTGATCATCTCACACTGCAGCAAGCCGAGTATAATTCTACCTTATATGATTTTAGTTCAAACTGGATTTAAGATCATCAAAGAGTGTTTTAATGAGCTAACAATGTTTGAGTGAGAGGAGCAGGAAGAGATGACTGTACCTTGAGGAAGACAGCTTTGACTTTGCCGCAGTCTTTTCCCGTTTCCTCGTCCACTATGGAGTACAGAATGTCTTTGGAAGGAATCCGGGCGTAAGCGATGCGCTTGTTGTTCGTCATCATCCAGATGAAAACATCTGGGATGCTGTGCTGAGGCTGGACAAGATAAAAACAAAGGACAGGTGATCAGCACTTTTCTTATTTCAGGGAAAGTTATAAAAATTCTTAACACAGAATTAAATCTGTACCTCGTCGGCGAGGAAACGGAGCTTCTGCAGGAAGTTCTGCACCAGCTTGAGTTTGTCTCTGACTGTGTTTTTCTTCACCTGAGTTCGGATCTGTTTGGCCTGCTGGCCCATGCTGTCCTGCAGGAGGAGAGATGATGAGTGATGATGAAGTGTACTAACAGAGGGGCACTGCAGCCTACACACATACTGTATACACATGCACAGATTGAAGTTAAAGGTCGATTTATACTCAGTTTTAACCACCTGCATGGGGGATGTTTTATTTTCCAGACACTCTTGTTTAAAGACTGTACAGAAACTAAAAAAAGTGCATTCAATGGAGTGCAGATCTCCGCCAGGCGGACACATACAGGCTGCCCAAGCTGATCACAGCCACTCTAGACAATTCTTGCAATCCTAACAGATGCGGCGCAACGTGTTTAGAAGATATGATGTAATTATGAGGATGAAAGCATTTTTAATGGCTAAAACACAGCTGCAAATCTTTGATCAATGTCATTTATAATTGGACTTTTTTTTTTTTTAAGGAAATAACAACAATAAACACGATTAAAACAGACAAAAAAACCCAATTTAACTACATGGCCTGCTTACTTAGGGTGGAAACATATACACAAACAAATAATGACCAACAAAATCTGCAAGTCTACAAAATCAGGTAGGCAAAATGCTACGTTCTCCTGGTGTGGTACGACGCTGTGTGGACGACGGAGCAGGACGACGATAATGCAGCTGCGCCCAGTGGAACTGTCCCTCCTCGCACGCTTACAGTCAAGATGGCTGTGCGGGTAACGAACATGGTGACTTATTCAACTTCTACTGTGCTCAACTTTGGTAGATCATAACATATCGTGTATGGAATTAATCTGCAGATGCTCCAGTTCAAAATAAGACCAAACTTTTCTATGGATGTCAGTTTTTGAGTCATGATGACGACCAAAATGTGGCCTGCAACAGATGGTAGGGCTTGTTGTTTTTAGCTGAGCTGATTTCTGCCAAACACGCAGCCCCTACTGGCTGGTTAAGAGTAGTGAGGCATCAGCAGTCAATGACGGTCAATAAAAATGATTGGCCCTGTAGTTTGCAAGATTAGCTGCAGACAGACAGATACACACTCACACACACACACACAACCAAATGCATGATCCTCTCCAGGCTTAACCCTAAAACATCTCCCTAATTCTAACTACTATGGAATGGAGTCCCTACACATCCACGACTTTTCCCACCAGTTTTTTGGAGGGAAAAAAGTTTGTGTTCTCCTGTAATATTTACGCTTCCCATTGCAGTTTTACCATTACCTCACAAACACCGGTGTAGTGCAGCCACAGGTGAGTACGCAATATAGCCAGGTCCTTTCTCTCTCAGTATGTGTTAAGTACATACTGTATACTTCTCAGGCATACACCCATTCAAACGCTGGATCTTATTATATATACATACATATTATGACCTTCTCTTTTTCAGCCACCATGACAGCTCTGCTTACAATGCTTATGTTTTTCTACAGAACACTTTGCATTTCCCCTTGAGGCAAATCAGACGAGTACTTGCATTCAAATATAAACATGAAACAGAATATGAAACAGTTCTGGGAACGAGACAGTATTGCAGATGCATATAAATGTATGGAAAGGAATTATTCAAAGGAGAAAAAAATGTATTCAAAAAATTAATTTCCCTGTGTGGCCTTTACAGCGGCCCTATACTATTTACTCAATAAGATGCTGGAATTAGAGACTGAACAGCAGCCAAAGTGATAACAGCTTCATCTTCCCTCTGTCACTCACACAGCTCCCTTCATTCACGGAATGAGAAACATAACTCGTACCATCTCTCTCATGCAGGACTTGAGCCGCTCTCGATCCAGTTTGGTTCGTCCTGCCTGGTTCACATCCTTGTTAGCCAGGGTCACAAACCGGCTGCAAATAACCAGAACATACAAAGGATGAAACATGAAAGTGGCTTGACTCTATACATATTAATAAACCCTGCATTAAAATGATTTATATTATTCATCTGCGAGCATCACCATGACAATCATAACGACTGTGTTTTAGAGGTGTCTCGGTGCAGAGAGCTGCTGTCTTCAGTAGTTTCTAGGTAGCTGATGTAGCTGTAAGTCGTCTTTGCAGTGCAGGTTTGAGAAGTTTTAAACAGCATCAAATGCAAAAACTGGCTAATGAGCAGGACATAGTCTTGCAGGTCTTGCAGCATTTTTGCAGCTTCCAGCATCAGGAGCAGCTCTCCATATCTGTACTGACCACTGAGTCACAGTGCCAGTTTTAATACAAGACCATGACAAATGATTATTATTATGAGGCTTGCCTGCAGCCGACGCTGAGCTCCTCCAGCACTCCCCTGAGTCTGCGTTCTGGAAAAGCCTTCTCCGTCTTAATGATCTCCTGAACATCATTCAAACCCTCTTCCTGTCGGGACACAAAATGTACTGGAGCTTAGGACAAAACAAACTGGTAGTAGTCATGGGTGTATATCAAAACATGCCCCATATCTACACACACATCTAGTCTAGTAGAGTATATTAAACAGTATCTATACGCACATACATATGCACATTTCAGGCACAAGCTTTTTCTGTAGACACTCGGCTGACAAGACAGGAATGTAACTGTAGGTGACGTAGTTGACGATGTACTTCTGATAAGAATAATATAATTGATAGAACTGATTGATGTCTACACCTTATAAATGATTTGTTTATGATGAGTGAGTATTTTCTTTTACCCACCATCTTCTTAGCCATGCTAACAGCATGGTTTTGGGAATGGCAACATCAGTCCGTCTGATATATCTTAACAACTATTGGAGGGATTACCATGAAATTTTCTACAGTCATGGTCCCCAGAAGATGAATCCTACTGATTTTGGTGATCTTCTGACTTTTCACAAAGCTCCATCATCTGGTCAGACTTTTAATGTCCCTAATACTTTGGTTTATGACTAGATACCTGCAATATTGGCATTCCCATCAGCCTCAACTGCACCTTTTGTTTAGTGCTAATTAACAAATGCTAGCGAACTAACACCCTCAACATAGATGGTCAAAACTGTACATCCAAAACATCACTATGTTTGCAACTCTGTTGTGAGCACATTAACATGCTGATGTAGGCACTTAGTTCAGTGTAGCCTCACAAAACTGCTGGCATGGCTGTAGACTCTTAGGCTGTATCTTACACTCGGTGCAAAGTGGCTCACAGTGCATCACATCTGTCGTTGCTAGTTTCAGACTGACACAGGCGTCATTTTCATAGCCAGTGGCCACGTTGTGTGAGAAGGTGAACGTACCTTAGCCCATCTGTGTAGCCATGGACGTGTGGGTCTTGTAATGAGGTGTGGTCAGGTGCATTGTTGGCGCATTTCTATTTTGAGGCAGCAGAAAGCGATTGCGCCATTGACAAACAAAAACCAGGTCTATGGTACAGTATTTTCCTGCTATTTACAGGGTGTATTATAAGATGGGCCTACATAGGCGCTTGTTACACACACAGGGAAGTGTGAATGGGTTGAAGGTGGGTGAAAAATACGTCATTAATGAGGACAATATTAATTATATTCTTTAAAATGTGAACATAGCAGGGAGCAGAGCAGAGCTGCCAAGCTGCTGTCTGACTCCCCATAAAGAGAGACACTGCATGCATCTCTGCAAAAGGAGCAGCGTAATTTCATTGATCGTTTTAAAAGCTAAATGTTTAGTTTTGTTTTGTCTGTCAACTTTATAACTACAGCTTTTAGTTTCTGAATCCTTCTGATTAGTTGAATTCAAGTTACGCCCAAAGCAACCTATGGTTGGTTACAACCCCTTTGTGTCCAGATTATTTAACCTAGCAAAAGTGGAGTTGGTCACGCCCTGAAAGCACTTGTGCCATGCACTTCAGACCATGTGACACACATGTGTAAGTACTCTTTCCAATGAAACACACTGATGTCAGCTCAAAATGAACAGTGAGGAAAAATGACAACAATTGGGTGAGTTTAAGTTTAAAGTGTTTCATGTAAAACGAAAACAAAATCTCATGGCTGTCATAAATGCTGGTTATTACTGCAGTTCTTCGGTCTGTCCAATGATTGTAAACAGTCACTGGGTCTGCCAGGCTGCAGAAATTTTCACTGTGACTGAAAATATTTAAGACCCATCGAATCTGAATTTAAGACTTTTTAAGACTTTTTAAGGCCTTATATTAAGAAAACATAATTTAAGACATTTTAAGACTTTTTAAGGACCTGCAGACACCCTGGTTATTAACAAACTGCTAAATAAAATAGCGGTAAGCCAATCCAGAAACCTGAGCCAACTTTGGGAAGCTGCACATAGGGAGGAAAGGTGTATACTGACCAGCTTGTCGGCGATCTTGTCCATCATGTTAGAGTTGTAGAGTCGTCTTCTCTGGTCCTGCCACCAGCTTTTGATGTAAACACACGGCTTCTTTTCAAAGTAGGGAAGATGAAAGTAATTCCTGAAAAGTACAAACAAAAACAGTCAAAGACCCTACATTGTTAGATACTAAAGTAAACACTTAGTTCATAACCTGCATGTGTAAAGGATTGTGCAGCAGCTCTCTTAATACAGCTAATCCTTGCCAGCAGCGTGCCCCTGGCTGACATTCATTGTGCTCTAATAATTGTAAAGCACTTAATCATTTCAAAAGGGCTAGTCTCAGCTTTTTTTTTTATAACAGCAATATATCAAAAATTGCTTTCTAAGCACCCTTAACTTTGCCCTCTGTGACCCTTGTGACTTCTGACCTGTCTGTGATGACAGGCTTCATTAGAGGAGTGGAGGAGACGGAGACCAGGTCCGCGTCCTCGTCCGCCTCGTCCTCACTGGAGTTGTGTATGAGCTCGCTCTCCTCTTCTTCGCTCTCCCCATCTTTCTTCTTCTTCTTTGCCGATGAAGGCTTGCTTACGCCATCTATCTGGTTGCCATAGTTACCTGTAAGTGGGCAGAACATTCCACGCTGTTATGAAGTGTGCTTGGTTTCGGTAGCTATTGATTTTTGCACACTGTCACATCTCTCTGTTACGTCTTAAACTTGCGGAGTGCAGGTCAATAGTAACAAGGTTTATTTACCTATTGTGATTTCGAAACTTATCGGTTTGTCACCAATCTTCCTGTCGATCATTGTGGCCTCCAGGAAGGAACCAAAGAGAAAGAACTCCTCTATTTTCCCAGTGGCGCTCTGATGGAGTGAGGAGAAGTGTTGTAAAGAAAAAGTGAAACATTTTACTGGACTGAAGTGCATTCATTTTATTGTAGAGTCTGTGGAAGAATAATGGCATCTGCTCTTTTCTGTAATTCACCACACATAAAATCTACCTGACTCCTCTCTGAATTACTGAGCTACTTCATTTAGACATTACATTCATAAAAGCATTCATTTCCCCCATTATTTCTGCCCCATGCTTCTTTTTATTCCTTCGTGTGGTTGTTATTAAAATATGAAATATTAATCAGTACTCATTCTTACAAAAAGGACTTGCAGGAGTTCATCACAATGCTGCCCAAGAAGCCAATACAGCTTGGCACATAGTGGCCTAAATCCAGTACAAATGGGGGCCAGACTCAATTTGGAGGGCATGACAGCATACGTGGGCCAATATACTCTGGCCCAATAGTGCCACTGATTTTTTCTTATTACTTTTACAGCAAGTATATACAAACAAACATAATTAAAAAGACTAAACAAAACTAAAGCAGAAAAAGGTTGCCATAGTTGCAAATAATTGTACATGCATGCCCACATAAAACAAGCATCAGATGGACTGTATCCATAATCAATACGCTACAGTAAGATAAGTAAGCAGTGCCAATTAGTTCGCCAGTGAGAATGTGTGTGTGAGGGGGTATAAGCACATACAACGAACAGTACAGTGACCTACCGTCAGACACTGACACATGTGAGGATGGAAACACAGGGTGGGGACAGAGCACCTGCAGCAGCAAGCGAACACGCCATCTGCGGTGATTTTGACTTAACCAGCGGACTTCACTACAAGCCGAGTGACTGTTAAAACATCTGACATGCTTTACGTTCTAAAACCAGCCTGCCGGCAATTTGACCAGCGGAATTGCAGGTGACACTATCAGCCAGCTTGAGTCGAATTCAGAGGGCCACTTCACACCGCTGCAACTTTTCTCTGCAACGTTCTAAAACGGTTTCGTCTCGTCACGAATCTTTGGTCTGAACTGGGCTTTATAAAACGTTAGCTGCTGGCTCTTTTGGAGAGTTTTTAAAACAACCCAAAACAGTGAATATACAGTCCTGGTTGATTTGTTTCCCAGTAATCATATTAAGTAATTGAAAGTAAAGTAGTGACTTAAGTAAATCCTCCAGAAGTCCTTTTCCAGATTTGTACTTGTAATACTGACATTTTGTGAAACATGGTTTTTGCACATAATAGTTGAAAAAGAACTCTGAAAAGGGGCTGAAAGCAGATCTACTCTGTCTTCCTCACTGAGAAATTGGCTTGCGGTATGTTTAGGTTTTGCTTTCCGCCCTCTTCAGCGCTGCCAACACTAGGTAGACCAGTGAAAGAGAAGTGCACATCATAATGTCTGGTGTTAGCGTTAGAGGAAACAGAGAGATTCAGCCGTACATGCTTGAGCGTCATCAGACCCAGACACAGATAAGGAGACTGTTGTGCACCAAAACTGGAGACTTGCAGACGTATCAGAATGGCAAATGTAGTTAGTCTTTTTTAGTGGTGTTGTTAGCTTGTAGGCTAACAGTGGCTGACATCGTGTTTTTGAAATATACAATAATGTCTGCTACAATTAGGTCTGGAAAGAAGCTCTATACAGAGGACAATTTTGTTTCTCACAATAGTCTTTTCTTTGTCTCATTGGAAATAAATCAGCCTCTTATTTAGAGATTACTAAACTCTAATCTGTTTCTCCTGAAAACACCTCTCTAGTGACAAACTTTGCACAAATACAAGTCACTATAGTAAAGGTCAGACATTTCAGGGGACGTAAACTTTAGAAAAATACATTTTTGAGTGGAGGGGGACTTTAAACATTAGGCAAAGCCCTGAAATTGGAAGATTCTATTAAGTCTGGTCTGAACAATTATGTAATGCATGACCTTAAACTGTACTCGCTAAAGTTTAGCTCGGAACTTTCTGTGATCAGCGCACTGATTCTTGGGAATGGTCTCTCCACAAACCTAACCAAATGTTACTACTATACGTAGAGTACTGCCAGCTCACAATCTTCCCAAGATTTATTACTGTTACACCTCCAAAGTCATTATTGGCATCCTCTCCTTTTCTCAGCAATTAGGATGGCACTTCCTGTCAATGATCCAAAACCACTGATGAACACATTTTACTTTGTGTTATAAATGACAAATGATGAGTAAAAGCCATCCCAAGTTGATTATTTAATAGGCATATAAAGGAGCTAATTTACAGCATTTATTTGATTGAATTAGTAATCTGTCTCTCGTTTGAATCAAAGTACTTGACTGCTGGCACCGACTCATGCTGGCATGAATGATTAAAGGTTCCAAGGGGACACATTAAGGTCAAATAGCTGGCAAGCCTGTCCAAAGCAAAGCATCTAATGTTTCTGATTTCCCTGATGAGCAGTTAACTACATGTGTGCCAATACAATGGTGGATTGTAGCATCACACTGTGGGATCAGGAGGTCAGGAGAGGTCAAACAGCATGTTGTTCTCATGGATCACAGGTCAGGATAACAGCCTTTATGTGACTGTTTTGTTAGAAGGAATGTACTAGTCTACGAGAGACAAAATCCATCACATGAAATAACATCCTCAAACAGACACACCAGAAGGACTATTCAAAACCAGTTTATCTGTGTCTGCAGTCAGGTCCTCTCACCTCTGAGATGTTGGAGACACCCTCCACCTGCACCTCAGTGGAGCTCATGAGCTCAGGTGATGTTGTGTCCAGGATCTCCACGGCCATGGAGAGCAGGAGACGGGCTCTGAAGGACACGCCTTCTCCAAGACCGTCATTCAGGTCCTGGTGCTCGTCCATCAGAGTGTACTGACGCGTTGAGCCGTACATGTTGGCCCAAGCAGGACCGAGGGTGGGCAGGAACCCTGGAGACGGTAAAGGGAAAAGAAATATCTGTAGGCGATGACATGATAATCTACAAAAATCCTTTTTCTTTAACAACTCTATTTGGGATCTTTAAATGTATTTATATTCTGGGCATTAAACACTGATATTCCCACCTGTCCAACAAAACAGGAACAGTCAAAATAAAAAAACATAAGCCAGACAGTGGACAGTTTCATAGTCCTGATTGGGGTTTGGAGTCCATATCATCATCTATACCATGTTAATATGTTCGATCTAGTTAGTGTGATCAGTGGGGAGGGAAATCATTGATCATGCTAACCAATTTTTCTTCTCTTTGTTTAAAGAAACTCTACCCACTGCTAGAAATGACTGTATCCCTTTTGATATGTGTGGAAATGTACAAGTGTTTGGGATTTTTCCTAAGGTTGAACTGTTTAAGTTTTACATCTACAACAGTGGCTGTGTTAGAAATTCCATACTCAAATGATGTTTAAAGCTGTTTCACATTCAACATGGATTTTCATCTGAAAAATTTGCAAGGAAATTGCTAAAACTGATTTTGCAGGTTATCATAAATGCTTGCACACCCCTGTGGAACATTAGTTCGGGAGGAAAAGATATTAAAATGGACATGACTTCAGTGGATCTCACCCTGCGGAAATATATGTTTGACTCATTCCAACTGACGTCATACCTCGAGGTCGCTAATGTAGCTGATATGCACTTGCTAAAGTTATATGTTGTTAGGGGATAACAATTTCTCTCTGGATTGTTTTTTGTTGTGTGCAGTGGTCGTGGGCACTGTTATGAGGAAACTTTTTTGACGTAAATGGCAATGTGGAAAATTTGTACCAGTGTATAGTTGCCATATGGAAAATTTGCACGCAGATTTTCCATATTTCTGTAGTGCATTTTTGCTTCACACTGGTAGGAAACAGGTTTTAGAAGACTAAAACATTGTGTGAGAGTTTCTAATAATGTCTGAAAACTAGTATGAAATCAGTAGTTCATGAATTGGATGCTATTATTAGTGAACTGTTACAGCCTGCAAACCCTGGACACTACGCTGGCGTAAATATCCCACAGCGCAATATGGTACATGACAACGTTCAAAACAGACGGCGACCAAGACAGCTCTGTATTGTCAGTAACACTTCAATCTAAGTGTAAGATTTCACTTTGCTAGGTGTAATATGTATCTTAAGAATTATTTTTAATTGCTAGTCAGGCTGAGGTTGGCCCAGGTTACCGTGGCTATATGTCTCCAATTGGCAAGGAGGCTCTCAGGAGGTGACGCAGTGATTACAGCTCAGTGCGTGGAAAAAGATGCACGGTATTTATTCACACAAAAGTATGTTTAAGCAATATTACACAAGAGGGTGTGCTTTTCCGTTATTTTTGGCAAAACTGTGATGCGTCAGCACCGAGGTGCTTGAATCAACCTGTAGTGTAATATTGGGTTTATACAACAGATATGTATTCATACTGTGGGGAAATTCACTCCCACAACCACAATGAAACTATTTCTGTGTTATCTCAGTTTCCATGGGACTATATTGGGTCTGACTAATACTGGAAAACAAGCTATCGGTAGACTCCAGTGTAATGAAGTCTAGTTTACTACTCCAGCAGGCAGGGCCGATCCTTAGCACTGACCTAGCAAGACTCGAGACTATTTTGAGTCCCTGCTGAGTCAGCCAGTCAACTTGCACAAAGATTTATGTTATGTAAAGATGGTGGGATTTCCCAAACTGAATAAATGCCACACACATAAACAAAAACTGGACAGATTTAGCTACTACGCCTGCAAACTTCACATGTAGGCTATTTTTAAGACACTGCTGTGTCACTGACTCTCTGGCACAGCTGATGTGATCCAAATATTTACAATAATAGTTAACTCTAGGGCGTCATAAAGTCCTAAAGTCAGAATTTATCGAAAAACGATAGATGTAATCATTTCCAAAGTTCACAACAATCCACATTTTATTGGCATTTAGACTTTCAAAAACAACATTTTCATTCTGGTCACAAAACTGTTTGCTCTTCAGCTTGCTGCACACAAAGGAAGGCACACACCAGTATTAACAGGACGTCTAGCAGCTATTCAACAATACCATACATGATGTTCATTAAAGAAAGTTGATTCAAATTAAACAATGACTCCAATTAAACAATTTGTCAATTAAACAAAATTATCCATTTTGTATCAGTATTGTAGTCTACTGTTTATTGATCAGCTGAAGTTATAATGTTGCCGCGGAGATGGCGAAGTAATATTTTTAGTGATGAGGATGCTGTGCTGAATCTTGCACTCTGATTTAATATATGATAATGTATGCATAGATTTCAAGTCAATTTGAATGTCATCCACTGAATTTCATGCAGCTGTTAACAATGGGTCAGGTGGGTCATGTGGTTCAATTCACAATCTACCACAGCACAGCTAATTACAACATGCAGTAAAATATTAACTAGTTACGACTGACTAATTAATGTGTCTGACAGCAAATCAATGCTAATGAGACAAACTGTGACTGTGTGTGTGTGTGTGTGTGTGTGTGTGTGTGTGTGTGTGTGTGTGTGTGAGCTGACCTACCTTTGTCACCGTCATTTGAGATCTTGCGTAGGTCAACAAAATGGGTGCCTATGGCGACGTCGTTGACCTTATCAGAATCTCGTATCTGGATCTTCATGCGTTTGCAGAGTGGAGGGAACAGCTCAGTGAAGACGATCTGCTCGTTCCAGATCGGTTCGTAGCTGCTCTTCTGGACTGAAGTCTTCCCCTGGACACATAGAGGAGAAACAAAAGGTATAATGTACAAGTACATGCGTAGTGGTCATGTGGCTCTAGTCCTTGTGTAACAGCAGCTGATACTGTTTTAATAATATTAACATTAAAGGAGCTATTTCACTTTATAACGCTCCATCTGGCATCATCCAGGCACCCACGGTCACAGACACTATTTTAGACCCGACCACAGCTGAATGATTTTTAGGAGTGCATTTTTAAAACCCTCTCAAATGCGTGTGGCTCTGTTATTGATCCTAACCTTCTAACGAACATATTCAAGGGCGTCAATGAGAACATAAAGATCACAGCTAAACACGAACAATCTTTGGCCTTCTCTGTACTCATGCTCAAAGTCTGCTCCACAGATTCGTCAGCTGAAATAAAGAAAAAAATGAATCTCCATCTCAATAACACTGGCTGGAGGATGTAAAGGCACAGTTCAAGCTCAAACACTTAAAACATAATGCTTAAGGCTCAACAGAACTAGAAATCTATTTTACCAGCCCTGACTGGGAGTTGAGTATGGCATCATTTATCTGCTTAACAGTGTGTACGCCTACCTGGACAAGTCGATGAGCAATGTGAGGGTCATGTTTTTTGACTTCTCCAGTGCTTTCAACACCATTCAGCCAGCTCTACTGGGTGAGAAGCTGACAGAGATGTAGGTGGATGCCCCCCTTGTGTCCTAGACTGTCAACTACCTGGCTGTCAGACCACAGTATGTGCACTTGCAATGCTGTGTGTCAGACAGAGCGATGAGCCACACTGGAGCCCTGCAGGGGACAGTCCTTTCTCCCTTCCTCTTCACCGTCTACACCACAGACTTCAACTATCCTCCAGAGTTCTGGCATTTTCAGTTTTCTGGCTATAGTTGGAATGATCAGCACTGGTGATGAGGCTGAGTGCGGGGCTGTGGTGAGTAACTTCATCACATGTTGAGAGCAGAACCATTTACAGCTCAACATGATAAAGACAAAAGAGCAAAGGCACCAGTGACCCCTGTTTCCATCCAGGGGGTCAGTGTGGACATTGCGGAGTACCATAAAACCTGGGGGTGGACACTGACAATAAACTGCACTTGGCTAAGAACAGTGAGGCCCTCTGCAAGAAGGGCTAAGGTCCTTCAACACCTGTCGGACAACACTGAGGATGTTTCATGTGTCAGTGATGGCCAGTGCCATCCTGTTTGCTGCTCTGTGCCGGGGCAGCAGATGTCAACAGACTCAACAAACTGATCCACAAAGCCAGTAACGCTGTGGGGGTAGAGATGGATTCTCTTGTGGCAGTGTCAGAGAGGAGGATGCTGTCTAAAGTTATGCATCATCTTGGACAATGTCTCCCACCCACTCCGTGATGTGCTGGTCAGGCACAGGAGTACATTCAGTGCAAGACTTACTCCTCCAAGATGCGCGACAGGAAGTCAGTTCTGCCTGTGGCAATCAAACTTGTCAGCTCCTCCCTCAGAGTGTCAGACACTGTGAGTCAACACACTCTTGGACTTATTGCAAACTATAACTCATTATTGGTTTATTTTTTGTACATTTTCTACTCTGCAGTGTCCACTTAACTGTACAATATGCAACACTGCCTACATCGCTGTTCTTCTTGGTAGTTGTAGTCTATTATGTGACAGTGAGAGAGCACCTGGATGCAGGCGACAGATGTGTTTAAAAAAATGCAGCGACAACACAGACGTTGTCTCTCGCTCCTTCCTTCCCTCGGCCTCTCTGTTGATGCTACATGCACAAATAACATTAATATCACAAATAAATAAAAATATTTAAATCATTTTCCAGCACTAGATTCATTTAAAAGGTCACAGAAAATTATTTTTAACTCCCCCCACAAAGATTTTTAATTGTTTCAAACTACAATGGATTTAGTCCGACTTGATACTCCTACACTAGCTTTGTGGCCTGTGCTGCGAACCTTTTAAACCTCTGTAGACGTTAACATGCAGCCCTGATATTTATTTTATATCAGTTTTCATTTACATGTTGTGCAGCTGAATATTTTCAAACAGGGGAATAAAATCCCTATTTTGCATTTTATTTTGATCACAGTCTGTTTTTATAAAAGATATATATTGAGATATATAGTGTGTATCGCCAGTCAGCCTGTAAATAGTAAGATATGAATTTTTGTCCACATCGCCCAGCCCTAATATGGATCTAGATATACGTACTGTAACTGAAACTGCGATGTGTCCCAGTGTCCCCTAAGGAATCAATAGAGTATTCCTGATTCTGAGTTTTCTTATCTTTTTCCTCTTTTTTATCTGTCTTCTCTTTTATTTTCCTTTAATATTAAAAGGTATTTACGTTTGGGACAGATGGTTCGTGTACAAGTTTGTACGTGTGATAACTGAGAGAACTGTTAACCTGATTTGAATAAAGGAAGTTATTCTAAAACTTTGGACACAAAATGGCCTGTAACATAAAATTAAGACATAAAACATACAGGAATAAAATCTTGATGTTTTCCAATCAAAACTAACCTATGCATGCTGCTCCCTTATAATAATATATAGGGTTATTAGTTAAACAATTTGAGCACAGCTTTGAAAATCCACACTACAGATGCACGCATTATCAAACCACAGTGTGTTCTAAAGGAGCAGCAATAATCCTCTGGGGAGTAACAACCACTAGAAACTAGCAAAGAACAAGAGATTGCAGGTTGTGGTGGGAATTACTTTCTGCCCGGCAAATTGCACTTGAACGTAGGGATCCACCAGGTCTCTGTTCTCTCCTATAAAGGCCTTCTTCACATTAGCCATGATGCTGGTGTTCATTTTAGGAAGTCCCTCAGCGCGGTAAATCTTCACATAAAACCTCGCCCACTGCCTCTCTGCTGGGATGCCCTCTGGGAGCAGGAGGTTCCTGGAAACAAGCAGCAGCAGCACAGAAACTCATTCAGAGACAGGACTGTGCAGGTATCGATTAAATTTAACAAAAGTATAGCTCGTGGAATGAGCTTTTAAAAGATAGTGGGTGAGAGTGTACAGCCAGTAATCTTTACGAGTGTAACACAGCTTTGGTATGAAATATTTATCAGTATTGGACTTTATACTGTAAGAGATACTCTGAAATTAAAAAGTGAAATGAAGAAATGACGCAGAAAACGCTGTTAAATTGTCAGTTATATAGAATAATTTGCATATCTGCTGCACCAATTTCCGCTAGTACAATGGGAATTTTACTTAATAGCAGTATTCCTCAAAATCCATTCAATCTGAATCACATCAGTAACAGCTTATTACCCCTCTATGTCGTCTTCGTCAGTCTCGTTGGCCTTGTGTGGGGTCTTGATGTTGTCGCCCTTCCCGACCACAGCGATGTCACACTTCACATATCCTTTACATCCCGCTGTGATGTCATCAGGATCAGACAGGATGGCCCACTTGTGGTAAAACTGATGTTCTGGGATAAACGTCAGTCAATCAGTCACTAATTGACAGCTTTGATCAAATGCAGCTTCACTTCACAATCAACAAAACACCAACTGTATTTTCATTTTCAAATAGACAGTTATGATCAGTCATTAGACAGATTTTGTAGCTACAGTGAGTTTACCAGGCTGTGAGTAAACAGTCCCAACATCCATCTTGAAGGTTCCCACCAATGTCCCACTCCGGAGAAGATTTTTAGAGTGAATAACCTAGGCAGACAGAATTGAGAATGAAATATTAAAACGATGAGCAAACTCTGAAAGATTCACAGTTGTGCTGGAAACAGCGATAAATAATTCACAAGTGTGAGTGTTAAGGGGAAACAGATGTTTCTGGACTTTATGTTTAACAAAGGGGCTGCATAATGTCTTCACCACTTTACATTAAACAGAACCAGTTACTCTCTCAGATCATTAATTAACCAAATTAATGCAATAACCAGCCATATCTTTTTATGTCTTCACACTTATTTATACATACCAAAGTGCGGTTATATCTACTCTTCTCTGTACCATTTGGTTTTAAAGTGTTAAATCCAAAACATGCTGGTGTGAATTTACGAAGAATGGTTTGAGGCCACTGACAGCAACCACTAGCTGCCCCCGTCTCAGGGTCCAATTTATACAAGATGTTGCATTAATGATATTATACCCGTTTTTAGGTCTGATTGCAGTTATCCATGCAGCAAAATATAACTGTTGCCCTAGCACCAAGAACACAGTGGGCAGACCAATGTGAGAGAGAAAAACAAAACTGAAATTTTCAGATCATGAGCCACAGGGTCCTGATCGATGAGGTGCAGGGGCCAACGTTACACAGAGAAACCACATTTAGGATTTAATATCCTGGTCTGTCAGTGTGCTTTAGTAACCACTAACTCTCTGAAGATGCTTTTAATTTCACTATAACTGTGCGTGCCTATGAGCCCTGATCTTTGTGAATAGGACTGTTTTTGCAATCAGGCTCATTTGCATAGAAAAGGGGCTAATTATTCACCGAGTGCAAATTAAATTCGTCGCTGCTTTGTAGCGCTAGCTGCTTTAGCTAGTGCTGTTTTTAGGCCTCATGTTCACCAAAGCGTTTTTTTCCCCGGCTGAAAACGTCAGGCACTGTTCAGGAAACGCCCAGCTGGGAATGTTTGAGAGTGCTTTGGAGGTGCAGCGTTTTCTCAGCTGACACACTTTGGTTACATTTGGTTGCAATGATACAGAATATCCATGGAAGCAAGCATGTCAGCACTTGCTTTGATGAGGGGAAGGGTGAAGCATGCAGAGAAAACAGGACAGACCCGCCTGTCTGTGTGGGTTTGTGACGCTCGGTTTGTCTTTGTGGTATTTGTCCCATCCCCACTTCGATTGACCTGACTGAAGTGACAGTGACAAGTGTGGTGTTTCTACCCAAAGTTGAATTTTTTTTCACTCTCAGGTACTCAGAAATAAACAAAATAAAACGAAAAAAAAAAAAAAATGCACAACCGGCAGCGCTCAACACAGAAGTCACTCTTAGCACCTTGTCACGCTGACGGCGTTTGCAAAGCATTAAAAAAATATGCTGGCCTCATAAAAAATGCTTTGGTGGACAAGGCCCTTTAATGTCTTCTTGCCTCATGTTGCTGCCTCTTGGCCAGGTCATCTTTAATAGACTCATCTGGTTGAATAAAGGTGAAAAAAAATAGTAATGAAAAATATAAATACCTGCTTGGCAGCGCAGTGAGAGGTGCATTTTACCCTTTGTGAATGCTTTGAGAATTACACAGCTTATTTTGGCTTATTCTGCAGGTCTAGCAGCCATAAAAACCACACAGTCCTTTTGGGACTCAATGTTTCATGATATATTTATTTATAATATATTTATATCATATCATGAAAGTATGCAGCAGAGTCCTCTAAAATTGAGCCTAAAGTCTATGCATGAAATGTCAATAATATAATGCTCACAACCCATGTACCAAAAGAATCCTAAGAAGTTTTAGTACTGCATCTTGTGCTTTTGGGGTAAAGATTACTTACTGAGAGTTTGATGATCTTGTCAAACATGACATCAGGAGGGACGTGGAAGTCAAAGACGAAATACTGCAGAGAGAAGAGAAAAAAAGGTTTGCCCTTAAAAAATGTATGTATTCTTACTCTGGGAGTAAAAAGGAGCAGGTAACTTTGAAGTTCAGGAGAGTTATCAGTGGAGAGTTCAACGACTGAACTGAGGGAATGAGCAGAAACATCATCATGTCAGCCTCTCAAGAGATCAGCTCATATTGTAGCCACATCACAGCCCTCAAGCTTTCAGGTCTTCACAGCCAAAGATGAGTGGCTTGAAAAGAAACGTTTGATTTAAAGTCCTGCATCAAGGTTTTGTTATATCTTTTCTGTAGGTGTCTTCAGGTGTCATTGTATTCATACTGCAGCATATGTGTTACTGTACTACAGGCAGGGGCTGTGCAGGGAATGCAGACACCTCAAGATTTGTCTCATGAGATCACTTTGTAGCTCCTCTTCCTTTGTCTTTTTTCATGCGTTAGCGTTTGTTGACAATGGAGACAAAGAATAACACAAAGCACTTATTCTCCCACAGCAAGGACAGCCAGACTCTACAGAGCTGAATATCATTAACTTTGCTGCAGGCGATATCACAACAATGGCCGTATTATCAGACAATAGGCCCCTTGTGTCACTCGTAATTGTTTTGCATCTTTTTTCTGTGGTATTCCGCAGGTTATTCACAACTCCAGCTTTGTGCTATTAGTTTAGGATGTAATATGAATACTAAATGAAAAACTAAGCAGAGTGACAAGGCAAAGGATGATGAAATGGGGTGACATAATATTTTTCATGATGATGTAGTTCTTGCAGTGTTATCAGTGAACTTCAATGACCAGAGATAATTGTACTGTAGTTTTCCACTGCGAGCTAATTTCAGAGGAGTGAAGCTATCTGAAACAGTACAGACTCTGAACAAACTGGAGGATCTGGATACAAAGAGAGAAAGCATGAAGGAGTTTTGTCTGTCCACGGGGGATTTTCAGACAACAGAAGGAATCGATAGCAGACAAACTGTCACTTCCTCTCCCTGCAGGACACAACCCAGAGGCTGAGCTCTGCGTGACCCTCACCAACACCAACACCTCCTACTGAGAGCGATTCTCTGCTGCTCAGGAACACTCCAGTTAAGAGTGTTATGTGAAGTACTTTAATGTCAGTAAATCATTTCAACATTAGACCATCAAAGAGAGCACTGACAGCTTCTACTCTGAATTCATCTTTGTGCATGGCAGGGAGGCATTTTGTAAGAAATCTGTAAGGTTGCAGGAGAACAGACAAAAGGTCCTCACTGATGTCTTCATGTTGAGAAACATCTGCTGTCACAATGCAACTGTGATAAGATCAGTATTGGGGGGAATGTGTAAGAGTAAGCAATCCGTTACTTTTTAAAAATACTACTGTTTCCCTGTTGTTGCCATTGATTGCATCTACATTGAGACATGATGTGCTGTAGGCCATATGAGCCCATGTTTTTATTATTTTCATAGAGGCCAGAGTAGGCTGTGCCTAAATGCCTCTGCTGACTTTGCTGTCAGATTGTTAGCAGCCAAAAGGTTGCACTGTTGCCACCTGTCAGGTACTAGGGTTTGGGAGACTGGACAAATATATCGGCTATTGGATGATGGGATAAAAAGATTGCCCTTTTCTTTGTTTTTGAGAACTACTGAGAGCCGTTTTTCAGCTGGCAGAGGGAGACATCAGGGATAAACAGTGTGTAGCATTTTTTCACATCTCACTTGGCAAATTATGTTCTTATTTCAACTGAACCAGAGCTGGTGATTGTTGGAACAGAGAAAAGACCAACTGAGACGGCTTTGGTCAGTTTTATTTGTTTCTGTTGTGTTTGAATGATGAGTTAACAAAGCCACTATGATAATCAGTGAAAGACAGAAACTCGACTCAGAGGGTGTACGATTAGATCATTCTGTTTCATATGAAAAATAGGTGGTAAAATATTTCTGTTCTTCACATTTTAATACAGTAAAAGGTAGGCTGCTGTAGGCTATGCACCCTCAGGACAAAATATTCAACATGCACAAGGAACTGCAAAAGGGTTGTTAATATTGGTAACGCAAAACTGACTAACTTTTTAATTGCAGTAATCTTGCAATTTATAAGATACAGCTCCTCTATCACACCAGTTATCTTGCTAATGGTCTTTTCTGATACATCCTAGGTATTGGTGTTCATTTCCACCTGAACAGATCCTACTGAAAGCATGCAGTGCTGAGCAATTAATCATCTTTAGCTCTAAGTGGTCCTATAAAATTAACCTGAAACACCTATCTAAGGCAAACCCCAAGTATGCTGAAAGCAGTTCTTGTTCCATTTTTAGTATATGTATATGCATGGTGTCATTTGAAAGGTAACTGAAGTTTTTTTCTCAGTCAGACCCACTGTATGTCCTCCTGTCATTGACTTATACTTACATTTTATACTTAGGTTTTTTTTTTAAATCTTTGAAAAAAGATGCTGCAGATGACTATAACTGGGAGGTATTGGCTGAAAAAAACGATGGGGCCATATTATGAAACTTGCATAGTCCGAAAGCAGATAAAAATATCACTAAAAAAACATTTTTTTCATGTTTTTCTAAGTCTTTCACCAGTTGTTTTTCAAAAAGAAGGAAAACAATGTACGGCATGTGTGAATATGAGTGAAAACTAATCAATACAGACAGAGATGTCTGTTTAGGAGTTAACTTAGAAAGCCTAAATTGACAAGAAAGACTTCTTTCCCCTTAAGACATCACAGGAGCCATTTGTTTATCATTTCTGTACATTAATAACAGTCTATGATGCCAGTAACAACTTCAAAAGTGCACTTGAGGTCAGGGGTATCATTGACCACAAGACCCATAAGCCTTCAGGCCAAATGGGCTAATTGCTGGCTCTTAAAATACCTTAAAATTACGGGAAATGTCAACGATCAAGGCTATTGAAGGCCATCGCAAGAGCACTAGAAGCTTCTATTGGGTCAAGTGAGGTGTCAATGTAAAGGCCAGGAGTTCACCTCCATTTTGAGATCCTAGCCAGTCAGGTTTGTTTACATGCAGGACAGAGGAATTATGTGGAGAAATATTAAAGTTTGAAATGATGCAACTGCAGTTCATGGATATCTATGAATGTAATGATGTGTTTGGACTACATATTTTGCTCAAATTAGATCATCTGGACTCCTGGCAGTGTGTCAGGAATGAACTTATAGCTGTGTAAGCAGAATTTCTGTCTGGATAATATCGATCTGTGGATTATGATGATGTCTCATGGGTGAGTTATGACCGTTTTTCTATCTGACAGAAGCATTTATTGAGCCTGCTGTGGTGGTTGTATCTTGAAATGGTCAGCATTATTGGAACTGTGAGGAGCACAGCTTTCAAACAACATGTCAAATGAGTAAACCACTTAAACAACAACAAATACAGCAGTTGTTTACATATCATAATCATCCAAAAATTACCTTGGGAGGGCCTGTGGAGGAGCTATCAGATTTCTAAAAGTTTTTAATACACAAAAGAAACATTGGCATAATATTTTACAGAACCTAATCATTCACTAGTTTACCTCTCAAATATTCTTCTTCTTTAACACAGACACTGTACTGTACAGTACAATGGACTCTATATACTGTAGCAGTGTTTTTGCCTTTCTACAGTTCAGTCTAATGTTTTGAATCTCCAAGTGCTTCCACAAAAAAATCTCATTCCAACATCAATGTCAGCCCTAACATGATTTAAGGTAGTTTCTGTCAACATAAAAGCATGACTACAATACCGCACAGGTTCAAAAAATGGGATCAACCTTGGAAATATAATTGTTTTTATGAAGAAACCATATGAAGAATCAGAGGGACAGAGTGAAGGTGACATTCAGAAGTAAAAAGGAGGTTAGTTTATATATAGTTTCTAGTTTCCTTCTTGCAGTATGAGTTTTTAAAGTCTTAAAGCTCTCACCTCATTGTAGTACGGGCAGTTGGTGGATTCCTTCATGGACGTGTACTTCTTGTCGTCTCCAATCTCGACACACACCACGGGGTCCATGTTGAGGCCTATTAGCTGCCGGGCCTCGATCACTGTGATGCTGATCTGATGACAGACATCAGCACATCAGACATGCTGAGACTGTAAAAGCTAAAATAAACAGACTTTCCTCTAACAGTTAACCAGCATCGACACTATCACCATTAATCACACAACTGCGCAGGGATTACCCTGAGGACAATTCAAAGGCAAAAAAAGCAAACTGATCTATCACCAACTAATCATTCTAATTCAGGCGGTGAGGACTCTCGCTAGATTACACTTTTTCAGCCTGTGTTTACTCTGACATCTCCCCTGGCTGAAGTAATATAGAGCTGGATGGACAAAATAGATCTGAGCTAAAGGCTTTTCACATCCAAGCAGTATCCCTCTGGTTTAATTAGCCGTTGGATAATGAAGAGAAGCACAAAGAGAAACATAAAAAAGGGAAAATAGAGGAAAAGATCACACCAGGATTTGAGTCTGGTGAATAAATTTATTCATGTTCTTAAATAAAATAGGCCATGAAAACAGGCCATGAGCTGGCACTGGAGGACTGTTCAACTGTGTCCACAATTATTCTTTTACTTCTTTTCACTGATGTTGTGGTGAATAAATTTCGTGTGGCAGCCACAGCAGACACACAGCCATGAGTATAATCATGGCTTAGCACACAAATATATATGAAAGCAGTGACGATCTTTTCATCTAACTCTTGGCAAGAAAGCAAAGAAGTGCATTTTCCAAAATGAAAACCATTCTTCTTTAAAGGGTACTTTAATCCAGCACAATGTGGGGTAAATTGCTTTTGTTCTAGTTTTGAACAGCATCTTTTGCATTAACATGGAAACAGCACTTTGGCTTCTTTCTTCTCCCAACTATCGTGCCAATTATACACCAAATTCACACGCATACCATGTATCATATCAGAGAAATATATACGTACAAATGGTCACAATAAAACAACACAATTTAAAAGAAACAGTCTCAAGAGAAAGACAAAAGTGGAGAGGAAGATGCACACACTCGTATGTGCAGATATTAGGGGTAGGGGAAAAAAAAAATCGATACAGCATAGTATCACGATATTTTTGTGTGACAATATCGTATCGTCACACAGTGAACAGACTGTAAACTTTATCTTATTAGATAATACAAGATATTGACAAAGATTTACCTCTTGGACATAATTTACAGTTGAAAAAAGGTCATAAATGACAATATATAGTAATATTTTTTATCATAATACTCAGCAACATGTTTAAAATCGCAATAATATTGTATTGTGACTTAAGTATCGTGATAATATATAGTGGTGATTCCCACCCCTAGCAGATATGCAAGTAGAAATGCGCACAACTGTTAATGCACATGCACACACACCAAGACACACCCAGACACACCCAGAGACACACACACACACACACACACACACACACAAACACACCTGGTAATCCACTGGGCGTCCAGAGCTCGGCTCCATCTTGATATCTGGCTTTGACCTTAGGAAACACAAAACAATCTGTGATTATAACCTGCACTCCGACAGGGAAAACAGAGGTGGCATGCAATTACAAACTCAATTCTGATCTCTGCTTTTAACACTATTCAGTCATATTTGCTTGCAGAGAAACTTCTTTTCGATTGTAATCTTGATTTTAATATCACTGGATGGAATCCTGACTTTCTGACAAACCGGTCACAATCCATTGGTTCGCCAGGGTGTGTTCTGTCTCCCCTTCTTTATATTCTTTTCACAATCAGCTCTCAAAGTAAAAAGTATCTCCGAAACATTGTAATGTTTGTGGATGATTCTGTTATACTAAGCCTCCTGGAAGGAGAGGAACAAGGTCATTGAGCAGTAGTTTAAGATTTTATGTCACTGTGTAGAGTCTTTCTCTTGAGTTAAACGTGTCTAGAACCAAGGACATGATTGTTGTCTGAAGGAAGTCGGCACCCTACCCAAAACTGACAGAAGAGAATGAAACTGACTTAGTGGAAAATCACAAGTACATGGGTACCATGTCTGACAACAAGTTGATCTTGCAACCAAATGTAGATGCAACTTCTAAAAAGGTCAGACACCTGTAATTCTTAAGAAAAGGTTTTTTTAAATGTGTGCACTACAATTATACCTCTTTTTATAGATGTTTCATTGAGTCTGTTCTGTGCTTTTGTGTTGAGGCTTGGTTCGAGAACCTGAATCTGGTCAATAAGAACAGGCCTGGTCGGCTTGTCAAAGTGGCCAGCAAAGTTACTGAGGTGAGTCAGCTGCTGCAGCTGTCTGACCTCTACTAAAGGCAGGTGCTAAGGAGGGCCCAGGACATATTGAACTGGCCTGATGATCCCCTGCAGAGGGAGTTTAAGCTCCTGCCTACAGGCTATAGGATACAGAGTTCTTGCACACAGGGCAGAAAGATACGGTCTGTTTGGTTTGCACAGCAGTTAGTAGCCTGAATTTGCACTTTTTGAATTCAGCATTCAGCTGTTTCCTGCCCTTGTCTTCATCTGAGGTGATCTCACACTTGTACACATTTGTACTGTTCGTCCTTAAAATCTGTCTAGCATGTTGCACTGTGTGATTATAATGAATGTGTTTGTATACGTGGCTGCAACCAAAACCCTCCTGGTGGAATAGTAAAGTTCGACTTGACTTGAAGTTTGAATCTTGAATTGTGAATGCTCTCATTTTCCCATCTTCCCAGGGTGAATAATTTTATTCTCAGAAATATATGCCATTAAAAAGCATCACTGTGCAACCAGCTTCAAATTATCCTGCAGCATCAGCAGTTTGAGATGTACAGTACTGACTGAGGTCGTTAAGGATGTGTGTGTATTTGAGTGTGCTTCTCTACTATGTGTGTGTATGCGTGTCTCAGTGTATGAACAGAAATGAGACCTCTTATTGGAGACGTTGGTGGTGACTGCAGTGACAGAGGCCAGGGAGATGGTGTCTGGGTCCATTGCTCCAGCAATTCGCCTCGCCTTCCTGTCCATGTCCTCCATGTCCAGGATCGCCGGCTCATCTGGACAACAATATCACAATAGAAAACATCAACAGAATCACAAAGAATGTATTTTTGGTAGGACCACAGCAGAAACTACAACTGAGGACACTGAGGTCATGTCCACATTCTACAATCAAAAACACTCTGTGGATATCTAATAGGCTGACTGCAGTAACTTTCCTCTTCTATGTATTTATAGAGGACCTATTATGCTTATTTTCAGGCTCATACTTGTATTTTGAGTTTCTACTAGGACATGTTTACAAGCTTTAATGGTCATAAAGAAATTACTTTTCCTCATATTGTCTGTGCTGGAACATTTGTATTCACACTCTGTCTGAGACACTCCCTTTGAGCCCCACTTCCAAAAAAAAGCCCAGTCTGTTCTTACTGGTCAGCATTTCCAGGTCGTTTCCAGCATCTCTGCACCGTTATTACAACTGGGGAATAACTGTAATGGAGTTTGAGGCACTTTCTACCTGAAAATATCCCCATTTCTAAACCAAATCTTCACAACGGGACATATTCCAGCAGGAGTATGATCCAAAATCGGGGAGAAATTGACGATATCAGCAACCAAGATTACATGTTTCCCTGATGTTAGCATGTAGCTTAATGTGGCAGTGTTGGCTACGTAATGTAAACACTTGCAGAAGCGTGCCTGGAGCAGATGGTCATATCATCCAGCATCTTGCTTTAGCCATAATATTAAGAACGGAGTATTCAGAATGGTCTGAAGCCTGAGGTTTTTGCTCACATGGATTACTTTTATACACATTTACTAGAACTAGAAATAGTTGGAAGCATCCTTCATTGTAACATCATCTATAAGACACAAAATATGAAAAATCATAATAGGTTCTCTTTAAACTACACTACTTTTATGTCTATACATGAACAAAATATTCAGCAATTCCCTACCAGAATTTTATTCCTGGCACATTATAGTTGATAAAATGATTAAAGAGCCAAAAAATTAAAAAAAAAGTTTTGACTTTATTACTTTCATCTGGGTCGAATTTATGACTTATGACCCCAGTATTTCATGGCCTGTGGCTCTAAACAGTAAATATAAATGATATAACCACTGAAAGTGTGCAGGAATACAAGTACCTGGGCACCATCATTAACAGCTAACTGACTCTGACAGCTAACACCAATGCTAGGTTTGCAAGGGATCAACAACATCTCAACTTCTGAAATAAACTTAAAAGTTTTATAGTGGACAGCATGTTGCCACTGTTTTACAACACTTCATTTAGAGTCTATTAATCTTTTGTACTCATTGTTGCAGGGGAATTTTGTACAAAACAAGAACAAATTGGACAGTGTTGTTAAAACTGGGTGGCGATATAACTGGGGAACCAATGTGCAGTTGTGACCTAAAGGACAGACCAGTACACCATAAATCTAACTAATAAGACCATAGCAGATCCACTGCATCTGCTATGGTCTGAATATGCATTCTTACCTTCAGGGCTAAGGTACAGCACACCCAGGATGCAGACTCAAAAGGCATCACATCATTTGTTCCACGCAGCATTAAGCTGCTTCACAAGCTCTGATCACATGATCTGGAATTGGCTCTTCTTGAACTTAATGTCCTTTATTGATTCCCAATAATGCTTTTTATGACATTTTATGATGCTTGTGTTTTATGGTATGTATTGTTGATGATGTGTTTTTTATGTATATATTTTTATGCTCAGTTGTCCCCAGTCCCCCTAAGGCAAGAAAGGTTTCATTCATTCAAACAGTATAGTATTTCTATTGCTGCTTGTCAACATGTACGATATGATTAGTAATAACTTGAGAAACAACATATATTTTCCTTCCAGCCAATTTACAAGATTTGGATACAAATTGCTGGATTAACAAAACCGGCAACACAGTGATGCAGTGGTTAGCATTGCTGCCTCACAGCAGGAAGGTTCCTGGTTCAAACCCAGGGTCGGGGGTTCGAATTCAGGGTGGGGGAGCCCTTCTGTGCGGAGTTTAGATGTTCTTCCTGTTTCAGGATGGTTTTCTCTGGGTACTCCAGCTTCCTCCCACAGTCCAAAGACATGCAGGTTAATTGGTGACTCTAAATTATCCGTAGGTGTGAATGTGAGTGTGAATGGTTGTCTGTCTCTATGTGTCAGCCCTGTGATAGTCTGGTGACCTGTCCAGGATGTACCCTGCCTCTCGCCCAGTGTCAGCTGGGATAGGCTCCAGCACACCCGTAACCCCCAACAAGATAAGCAGTTATGGAAAATGAATGAATGAACAAAATGTTTAATATCAATTTTAGTTTAAACGGGGCTTGTCTTGTGCCTCGTGTATTGTTTTACCTTTCTTGTGATCGTCCTTAGAGCTCTTGATCTTGCCGAGCTTCATGGCTGAGAAAACTCCTTTCCCTGCTCTGGTGAAGGAGACAGAGACAGCAGAGGAGGGGAGAAAGGGGAGGGAACTTACTTAATTTTATGAAAGTGAACTTCTTCAAACTCAGACGCACAGGAGAAAGTGATTAACGTAAGGTACTGAACTTGACTTGACTGAACTTGTCAGAAAACCCCGCGGGCCATTAGTGGACACAATCAAAATGCAACCCAACACTACAAGGTATATCATAGCCATCTTTGTAACTCGGCTAGACATTTAATTCTACTGGATCCAACCCCCTCCACTCCGCCACCCCCCTTCATCAGTGCCACCAATTCTCCAGACCCTCAATCACAAAACAAGAGTATCCGGTGTCTCCACATTGATAATATCTGGATCACATGTCACCACAACAACAAAGCGCTTGTGATGTCATCAGCGGGACGACAAATGAGGGGCCTTAATAATTAAAAATGAGTGTGACCGTCCAATTTGCTGCGGATATGGATACATGTCAGGACATTAATGAATAGGAAGGTTTTCCTTTTGTTTCCTCAAACATTCAGAGCCGAGTGTATCAGAGTTCAATTTCTGCTTTGATCTTTCCCCCGTTATTCTAGAGGCAACCTTCAACCTCATTTCATGGAATATAGAAAACTGGATGGTTTTACATCTCGTTTGAGTACCAAGAGTGATTTGAAAGTAAAAGCCTGGAGGCATGTGAATGGGAAAATAAAAGTCAAGACAGACAGAGGCATCACTCATCAAAAATAAAGGCAAAAGGCTGTACGAGTCAAATCAAATCAAAGTTATTCACACTTGAAATATGCTCCTTGGACTCTCCGCCTGTGTCATGTCTACAGTATAAAGCGCAGTCTGACAAGCGTATTTCCAACAGATCTACAAGCTTATTGAACTGGAATTTTAAATACCTTTAAATGTAACATCGGCTAATTGTAGCTGAAATGCTAATTAGACAATCTACAACAGAATCTATAGCCATTTAAAAAGTAACCTTGGACTGTGACTTTTATAGACTACATAATTAAATCAACTAATTGGAAAAAACATTTATTGATAATTAGATTATCGTGAGTTGCAACCCTGGTTAATCACGAAACCAGAGGCTCCAGTAATGCAGTCCACCTCCTTGTCTCATTAATGCTATGATTCAACAGTGAGAGGCCGAAACAAAACGCACACACACACCCACACTCAAAATGTGTTTCATACATACCACATGAAAGACACCACTGATCCTACTTAACTCCACAGAGAGGTCAGATCACCATAAACCTGCCCCAACAAAATGCTTCCCAGAGCTTCTTTCCTTTTTTAACTATATTTCCATATTCTTCACCTGTCAGGTGCAGATCCTCCAGACCAGCCAGGCAAGATCACAGTTGGACCAGATGAGTGGATGATGCAGGAGAGAGGAGGGGAGGGTGAGAGAGAAAGAGGTGGAGGTACATGGCTGGAGATACAGAGAGAGGAGGAGGAAAAGGGGGAAGGATGGAGGGGGTTGGGCTCTGTACACGACCAAAGAAGAGTGTTGCTGAAGTGCATCCAAAGAGCCTCCAGAGTTTATAAACTGACACAAATGTCATGTTACATTGCACTTTAAGACTGAGAGGAGACAACAGTCAAGATGTTTGGTCAGCTAATTTAGAAATGCAAATCTTAGTTTGGAAATATGCAAATGCAGGGAGTAACACTGACAAACTGACCTTTAAATCAGATCAGCAAGGAAAAACACCTTTTACAGCCAAAACGAAATGTTAATATCTTCAGGGCCATCCACACCAAGAACTAAATAATGATATAATCATCCATGCTGATGAACGATAATGTTTGGTATACAGTGGCACCTAGCACGCGCTGCACACTCCAGCTGTGACACCCTGTACATTCAGATGGATTCTGATTGGCTGTCACTGCTTCTATCACTCATCAGAACACTCTGAAAGTGATCCAAACAATATTGTTGGCCACTGTTGTTGTCTTTATAGTCGTGTGGATTCATAAACTGATATAAATGTCAGTTTATTGCTGCCTGCCACCGACTTCGTTTAAAAGGATATTTTTATTGTTAGTGTTACAGCTATCATTCTTTACTCTGCTGCAGCCAAACACACAAACATTCGACTCTTCACTGCTGTACTTGTATCAAAATTGGACTGAATATTCCTTGGAGGGCTAACTTAAAATTATCATTATAACTACATGTCTAACACTAATCCTAACTTCACCTGATCTAAATTTTACACCGTGTTTTAGAGCCTAAAACAAAGTGAAGGCCAGTCTCCAGCTTCCTCTCACAGTCCAAAGACATGCAGGTTAATTGGTGACTCTAAATTGTCCGTAGGTGTGAATGTGAGTGTGAATGGTTGTCTGTCTCTATGTGTCAGCCCTGTGATAGTCTGGTGACCTGTCCAGGGTGTACCCTGCCTCTCGCCCAGTGTCAGCTGGGATAGGCTCCAGCTCCGCCGTGACCTCTTACAGGATAAGTGGTTACGGAAAATGAATGAATGAATGAATAATAGCTAGTTAGCAAACTGTAGGCTGTGGTAAGTGTTATGACTCACAACTGAGCAAGCAAACTACTGATGCTCTTGTGTCTGTATCACATAGGGGAGGGGTTATTTGAGGATGGTGCCAGTGTGTCATCGAGCCGTGATTTCAGGCCCATCCAAAAATCACACAAAAATGGTGAAAAACGATCTATCTCCACAATTTAGTTCTGTGTGCTGTGTAGTCCACATGTTTTCAGCAGTTATATTCTCACATATCAAACATAATGTGTTCAGAGAAAATCTTGATTTTATGTCACCTGGACTTTATTCACGAAGGAGTTAAATTATTGAGCACCGTACCTACAATGCTGACAGATTATTGATCCCACGACGTGATTAATACAATGTCACACACCCCCCTGCACCTCCCAACACACACAGGATATTATCATTCATCTTCATAGTTGCTTGTAAAAAAAATGCTTACAGCACATGAGTTCAGAATTAAAGCAAAAGTTTGGCCTGCTCTAAAGTTATACCATACAAAGTGTAAAGCCAAATCTGCAGCCCTGTCTTGACCAGAAGAACCCACATAACCTTTACCAAAATGATTCACGTTTGAGTTAACGATCTCCTGATCTTAAAGTCTTCTTAAATTTGGGTACCTAAACTTTTTTGGGTATGGAAACAATTGGAGTGTAAAGGACACCAACACTGAGAGGGGCTACACGGAGTCTCCTACGTCAGCTCAGTCACTTTGTCCGACAAACTTTTCTTCCTACAGGTTTACTACTGCCATTGTTTCTGAGAGAGATTAGCCACAAAAGGTCATGGTTACATGTCAGGAGCAGGATGAGCACATGTAGGAAGAAGGCCATGAAGTTATAGCAGGTAAAGACAGCGATCTTCTGCAGCTCTGACAGCAGTAAAGAGTGAATTTGCACAAGAAAGTAAGTCTAGGAAATTCTACGAAAAAAAACACAAGCCATCAAACATTTTACTTACTTGTCTTTCGCTCCCTTCATTCTCTTTTCCTTCCCTTTGCTGAGCCGAGTTAAGAGTGAATACAAGGACAAACATCAGAGACAAATGCTTTCAGCAGGAGACCACGTCTGAGTTAAAAATAAGATGCACCTTTAAAGTTTTCACTTCTTTAACAAGCTATCGCTCTGTGCAGCTTTAATGACAGAGCCTTCAAAGATGTCAGAGAGAAGGCAAAGACGGTTCACAAGTTGGGTTTCCAATTAGACAAATAGAAACATGCAAATCCACACTTTGCTTTGGAAGTTTGCAGGTAAAATTCACAAAATATCAAACTTTAAAAGAAAATACAGAGAGACTTGTTGAGAAATGAAAGTTGAAAATTCAAGAGGATGTTATACCTATTATTTTCCCTTTCCTTCTTTTCCTTTGATCTGAAATAAGGACCATAAATACATCAGTGACTATCATGTAATCTGGAACATCTAACACATCATCACAAACAAACACCCTGAATAACAAGCAAAGCTCGTTCAAGCTTTGTTCTCTACATATGGGGATAATAAGCTTACTATTATACAGTATGCAAAGCCAGCTGTTGCATATTTGAAAAGCAGAGAACTCAGGCAACATATGCACATGTGTGCTCAAAGCTGAAAATGAACTGTAATTTTAAGTATGTCGGCGGGTGAATGTGTGGTAATCAATACTACATGAGAGCATGAATTAATGGCCACTGCACGTGTAAATTGCAGTAAAGATAAATCATCTGACTGAAGCAGAAGTACTCCCAAGGTTATGTGCCTGTACCTGGCAGCTTGATTTCCATCTCCTCCATAAAACAGGAGTTTCAAACTGTGCGTGAAACACTTTCCTCCCAGTAATGAATCCATCTTTAATGAGCATGTTAAGCAGTGGGGTAAGGAGCAGAGGGCGGGTGTGTATATTGCACTTAACTCCAGAGACCTGGCTTTGAACTTTCTGCAAGCAGATGGTCGAACATGGACACATCTTCACGTGTAAAGAAGTGGTGGATATGCACTTTTAGAAGAGGTTACTGTTGTGCCACTGTCAGATGGTTTCACTTTAACATGCTGTTGCTAGTAGCAACGCCTTCTGTTGAGCTGACATGGTTAGATTCAATATTTCTGTCCCTGCTGTAACCAGCAAGTATTTATTTCTTAAAGCTGTTTTATGACTGTTGTTTAAGATATCAAAAATATTTTTCTTAGAGCAGATTGGTGCTAGCTAATCTACCCTTTATGCGAACTACCTGAAGTTAATGTGTTGCTAATGCTGTATTCACAAGATGCCAAACAACAGAATGAGAAGAACAGGAAAACCTCCTGTTATTGTGACTTGGGAATCAGTGTTGTAGTACTCCAGATCAGTGCTGATTTTTTCAAGGTCTTGGTCTCATCTCAGATTTGATTGCATTTTTTCTTGGTCTTGTCTTGGTCTCAGACAAAGAGGACTCAGGATTTTATTTCAAGGACAGTCAAGACCACAACTGTGGGGATGCTGCCTGTGCAAAACACAGGAGTGTTGAATGAAGTTGGTTAAGTGGATTTCAGCTCCTTAGTGTTTCTATTTGTGTGCCTATAGAAAACAAAGTAAAATTCCCACACACACAACAAAAATAAAACCTCTGCAATGCCTTTTGATTATTTTACCAAGACATTTCTTATGGTACACTTACAGGAGAAATCGTCATTAGTGTGAGTGTTTTCTTGGGAATGTGGATCAATCTGAGAAGTGGATGTCCCCAGGGCCACTGCTGGCCGTTTGGGTGCTGTGCCGTAACGTGCTGTGCCGTGCCATGCCGTGACGTGATGTGTCAATACCATTATTGTTAAAGAAATATATAAATTCAAGACAAAGGGTGATGGAGCCTTTTCAGTTCTTGCCACTCGGCTTTGGAACTGACTCTGTTCACGTCTTTAAATCTCGTTTGAAAACTAACTTTTATAGATTGGCCTTTCCTGACACTAAATAGACTTATTGTGTGTATGGGAGTGTATATATTTGCAGCCATGTGTATATGTATACATGCATACAGGTATATATGTGCTTAAGTGTATATGTTGATGAAGGCATATGTATATGCTTATGTTCTATTAGCATCGCTTTTGTTCTGTATTTTGTTTTTCTTGGACAGCAACTTGTGCTTTCAGCTCAAAAAGTGCTCTACAAATAAAGTTATTATTATTATTATTATTATTATTATTATTATTATTGTTAACAATAATAATAATAATAATAATAATAATAAATAGTACAGCACTGTTCCATTAGTCACAGAATGCAGAAGAAAAGTACCAAAACTTAATGATTGTGCAGAGACAGTATATTCTCCAGTACAGGAGAACTAAAGAACAGACATTTTCCAGTAGTTGCGGGAGGCTCTACAGAGGCACACGTCTGCATTACGTGGCGGCAAGAACGTTAATGAGGTCATTATATGACAGCTTCTGAGAGAGTTCTGCATTGATGCTGATGGTAGAGGGACCACCAGATGTTCTTGTCTCATTGTTGAATGCAGGTATGTTTTAATGAGCTTAAGTTAAAAAAAGTTCTCTCAGCATAGCCCACTGACTATATTGATAACTCTAATATTAACCTATAAGTGCCAGCGCAGCGCTTGGCAAGCTTGTGCTGCAGCTGCTCTGTGTTCACCATCAGCAGTGCAGCTCAAACCATGTTGTGTCTGAGGGGGCCTTAACTAGGAGAGTTAATGCAATGCGTATCCTCCTGAGACCCTGTGTCCTCATAAGAGGACATCACATTTTGGGTTTATTTGACCTTATACTTCCTTCTACTAAACTTAGGGTCCGTCCCAATACTCACACTTCCCCTCAAAATTGTCCCAAACTTTAAGATGAGTAAGGGAAGTGCTTTTCAGCCCTTAAAATCCCCACTTAATTTGAAGAGCCATGCGATGCACACTACGAACTGAGGCAAGTGTATTTACGTTGCGGCTATCATATAAAAATAGTTCTAACATGTGTTACATTATTTAACAATACGATCTTAATGAGTGGGTCGTCATTTTAGCGACAGAAACAACAGCTGCGACACTGCGTGAAAATGTTTTTTTTGTTTGTCTTTTTTTTATTCGACATATCTGAAACAAATCAACCAGTAAAAGAAGGTGGTGGAGGCGTCTTCTATTTGTTGCGTTTCTTTTCCGTTGATTTGTTAAACGAAGAAGACAGCCAACGAAATAGGCAATACAACCACTGGAGCCAGCATTTTTGAGATGAATGCAAGAAGCCTGTGTCGACGATACGCATTTTTTCAAAGGTAAAATTCCCTACCCCTCAACACTACCCCTTCGTTATTGAGGGGAATCTATCTGGTGAGTGCACTTGAAACCAAGGGGTAAGGTTTAGGGAAGAGAACTGGAATTGGCCCTAGACCTGTTGTCCTCGTTCATGGACACTTTTTGTGCCGTCTAGAGGTAGTAAGACCACAATACACTAATCCACGTAAAAACAAGATGGCGGCCATCTCTGCCAAGTCAGTCTGCAGCCACCACTGGGTGATCAATGGGGAGTTTTTGTGCCTTTCATCTGTCTATACGATCATGATTTTACGCAGAACAGGTATCACATTTTCACAACTGCCTCCAGTAAAAACATTAAAAGCCAAGTTGTGTCTTCAGCCTTTACTGGAAGTTTCTTTAGTTTCTGTATAGCTGTGGACCTGCACACACACTGAGGACAGACGAGTTACTTTGAATTATATGCTCACTGTTGTCAAGCTGTTGAATGGGTTTGGAACTTTGCTTGTGTTTTATTTATATCCAGCTAAATGTGATACAGTGTGTATTGTCGAGTGATGAGGGGGGGTTTCTTCTCTTGCCTGTGTTCTGCTCTTTTGCATGTGTGCATAAGTGTAGAAGATAAAAATTGAACCACCGGCGATCAATAATTCATTGACATATACTGTCTGTACGTTCTGCTCTGGGGGCTCTGCTGAATGGAGCTCAGCGAGATATCCTACACACACCTGTTCCTTCACCCTCAAACACACACACACACACACACACACACACACACACACACACAGAGTGGATGCACATATTTCAGTGCTGCCAGGATCCACTGGACTGGGGCCAGCCAAAGATCGGCTCTACCTGATAACAAAGTTGGGGGATGAAAACTCTCACTAAACCAGAACCCTCTGTCCTGAAACCTTATCGAGTGCTCTGCAGTCCTCCTGCTGTCTCCCTCTCTCACTGCTTTCTGTCCTTGGCAGATTTCTTCCTCTGCTGCTCATCAAGTGATGTTTTTCCAACTTTCAACTCTGACTGAAGTGAGACTTTTACTTTTACATGATTACGTCAGACAACTGTGATATTAGCTGCTGTGTATCTGCTTCATTTGCCCACAACAAAGTTAACTGATACAGTAATTGATTTTTTTGGCTGTGATCTTGCATATATTTTCCCATAACTTTATCCTCATTAGTGTCAAAAAGTTGGAAGCTAATGCAAGTTTAATACCCTCAAAATGCTTTAAGTCTTCATGGCCTACATACTGTACAGCAAACAACACATTAAAAAAGGGATTTGAGCTGATTTTGATAATGTGTGTGTACATTTATCTGCAGAATAAACATGCCTCCACAATTTTACGGTGTGTTTGTGTGGAGGATACATCATCTACATAATGCATACCGAGGAGAGGAAGAAGGAGGATGGTGGCGGAAAATGACGAGGAAGGAAGGAGTACAAGAATGTACATTACACAACAACCGTTTTTAAAATTTTAATAGTCACTCCAAAAAGCACTCTTGCATTTTTTACTCTGTTATTGCGTCAACTGGGCTGCCTTCAGACTACTCTGAAGGCTTTCAGAGACAAAGTGTTCCTTTTTTCTCGACATTCCCTCGTCCAGTGGACTCCAAAGACGTTTTATCTTTTATGTAATCATATAAATATAATCATTTCCAAACTCCTATCTGAGAGAAAAACACACAGGTGATGCAGAAACTGGGATTTACCCCAAGAGGCACGTCTTCATGTCGTCATCGTCTGCTCCCACGTCAGGGCTTGGAACAGAAAAGTAACAAGAGAGGAGCTCAGTGTTCAAATTTACACACTGTGCTACCAAACAAGCTGAGAAAAAGAACCACTGCAAACCACAGCAAAACACGAGCAGAGCTGACAAACAGAGCAGTCCCCCAAGAGAATACAGCTACACGAGAAGAAACAAGGAATGTCAGAAATCCAAGACAACCACTTCAATCCAGCATCTGTCTCTGCAGACAGAAACAAAGCAGAACAGCTGAATAATACATCTCCAACGTAGCATGAAGGATTGATAATGAATAATCACATTTTTTATTTGATTGTACAGATAAAAAAAATGAAGCTTTGATGTTTTTTTTTTCTTTTTATGCCACATATCACTAAGTCTTAAACATAAATGGATTCTGTAAAGCCTTATCTGTGATTGCAGTGTGTCAGCAATGTGTCGACTCACTGATCTGAAGATTTTTATTTGCTGACAAGGGCATACTGTACTGTACATTTGAAAGCTGACAGCTTGCAACAGTGTACAATGAACACATCTAATAAGCAGTGGTGCTCCAAGAAATTTTTCACAGGGATGGTCGGATGGGGCCACTGAAATGTCGGGGTGGCACACCAAAATCAAAAGCCATAACTGAATATCATGAATCCAGGGAATATAGGCTACTTGAAAACACTGACTGGGCATGAGCCTCATCACGTTTAAGGGGGACCTGTGGGTATCAATCAAACCCATTTTCATTCAAATATCTAAAGGTAAATTTGGTGCTTTATTTAACCCCCTCTGCTACACGGTATGCTGACATGGTTAGTTCCAATGGATGCCTTGGGTTGTCTAGTTTCCCAAGATAACACAGCATGCCACAGCCTCTTAAGGCCCTCACACACACTGATGTTCTTTAAAGGCAGTAATGATGGCCTCAAATTATTTTTTCCTATGAGTGGGCCAGCAGTTGGATAAGGGGGGGGCATGCCTCCCAATGATCCCCTCGTGGGGGCACCACTGCTTATCATGCAACATCTGTGAAGAAAACCTGTGGTGGTATAGCCTCTAAGAACAACTTCTAACCGCTAATAACCTGTAAAGATTATTATATCTGCACTATATGAGAGTGGCATGTTTCTGTATCAGTTGACATATCAGTTGTTGTGAATGTTTCCACAGGGAGTCAGTGCTGCAGTGGTCAGACCCACTGAGATAAAGACGAGTGAGATAAAAGGCCTCACAGCACCTGCACCACAGCACCATGTGAGGATACATTATCAACCTGTGACGCCAGAGCTGTCTTTGAAGACACGGCAATTTACACCCATGGACAAATAAATCACGCACTTGGCGAAAAAATAAATATATAAATGAACACTTGTATCAGTAAACTATCCTTTCAACAGAAGCTTTGCTCGGGCTGAATTGTCTCTCCTCTGAGTGCAGATTTGATGTTATGCAAATAAATCATGCATATTAAAACAGTTTGAATAAACACAATGACTGTTTACAGCACTATGTTTCAGTGGGGCGATGCCAAATCACTTATGAATTGTTTTTCCAGGAATAAAAAAGCCTCTCCTGTTCGCCTGTTGCACCAGTGTTAGAGTACGATCACACTCCAACATGCGACCACATTTCAACTCATTGTCTGTTTTTTTTGATGTCCAGAGATCAAATGACAATTGGAGCCCTAAATCCATTCTCTTCATGTCTGGCACATGCGCTCTTCTACATGCACTATTCAGCAGATCTGCTTCACTGGCAGCAAAACCATGCAGGGGGTGATTTATTTATTAGGAATAACAAAACCCCTGCAAAGCCGGCTCATTGTGGTGTCGCGGATAGCACAAAATGCTTCATGGGCTCCGCCATAAATCATCCTGCAGGACCAGAGACGAGGCACATGGTGCTGAGAGGAGAGGCGGCAGCACTGGGATGGTCAACTTCGGCTGCAATTTCACTCAATTAGGGGACGAGGAGGAACCAATATGCCCTAACAAGCCACCTACACTCTACTGCAGTCATCCTGTACAGTTATAATGAAATTTAATTCCCACTGGAAACAATGCAATGAGCACAAACTCCACTGGAAGCAGCAAACATGACCTTTAGGTGGCAGGTGATAGAACAGAAATAGACAGCAGTGGGTGGAGTGCAGAGGACCATGTAGATACAGTTCTTCTGTTTGCTCTTCCGCTCTGTGTGTATGAGCAAACAGTTATGGGAATAATTCATAATTGAGGAGTTTGTACTTGCATCTCTCTCAAGTGCTTTAGAAATATAAGTCCTGCTCTGTCAAAGTTTGAAGTTAAAAGTCTCAGAAAGACTTCTGGGACCTAATGACAATACTTTTTAAAAGTTATGAGATTAGAATAATAGCTAGGAGGGACATATACCTCTCCAAGACAGATGTCAGATGTGTTTGACTTAAAGAAAAATGATCACTGATGAGGTGACATCGCTGAGTATTACTGCATCTGCATGAAAGAGGAGGTAAAACACACACACACAAAACCACAAACCAAAGGGTGGTGAAATCAGGCAGACAGGGAGGATGTAAGAAAAATACCTTGAGGCTAAACTGTTTATGACATTCCCCTCTTTTTCCTCCTCCTCCTCCTCCCTAGAGGAACCAGAGAGTCATCCCTGGTTATCATCTCCTGCACGTTAACACTTCATTGCCAGAGTAAGAACAACTGGCACTGGCTGCAGAATGTCAGAATTCACAACACAATGACACATCTTAAAAAGTTTAATTCTGAAAACCTCTGGACCAGAAATAGACTGAGCAGCTGGTAATTCAGGGAATAAAAATGGTTTGTATGAGAAGTGGCAAGGCTATTAAAATCTTTCCACAGGCCCATCAGTCTGGCCAAAACCAGCGTGAGGCGGATTAGAGTTAGATTTGTTGGCTAGGCTGGAAGTTAGTTGGTATTTTCTCAGCAGCTCTCAACTGTTTTTTTTCTCCATACGAAAGCCCTAAGGCAGGCCTTACAAAGTCTGACTGACAGCTCCGTGCAACCACGGCAACGAGATGACAGGTGCCCTCGTCAAGCAGCAAGGACGAAGAGCTTGTTCACCTGAAAAAAGGGGTAGAAATGTAATAAAATTTGATATGAATATACGCTTTAGCTTCACAAGTTTGGTGACTACTTTCATCCCACTTTTATTGAACCCTTTTACAGTATCTCTCCGCAGCAGTGCTTTTTTCTCTTAGTCGACCAAATCCCAGTACTGTTATCTGTTATATAACACCCGTGGGATGCTCTAAAACTTAGATTAGTCAAATTTTCTTGTTTTCCTCGGGCTGCATCGATTCTCTCATCGGCAGACCCTGAATAGATTTTAATTTTATGCTGAAAGAGAGCGAAACTTTAGCGTTCAGTGTCAACAAAACAAAAACATGCAACTAACAGTATTCAGCCTCACACATACACATATTTTCACACGCCCATTCAACATGCAGTATAATGATGGATTTAGGGGTCTGGCTGTGCAGGTAGTCTCAGTGGAAATCGATACCACCCACAGAGTATTTCACATAGCTACTGTTCAGCAAAACACGACAGGCAAACCACAGAGGAAGAGCGAGGAACTGTGCAAAGAGGCAAAGAGCAGCTGAAGGGGCAGAAGGTCTTACAGTTTTTCATAATAAATCTATACAGCCTTTCACAGCCTGGGGTTGCTTGTTTATCATCACGAGCTAATGTAAGCAATATATTCTAAACTGTATAAACAGACCACACAACTTCTGCCACAATGTTTTTCCTTTTTCCATTTCAATAGAATGTTGATCAAGTTGATTCACATCATCGCAGTGTCAGCGACATCTATTCACAAAACAGATTTCATAAATGCTGGTAGGAAATTAAAAAAAAAGTCTTTCAGTTCCTACAACACTGCCTCTTTGAATGACATTATTTCTGTAAACTTAAAAGCACTCAAGTGATTTCACATTGCACTACTATAACACTGTCAGCCTCACAATGGACAGTTTAAAAAAAGTAGTAAAATCAATGCAGTGGGACTACAGACATCATCTTTTTTATTCCACACATTCTCCTTTGTCAAAACCTGCCACCTACATTACCCACAGTGCAACTCAACTGCTGCCAATTTGGTTAGCGATTTGGATGTGTCATGCTAATAGCATATATTTCTTTCCAGTTTAAAATTTGTAGTCTTCAGCTCCAACCAATGCTTACTCAAGTTACATCACTTGAGGGAATTTATCAGACTTCACATGGCTCCCTGTGGGCCAGAAAAGACTTAACTAAGGCTGGGCAATACATCAATATTAAACTGAAGCTGTGGCATGAGACTAGATATCATCTTAGATTGTGGACAGCGTAAAGTGTTGTCTCTTGTTCATTACAATAAAGTGATGTAATCTTCTAAGATGACCACACTATTACGTGCCTTTACCCACTTCATCATTACATCCATATTACAAATGATTATCTATCAAAAATCTCACTGTGTTGATGTATCTTACCCTGCTATGTGTGAGTAAGATATATCCTAACTGATCCGCTTAATGTCACAGATGTAAAACATGTACAGGGTCAGTCATTTATGTTTTCTTAGAATGCAGAAAACTAAAACATTTTTGCAGGTGCATGATCTGATTGTTAAGATCGTGAGGATTCCATCTGACATTTTGCCAGTACGGGACCTCTTTGGTACGGAACTGAACAGGACGCTAGACCCCATGTCTGCAAAGAGGATCGGCATCTATCTATACTGTAAATCAAGAAGCGTCTGTGTGTCTGTGGCTCGCATATCTCTCTGACTGTTTGTCAGATCGACCTAAGCTTTCGCATATGGCTTGTGCATGGCACGATGGCGTGCATCCTTCATTTTGAAGTTTTTTGGATTAATATTCACAACATTATCATTAAAAGTAAAAATCCTGTAGACCTCGGTGTAACCAATCTAGCCTATCGCGCTCTTGCTCGCAGCTATAGCCACGCCTCAGGGAATAAAAGATCAAAGAATCCTACTGCTATACCGCTCTTGGTCGCCAAAAAGTTTGCACAGACGTCGCTGGCCAGGCGGGCAGCTCGGACTTCAGGTGACTCAGCATCACGGAGCCTTGCCTGGAGTGCAGTGTTGTCTGCCAGGCGATTACGGTGCTCTTAATCGGTTTCTGCTGCACGGAGTCTTGCATGCCGCGCAGAATAACTGTATTTGCGTGTCTCTGCGTATCTCAATGTACGTTCATGTCTTACCCAATGTACGATTTGTCTATTAACACTATGTAAGAGTATGTACACCTCTTTGTACATCCAACCATCAAACACAGCCTCATTTGGCCATACATGAAAAATCTACTTAAGCTTCCACTTTTCTTTAGGAATACATACTTCCTACGGGCACTGCACTAGTACTATCAGATATAGCAAAGAAGTGTTTTTTTTCTCAACTGGTACCAGCAAAGGCCCCCAGCATTTAATTTGTTCAAACAATTACTGAATGATACACTACAAATGAACAATGCACTTACATATTAAAAATGAAGGGGGAAGTCTTCCTGAGAACATGGGAATCTCTGATCTCCGACCATCCATCTAACCTGCTTACATGTGCTCTGACTATGAAGAAATGAACCATTTACACTTACCATTACCTTTTTTATACCTTTTTATTTCTTAATGTTCTCGGGGTACTCTGGCTTCCTCCCACAGTCCAAAGACATGCAGGTTAATTGGTGACTCTAAATTGTCCGTAGGTGTGAATGTGAGTGTCCAGGGTGTACCCTGCCTCTTGCCCAATGTCAGCTGGGATAGGCTCCAGCCCCCCCGCGACCCTCAAGAGGATAAGTGGTTACAAAAATGGATGAATGGATAGTTATTACTATTATGGTTTTGTCTTGTCTTTACTGTCTATGTGAAAGCACAAACAGTCCACCCCACAACATCATCACAATATCAACATTGAGGTATTTTCAGGATATTATTCAGCCCTAGGCGTTATATAACTTATTTCACATATTCTTTGCAAATACAGCGATACAGAGATCAGACACTTAAGATAATATTGGTCAGGGGCGTAAAGTGGAGGGGCACTGGCTCTTTCCCCACTTCCTACCTCCTGTTTCCAGCACCCTTGCCCAGACCACACCAGATGTTGATCTTGGCCCTTATTTTGATCTCAACTACACATCTGAAAAGTTTCACGACTGCCTCTTGCATGGTTGCAACACTATCGCTTTGACAAACTCTGTCCACAGACAGACATATAAACACCTGAGAAAATACTCAAAATGGCCTTTGTCTCGCTACAATAGACTTCACTGGGACCACATTTTGCTATGATGACACACACACTCACAGCTCACATATTGAAAATAATACAAACTGTTAAATATCTAAAACAAACGTGTCTGTTTTCTTTGTCTTCATTTACTCAAAGCTGCCTTCCAACTGCACGGCTTATTTAATTCACAAACATTAACATCTGCAGCATTACTAACATGTTTACAGAATATGTGTCATTTAGATTTATAGATTCCTATAGAGCATCATATATAATTTTGCAAAACCCTCCCCTTAGCTGTGGTTTTTTGGCATCGGTGTCTGGCCATACATTCTTTGGTGGGTGTGCACATTGTCACAAAGCCAGGACCCCAACATGTTCCCCATCTTAACTGTAGCAGATGTTACATCAGCTGGAAAGCAAGAAGCCTCATCAATGTGTGAATACTTTATCCATCTGTCAACTTCAGTGCATTCAAGTTATTGTCTCTCACCCATGTGTGCCTCAGTAGCACTGTTACTGTTAATGATCTCTTAAAAACTAAACTACGTAATTAAAACAACATTTCTTGTTTGCGGTTGTGGAGAATCATCAACTCAATATTCAGAGGCAAATTAAGAGCAGCTCCCAGCCTGACTCATAGACGAGTTATCTTGGAGATAGTTGTGCGTATTTGACTCACTTCCTGAAGGTTGGTATGGATCCCTGCAAGGATCGCCCAGGAGACGTCCCTGACCCGTGGCTCTGGCCTGACAGCAAGCTGTCTGTTTCGAAGGCAAACATCCCATCACGGTCATCAGGAACATCCAGGAACTCCCCGTCGCTCCAGACTCCCACTGTGCCATCCATCGACTGGTATCTGATCTCTATGGTAACGCTGGTCTGAAAACAGAACGAAAGCCTTTTTTTTTTTCTTTTCTCTTAATCAGCAGAGAGTTAATAAGGCTTCACTTCCACAGAGGTCACAGTGCAGTTATTCTACTTCAAAGCACTGGACGATCATTTTATCTTAATGTAGCAAAAAAAATTAATTCACAGGGTTCCTCCACATTTTCCATTTCATAATTGCATACTTTTCCATACTGCATAGGAAACCTGAACACTAATAAAATGTGCCAATTTATTCAAATCCACCTGTTAAGCAGACTTCATTATCCTCCTGTGTTAATTATCTCTGCTGCCAAGGACTTTAAGACATGTCTAATCTACAAAATGTCTACAATGCTAAAAGTGAAAGAGCAATAAATGTCACTGACACTGATATTATTTGTTTGCCTGTGTTGTCATGACTGTCATAACTTACTCTCAGCTGTCAAGATCATTTTTAAATAACTTGAATAAAGCCTGAGCAGCAGGATTGCAAAAAATAATCTTTATAATTCTGTTTTATTAAATCTTTGTACCTGGCCAATCAATAATTTCCGTGTTTCTATCCTTCAAGTCTTGTTATGTTTCGTGTGTTATCATCTTATCTTTGATTTTTAGCCATGCCAGCAGGGTGGCTGTGGGATGGACCCCCTGGGATATCGGCTAGTCCTTTGATCCAGACTGAAATATCTCAACAACTACTGGATGAATCACGATGAAAATTCAGGCATTCCCCAGAGGAGGAATCCTACTGAATTTAGCGATCCTCTTTTCCCCCTCTGACTCCACCATTAGGGTTTTGAGTAAAATCTATCAACAATTGTTGGATGGATTGTCATGGCATTTCGTACACACATTCATAATCCCCTCAGGATGAACTGTAAACTTTGGTGATCCCAAAACTTTTCATCTGGCACCATCACTGAGTCAAAACTGAAATTTGTCCAACACTTATGTTTATGACCAGATAACTGCTCACTAATGACCTTCCCATCAGCCTCAGTAGTGCTTTGTGTTAAAGCTAATCAGCAAATGTCAATATGCTACCACACTAAACTAAGATGATGAACATGGTAAACATTACAGCTGCTAAACATCAGCATATTAGCACTGTCATTGTGAGAATGCTGATGTTAGCATTTACCTCAGAGAATTATCCTTGTGCCTACAGCCCAGTCATCGGAACAAAATGTTAACATTATGCGTTTCTGCAAACCACAAACACGTTACATTTGCACGTTTCAAACATATCAATGTTTCTAAAGTGACCTTATATATAAACTGACTTTTGTAATTGGGAGGTGGAGGAGATGGTTGATTGTGTGTCACCTGGGCTGGATGCCTGCCATGCTGCAGACTACTGCAGACCACTGGTCAATACCAACAACACCAGTTGTTTTGTGGTGACCCTTTGTGGTGTTCCACTGGTGTTTGTGGCACCAAATCTGGGTGTTTTCAGCGGCACATCACGGTGTTTCTCAGCAATAGTCAAGCCACCAAACCACCAAACAGTGTTTTCCAGTGGCATCTGAGCCAGCGAACTCATCCCTGCTTTTCAATCAGCTTTTGTGTCACCAAACGTGGGAGTTTTAAGCCAAGACATGATCCTGTCCTAACCATAACGAAGTGATTTCGTGCTGAAACTTAATCACGTTTGCCACAGCGTTGTTGAGAAACACAAAGTTTCAATATATCTGTTAAAATATAGTGTACAAATGTAACGTATCTGTGGTTTGCAATGTACCATGCTAACACTTTTTCTGGTGACTGGGTTGGTTTACAAGCACAGCTTAACAGAGCTGATAGTAGGGCTGTAGACTCTAAATGCATTTTAAAATGGAGTGTAAACAGGGTCAGTTACTGCTGTTTTACTGGTATTTTGCTTTGCTGATCTTATTTCTGTATTTGGGTTCATAAAGTATCATCTGTTTAACACAAGGCACTTTGCAAAAATGATTTTGAGAGGTGCTCTACAAATAAAACTATTATTGTTAGTCCTAAAAAGGACTTTGGTACATCAGACAACTTTGTGGGTTTAGGTACAAAATGTATACATGCATTTACAGTGGGGGATATAAGTATTCAATGCGTCAACATTTTTACATTGAACATTATTTCCAATGCAGGTATTCCCATGAAATTTACTCATGTTTACTGCATCTCATCCTCACCGCCCTGGTCCATAACAGATTCTTCCCAAGGAATCCTGATGCATGGCTCCATTGATCTTCACTTTGATAATGTGGATTTTGCTGATACCATTAAAAGACAAACAGCCCCAAACCACGATGCTTCCACTTCTAAACTAAACTATAGGTGTCGTATATTTAAGGTCATATGCAGAGCCATTTCTCTTCCAAACAAGATATGTTGTACCATTTGCAGAAAGTTCGATTTTGGCTTCTCCATACATTGTGCAGCAAACCTAAAACAAACACCATGTGACCCTCAACTGGTTCAAGAGGAAGAATAAAAAAGGTTTTGGAATGGCCCAGTCAATCACCAGACTTAGACCTGATAGAACATTTGTGGAAGAAGCTGAAGATTCACAGGTGGATCTCCCAGAGTCTTTGAGATTTAAAGACTGTCTGTGTGCAAGAATAAACCAAAATCCCATCTGAACACTGTGAGAGATTGATTTCTTCAAACAGGAAGCATCTTAAAAGCTGGCATTGCAAACAAAGGATTCTCCACTGAGGAGAAAATACATTTCAGTTAGTATGTTCAATATTTTTTCCTGTGTCCTAACACTTTATTGCACCTAACTTTTTATGGATTGAAACATTACGATTTTGTTTACACTGTAGTTTTGCTGAGTTAATATCAATGTCTGGTGGAAATTTCAAGTGTACAGATGCATTGGGAACATGTTTAGTGAAAAAAATGTTCACATTTCCTTCACTGTATGTTTGTGTATGCCTTTTGTTTTGCTTTTTGGGTTTATTTGCTAAACCCCTCACATATAAAAAACCAACTTGGCCCAGTGTGGCACTGTGACAGGATATTTATCAATCAATCCAAACCTGTCCTGAAAGAGTCATCACCTTAAAGTTTAGTCTCGGCTTATCTATAGCAATCCATTTAACTATGTTCAGAAAAAGCTCTCAGCATAGAGAGCAAACTTTAACAGGACTATAAATCTTCTCTTCTACCTGGTATTTGCTGGGGGAATTCAGAGTGACAGTGAGTGTTAGTTTAATCCAGGCCAGAGGCATTGGTGACAATGCAGTTTGTCTTTGGTGTCTTCTGGGGAGTCGTGTTTGGACAAATATTATCCTCCCGACAATGACCTCATCTTTATTATGGAGCGGCCAATTTATTCTACTGACAAAGACGGATGAGAAGAAAATATATCTCTGGCTTTCATTCCCCAATCTCCCTCCGTGTCGCTCTCGCTTTCTTACATCCTCGCAAGGCACTGTAGTCCACAAGGAGTTAGATTTGTCACTATGGCAACCACACCAGTGCAGCTGTAGGTAAAACTGTTCTCTCTCAGGTTGTGTCGGATTCAGTTTCTTTGTACAGAGATGTACAGTGGTGAAATTGTGCAAGTGTATTTTAACATGTTCTTTCACAAGAAGCCACTCGCACATATGTCAGCGTATGTGTGCATGTCCGTGTGTTTGTGTGTGTGATCCCTACAGCACTCCCAAGCTGTTCGTCATCATCTCAGAAACATCCCATCAGCGCTCCTTGCTCCACTAACACAATTCTGCAGCCTGGGGTGCTTTAAGAATCTCAAGTGGTTAAGTTCTCCCTTGTGCACCCTATTGTGCCGCTCTCACAATTTCCAATCAATAAAGAATATCAGGATTAATGTTAAAGGCAAAGATCCTAATGTGCTGATGTTGCTAAGAGACTGTTGTATTTCCATCACATCCTTGTTCATGTGCAGGTCTTAAACGCTGGTGCCTTTATAGGCCAGATGACGGCTGTTACTCCTCATATTGCCACCGCTGCAGGTGCATTGGAAGATTGATTTCTCCATTTAATGTTTCCCTTTTTGCTTGTGAATGCATTTGCTGACAAATATGATTTTATATTAATTCTACTGCCGTGAGGTAAGTTGTATCATTTTACAACTATAAACTGTTTGATTTAAACTTTTGTAAACTGTTTTAAGACTCTACTTTTCCCCTTTAATTTCCAGTTTACTGACAGTAAATATATTCTGAATCAGCTCTTTATTGAAGCTATGTGAGATTAATATTTAAACCCCAAACTCCATGTTTTTAATGGCTGCCTCATATCAAATTATTCTAGATGAGTTGTGTACAAAACTTTGGGATCTCAACTCGAATTTTAAATATAGTTTTTTGTCTAAACAGCCTTAGTTTGTTCTGTTGGGTTTTGTGTGGTTGAAGATGCCTCATGTAAATAGTGTTTACTCTTCATTTTGGATGTCCAGGTAGCATACCTACAAAGTATACAGCTAAAGCTGAGATATAACGTTGTTATGGTGAACAAGTTCTAAACTGGAACCTGTTCTCAAATCTCATCCCTATAGCATTTATTTAAGTTGTCCAACATACACTCTGCTTTTAGCCCTGTTTGTTCTCCACAGACGCCTGAGAAAACTAACTGGCTCTTCAGCTACTAAAAACTAAAACCATCAAGTTGCTAACCTTGTCTCCCATTTGTTGTTGACCAGATAGTGTACAGCGAGTTTTGAGTGCTAGTGCAGTGATATGAACTAACTCTTCAAAACATTTTAACCTTCTCACATGGTAACCCCCTGTAGCTGACACTCTAATGTGAGAGCAGTGTTTAGCATTACCTTTATTGACGTGTTGTTGTCGTCTATGAGTGTGTCCGTCAGATCTAGGTGTCCCTCCTCAGCCACCTTCTGAAGCACCATAGAGAAAGTCCCCACCAGTCTGCAGAAAAAAAACCAACAGAGTCACTTGTCATAATGAGAAATCAGTGAGATCAATACACAGCATTACATCAATACACAATGTCCTTTGTTTCTCCTCTGCTGCCCATCGGTCCACCTCTGTGTTAATCTATACTCTCTTTCTACTCATCAATGTCACATCGGTAGTTATCTACTTGTTCGGTTACACTAACAAATACTGACAAGTACTGTAGTACTTTTTTAATCACCAAAAGCATCTGGTCTACACCCGCTCTGTCTCACAGTGTGCAGGTGAGTGTGTGACAGTGATAGAGTCATGAACAGACTGCTGTGTAGTGGGTGGTGATGGATATGTGCTGTGACAGACATTGAGAAAGTGCCATATGCCTTTGTCACCAGCCCACTACAGTCTGTCACTCCTCAAAGCAATTTAAAGGAAGTAGATAGCTGCTCTCACACAAACACAAAGTGTCAATCAGTCTCCCTTTCACCTGGCATACTCTCTTTGTTGTCCTTATTTTGTATACAACTGCACCTCAGGGTGAGAAACAATGAATGTATATATTTACATTTAAAAACTCCCTTCAACATGGACGTTGCCAACACAGCTGATCCCACTGAGAATCAGCTCTCTACTCTGTACCTTTAGCTGCTTTCAGCTTATTGGTTTGGCTTGTTAATCCATATGGCTGCCTCCATACGGCACATGCTTGTATAAAACAGCAAGGCAGCCACACCCTGCAAAGGTTCAGGAAAGGAAGCTCAGACCAGCTGACTGTAAACTGCCAACCCTGTCTGAAGTCACATTCAGTGGTGTTTGCCTAATATCATACTACAATAAGCACCATTAAAAACACATTCAAAACCCTTGGTGTGACAATTAGTGAAATGGTTATTGTATCTAATTATATCATTGTATCTTAATGAAGAAAATGCTAAAAATTATATTCAAAAAGCTTTCGCCATGTGAGCCAGGTCTGCAGACAATTCCAAAAGCTAATTCTCCAAAGCTTTCAACACAACACATTTCTGCACCAGGCTGCAATTTTCAGCCACTTCTCTCAAGCTCTTATCAGTGCCCCCAAGGACAAGTAAATACATGGATGAAGACCTGCACACCATTCAGCCATTAAACTAAATGAAAATGTTATTCTTTCCTTTTATTTTCTAAAGTTGCCTGTTAATGGCAGAAAAGAAAAGTTCTCTCTATTTGTTTGAATTTAAAAGTAATGCTGAAGGTTGCAGAGACCTTAGAGCCAACCTCAGCAAGTGCGGCACATTTAGCATTTAACTGAAACTTCTTTTATTCTACATTTGCATTCAAAAAAAGTTTTAGAAATTTAGAATACTAGATTAACACCATGTAAGTCTTGCAAGGTAAACTGAAAGAATAACATGTTTTGCCACAAATCACCTTTTCTTTGTGTAAAACCTAATGGCTGAATTGATGGATTATCTTAGCATAGTTATGCCACATTTATGTCATATTGATGTTTCTAAAAAGGAAGAAAGGTCCGCACACTGTAGCCCCCTTAAGTGCACATCCACTATTGAAGGCTCAAGCTAACGGTTTTCTCCAGACTTAGCTGTATGCATAAAGACACCATCTTTAAATTAATACCTATCTGCTGGGGGTTTTGTATTTCAGCGAGATCAACACATGACAGTCATGTGACTGAAGCATATGTATTTAAAGATGGTGTTTTAATACATAGAGCTAAATTTGAGGAAAAGGATTAGCTCAAAAACGTCAATTGTGGACGTTTTAATGAACTGCACTTAAGGGAGCTACAGTGTGTGGACATTCCTTTATGTTTATTGCTCTTTTATTGGCACAAAACTTGTCTTAAACGATTTTTGGATGTGCGCAACTACTATGTGTTTCCTATACTGGAGTTCCTAGCCCTTTCTGCACAGAGATCTGTAACAGAAACCCTTCATCACGCCGCCTTTGCTTTTTTAACCAAACAACAGGCGTAAAGCCACCACAGTGTGTGATTTTTAGATAGCATGCCGGTGTTTCTGAAGCAAAAGAGGCGTGATGTGACACACCAGCGTCAGCCTCTAGTGTGACATAAAACATGCGCATCAGGCAGCGCTTTCTGAACAATAACATTAGCAATACATAGACAATAAAGACCATATACAGTCCCTGTTATACGGCTATTGATCTCGTCCTCTGCTCGGAGATAAGGAGCTCCCGGACCTCATCGTCTCCCTGATTTTCAGCTGCTGCTAGCTGCTTTTTAAATTTCCTGATGGTGAGTTGCACACACAATATGTCAGCTGTCCATTTTACATAGACGCTGATTCGGCACAGTTACTGCCTATACTGATGGCTTAAAGGCGAGAAAACTCAGTCCCTCCATTCCAAATTGTACTTTTTATACTGAACGGCGAGGCGGAATAACAGCTCAACATACCTGCCTTGAACAGGCAGTGTAAAAGGGGCAACTGTAATTACTAGTTTCCGATTTTTAAGCAGCATTCTCATTATATCCAAGACATTATTATGATAACTTTGTCTGAAAACTTCAATGACACTTAAGTGGCTCAAACCAAACAAACATGGGTGACTCATGTCCGTCAAAAACCTTCTTTCAAAGTGTTTAAACCAAACTTATTGGATATATAGAGCTACATTGTTAATGCATAGAATTTTCACCAACCCTGCAAAGGAGAAACATTGTGGTTATGGTTAAAATCAGTACTTTGTTAAGGTTAAAGGATATTTAATGTGATAGTTGGAAACACAACAGAATAGGAGTCCCTGATTGTTGTTGTTATACATAAAATCATTCGACATAAGGTTCATTTCTACGCTGCCTGAGGATCCTTCATAGAACATAACAGCGGGAAGAAACCCAGTACAGTCCCCATTCAGCAAGCCAATTAGAGCTGGTGAATAATTTAAAGAGTTTCCCCCAAAACAGAGTGTTGTTCGCAGAGCAATCAGCCACACACAAAGAACATGCAGCGCAGCCCACACTGAGCCACAGCCATGCAATTTCTACTATAATGGTCACCAGCACACACACACAGACACACACTCACATAAACACACCCCGGCAGCACGTGGACTGAAAACACAGCTGTGTTTTTAATTCCAATACATATGCGTCAGACATTATCAAATACTTTAATAAAATGGACCATAAAGACAGTCATTAGGGAAAACAGACTCAAAATCACCAGGCTGAATACGAGACAGCCCGCAGGGAGAGATAATATCATAAAACAAGGACATAGAATCAATAGCTTACCACTTGGCATGCTCACACACTCACACAAGAAATCCACAGGGATGGCAGCTAAGGATGTGAGCTCCCAACATGACTATAGAAATTGTCAGCTGGACGAGAGTGAATGAGAACAGTACACACAAACACACGTGTACTGTACAAAAGCACATCTGCACCTCAGTATGAAAACCAACAAATACTATGACAAATACAAACAATAACAACAAAGGCAGAAGGTCCTTATCAGTGAATAAATATCTTTCCCTCTGTCTGGAATAAGTGCTCATGAATTAATCATCATGCTCAACTTTTCTTGCTGCAACTTTTTGGGGATTGATTCCTCAAGAAAATGTGACCCTTTGCTGTGTGTTTCTGTGACACCTTTTAAGGTCCTTGCTAAGAGCAGTATTCCTCTCAACACTGCTCTGATAATTGAAGTTTGATTGAATGAGAGTTTTCATTTCTATCTCACACCTTAGCTCACTTGGTCCAGCGTGCACCTTGTTGACTGAGCTCTGTAAGTTTGGTGTTTCCCAAAAAAATACACTCTTTGTGTGAAGGTGGCTGGCATGCAGGGAACAAAGGGCTGGATCATGGATGTATAAAGAGAACTGGCTACAGCGCTGGAGGCGGGGCCCCCTTCATTCCTGTGAAAGTTGTTCAGTGGCGCATGAAGCCAAAGAAGTTCAACTGCTCAGATAAAATAACCCAGATCATTGGCACTGATTCTCCACCGTGTGGAGACTTCCGCTAGCTGAGCTGGCTACTTCCAGGTTAGCACTTCACTTACTTGAGTGGGGATAAAATGATTAAATCTTGCAGCTCTTCTAGACTTTCCAAATGTTATTGGATCAAATTAATCAAATCCTTAGAGTGAAATGAGCCATTTCACTGGGGTGTAACGCTCAAAAAAATCTACCACTGATTTTGTGAGTCTTTCAAAGCATACAGGGGGCCACTGGGCATCACATGGCAGTGTAATTACACTGTTTGGCAGCTACAAAAATTGGCTTCAAAGCCGGGCGAACTTCCTGGGGTCCTTGGCTGGATAGCCAAACTCTCTTTTTTTCTTGGTGTGTATCCCTTTGAGATCATTCTGTGTCCCCTCTTTGAATTCCCAATTTTCTGCAGGGCTGTGAACGCAATGCAGGCGAAACTCTTCATGAGTTTTACTTTTTCCCCAACTGCTGTTTGTTTAATGCAAGTCACAGGATGTAGAATTGAGGAACATAGAGTTTGATCACCACATTTAAGTCTTCCTTTTGATCAGTTTGTGTTCAAAACAATCAGAGCTGATCTGCTCAGATTGATGGCCTAGAGGAGCAGCTGCTGCAGAGGCATGCAAAAGCAAACGTTCTTCTGCTGGTCAGATGTAGCACTAGACAGTGGGGTGTGTGGCTTCCATGAAAACACAGCCAGTTGGAAGGTTGGAAAACAACAGACAACACTAAAACTATAATAATAACTATAATTAACACACTGTTAAGTTTTACTTTTACTGCGCTTGGCACTCGGCTGCTTTGTCTGTGCCCATAGTACGCTAGACAGAAAGAGAGAGGGGGAGAAAGGCAGCTCCAAAAAAATCTAAATGTGGCGGCATATGCTGATGTTGTGGCGGTGCGCCACAAATTAATGAATGTGTGGAAAACCTTGAAGTTTGTGTCCCTGCAGTGCCAGAGGACATAGAAGTCTGAGATATTCTCTTGTGTTCATGATATTATTAAGCTGTGAGCAATACCACCTGCCTTTCCCTCTTGTAAACGCAGCTTTTGTAGTGTCAATATGGGCTCTTCAGATCTTGCCAGATCTCACACACCTTCTCCACAGTATATGTATTTTCTTGTCCACCTCCCTCTTTCTGTGTCTCCATCTCTGTCCTCACTTTAACTTTTTCTTTCCTCAGAAGTCGGTGGTGATGAAGGAAACGTACAGTTGAAAGTGAGGCTACATTTTTCAACAGAGCTTCAGAACTTAATAATGAGGTAAATTTAGACTTCCAGAACTTGACTTCACTTTGAATCCTAGTTCCTCCTCAAAAAAGTGTGTGCTTCCCTTCAGGCGCTGGCAGATGCTTTCTCTGTGAAGGTACATGTCTGCCAGGCTTCCCACTGAATCATTCCATGCTCAACGTTACAGGCTTGACGTGACTCAAGTCTGTGAGGATATTAATGGTTTTGTGCAGTCAAGTTTTTCTTTGAAGATGAGTAGAAACTTCTGCACCTCTGAGCAATATCACTGGAAACTCACCACAGTATACTTCTCTCTTTCCTTCCACTCGTGTAGCCACGGGTGTGCCCGGACATGCCTGTGCCATTGAAATCTCAAGCTGGCACACTCAGTATGATCATTAAAAATGTATGAGGTAGCTGCAAATTAAAACAATCTTAATATTATTTCTTACACTTTTAAAGTAATTGGAAAAAATAGACTCTAATGGACAGAAAGACTTCCTCTGTGCTCGTGCCAACCATGGATGTATATGATCACCCATCTATGCCATAGTGCACCCTCTGAGCCTGGCTGGGGGCCGATGAGCTTCTTGCCAAGTTGTCTGACGCTAAGTCGCTGACAACGGCTCTGCCCCACCCTCACATATAAACCTATTTGCTGTTAATGTAATTTTTGATCTGTCACAGCTTGTCTCACAGCCTGGACTCTCAATTTAAGGCCCTGAACTGACTGCAGCATATTTACACAGCAGATAAAAAAGAAAAGCTCGTTGGGGTCATTCTCATTCCTCACTAGTCCAAGTTCTCGACTCCTGTCCCAAAGACATTTTTCCAGACATGAAATGTTTACTTGAATTCATTACTCTTCCAATTACAAGCTGCACAGTTGAGCGCTTGTTTTCACTGTTTACCAGATCAAAACAAGCAACAGGGCATCTATGTTTACAGGCCGCCTGAGCAGTTTGTTTGTTCTCTCATTTGAAAATGAGCTGACAGACACTTTTGATTATGATGAAAATATTGCATTGTCCAAGCAGGCCAGTTGCCACAAGAAAATGCCCAATTTGTCCGACTCCACAAACCAGGAATATGTTACATTTGCACATTTCATACGTATTAAATCAACGCTTCAAGTGACGCAATATATAAGCTGACTGTGGCGTTAGAGCCAAGGAACATGGGTGTTTATAGTGGAAAATCGCAGCATTTTCCAGCTGCATTTGTGACACTGAATCTGTGTTGTCTTTTACAGACACATTGCGGCATTTTTTCAGTGGCGTTTTAACCCAGGGAACCTCTGTGTTTTTTGCCAGAACATTGCAGCATTTCCCAGCGCCGTTTGAGCCAACAAATGTGGGTGTTTTGAGCCAAAACATTATCTGTGCCTAAACCAAGCCACACCATCAACACAGCATTGTTAAGAAAAGTCAAGTTTCAACGCATCTGCTACAAAATAATGCACAAATGTAACATATCTGTGGTTTACAGACATGTTCAATGCAAACTTTTTTTCTGGCAGTTGTGTTGGTTCAAGACCAAGCCCTGCCATCCTGTACTGTGATGATGTGGTATGTAGCCAACGTTGCTCCTATAGTGTGCTGAGACATGTAACTCCGTAATTTTTAAAATGGGACCTGCTGGTGTAGCTTGTTCTTTTCTCATCTGAGGGATTGTAAAGGTAATGGTATCTTATAACTGAAGCTAAACTTTGCTATATTGATGGCTACATGTTAGGTGGCAAACAGTTGGTTTGTTTTTGCCATGTTGTGGCATTGTGCAAACACATTATAGGCTTAGCCATAAAAACCTCATGGTTGTGTGGTTACCCTTGCCATTAGAAAATCTGATGTGATGTAGTTGCAGTATTTAGTGAGTGGACCACTGACGTCACCACAGCTCTACGTTTAACACTGCTTTTATACAACAGTTGTGCTGTTATGTTATGGGGGAAATTATTATTATTATTAAGAGATGATGTTTGATCTCACCTCTGCAAACATTATTCCTTGAAACTATCACATAATGCTCAGCAACAGTAAACAAAACCAGCAACACGCTACTGATACAATATGATGTATTGTACAGAAATACTCTGAATAATGTTTAGATTAGATCTTAAAATAAGAGTACAAAACTGTTGTGGTTGATCAACAAATCACTTCGGTTCTTGCACACATTACATCCCACAGGCCCATCCAAAGTAATATTTCTGACTACGCTGCTGTTTCCCTCCCTAGACAGCGGTGATGAATAAGACCAGCAAATGGTCTGTCATTTCCTTGCAGCCATTGTAACATGTGTACAAGTGCTGAATAATTGAACTGAGCAGACCTATCATGTTCTGGTTCACTTTTTAGCACTTCAAAAGGTGGCATTCATTATTGATTGTAGTTCTGCAAACAATTTACTTTCATCTGCTTTATAATTCAGAGCCCCCTTCCCTTTCAATTTGTATTATTTTTCTTTGTGAGCCTCGAGTTTCTTTTGCAAATCCAGGCGTGACTATGACGAAATCTCTGGCTCAGGTGATCGTGAGGAGGGGTGAGCGCAGCTTTGAAATGTAAAATATTTTTCCAAGTCAAACAGAGTAGTTCTCGAGGTTGCACTAATCCACCCCAGCTGCTGTTAACTCAGCTGGAGGACGGTGTGAAATGAAAACTTTACAGCTGACAGGTGTGTGTGATTTGGCCGAGGAGAAGCTTCTGCCAAGCACTGCCCCCCACTGGTGTACACACGCTGATATAAACATAAGGAGATTCAGCAAACATGCCTTTCACTAGTGTTCAGGGATGCATATCTATTGATTCACATGGAGGCGATCAATATTCCAGTGTTTCTCCTTTTCACACACACACACACACACACACACACACACACACACACACACACACGCAGACACACACGCAGACACACACACACACACACACACACACACACACACACACACACACACACACACACACACACACACACACACACACACATACAATGACAAGCGCAATAGAATTTCTTAACCACAAAGAATAGAAAAAGCTATTAAGGCTTGCTTTACGCTGTCAGTGTCCATCAGCATGTCATGCCAATCTGTGTGTGTGGTTAGAAGCAGTAACATTGCTCTTGTTGTTGTTCCTGTACAGACAGAGCTTTGTTCCAGCCTCACAACAGTCATGTTGCAGGACAAAATAAACATGCAATATTGTATGTAAATTAAGGCTGCATGATATGAGGGAAATATGCCATAATGCTTAACATTGCGGTAACAATACTACTATAAATAAAAAGATATTTAAGTGTATTCAGTTCTTGACTCAGACTTCCATAGTACCTGTGCTTGTATATATTGTATATTTACATTTACTGTGGTGTTGAGGAGCTGCAGTGTTTACTCATGGACAAACTGAAACCTGCACTGTACATTCACTACCACTTGACAACTTTAATGCTTATTTTTTCTCCGCTCTGACTGCCAACAGCCGTCTGCTCCGAGTGCATCCACCGCCACTCTCTCTCTTTCTCTCTCATTCGACCACACACTCCTACGCACTCAGCCATTCCCCAAAGGAGCTACGCTACTCTTATAACATGAGTCATCATGCTCAACCAAGTCATATGCTTTTCTCCAAAATACAAAAAATATTCTTTTGGGTTTCAACTTGTATGTTGTCTTAGGATTGGCCGCCATTTCATCAGTGAAGTAAAAGAAGCCTGTCTGTGTCTGTCTTTGCACTAGTAGAGCGTGTCAGAGAGCAGAGCAAATGTAGTAATGTTGCTCGCTTTTTTGAGCGCTGGCATGGTCGAGCAACTGGCTGAATGTATTTACTAAGGACAAGCATGAGTAACCAAGTACTCAATTCAGGGATCGCTCAGCGCTTAGAGTAATTGCTTTTTTCTTCTCTTTTTGCTTTGTAAAACATAAATATACATACAGAATAAATCTAAACAAAAAACAATCTGTTCCATATTAAAATTTTTATCCAAAAGCAAAAATAATAGACCTGTGCAGTCACAAATAAAGATTACCATTTTCAGTCAGACATCACTTGATCTAACATTACAGGCAGCAGGAGTGTAACGATCCATCAATCTGGATCAATATATCGATTAAATTATCAACAATCTCATGTCAACAATGCAAAGTGAAAACACCGATCCATATCATCATCTTTAGGATATGCTTTTATTTTGAAAGTCTGTGTCATTGTCAAACAGCGGCAGGCAGATGGCAAACAGCCAAGAGAGAGACGACGAGGATAACATTATTTATTCAAGAATAAATCAGCAGTGTGGGAATATTCTGGATTTTGGAGAAAATGCAGGTCAACAGACAGAGCACATTGTCGTTAGGAGATAAACCACAACCTCATGTTACCTGCCTGGATGGGCATCGCACTCCGACAACTTCTCACTACAGCAACATTAGCTGCTGTGTTTCAACAATGTTTGGCTGAAAAAAAAAAAAAAAAACCTGCACGCAGACTGAGATTCAACCGAGCTGTCCTGTCAGGAGATGCAGTGACTTAAACCAATGGTGTGTAAGAAAAATAATAAGATTACATGTAATCTGTTCAGCTATGAGTAGAGGGAAAAAGTCTGCTAGCCACTAGGCTAATTTATGCAATGTAATGTAAACATGCTTAAGCTAATAGTGGGTCACTAGCAAAAAGCAACTGTTTTGTTATTACTGAGCTGAATTTGATACTTTTGTTAAATCATAGTTTTGTTAGTCCATGTTCTATGGCTGCTGGGAGTTTGCCTTAAAGGACTTTAAGTCAGATGGACCTAAAGTTTTAAGAAAAAGATGATGGTTTGGGTTAAAATGAAAAGATTTCTTCTAGAAAGGTCTTTATGACAGAAAGCCCTGAAGGTTAACATATAATAACATATCCCATGCGCTGTTTTATGTGTGTTAGTGGAGTCAGTTTTTTTAACTGCATTTAAGCAGTTAGTTATTTACATAATTTATGTGGTGTTTTTATCTTTTATGGCCAAAAGCAAATAAAGAAAGGGGTGGCAGCTTCTTCTGTAACTGACTGTGTTAAATGGGCACATAATATAATCACATATAAATCACATCGAGGCAGAGTTTGAAATATCGGTATAGCGTTGTCCGGAGAATCGATACAATATTGTATCGTGACGAACTGGTGATTTACATCACTAACAGGCAGAATGAAAACCAGGCTTAAGAGCAACATTTGGAATTATTTTGACAAAATAAACTAAATAATTTGCAGTGCGAGCTATGACACGTTAAACTTTCATATCATAGCTAATCTGTGCAGTCCGTAAAGTAGGCTAACCCTAACCTCTGCCTCCATTTTTGCTTGGGTGTTCATTTTGGACCCTATTCTTACTTTTTTTTTTTTGCAAGATTATAATTTTAAAGAAGTACCTAAATGCTGAAATTACATTCCTTGTACTTATTGTCCTGATGTTTTACGAGCCCTGGGTCGGATAATGTTTATTGTAGGACCCAGCCTAACGGAGGGGGCTCCGTCTGATTGGCCAGAGAGTTTACAGCATAACCAATACCTGGGGTTTTAAAGATACAGTTAGGGTTGGGTGATCATTCTGATGGTGATATAGTCAAGATTATGGAAAACAAACTGAGAAAATTAAGTTTTGCGTTAGTTCATGCAGGACATAGAGGTCATACACCCGAGCTGGAACCAGCTGACAGCTGGCCGACTGGATCATTGCTTCTAATCAGTCACACACCAATCACAGCCCATTCTCACAACAAGGCGGTCCATTTAAATATGGCCTCCTACTCACTGATCCCTGCTAAACTAATGCTGACACACACTGCTGCTGCTGCTGCTGCTGCTGCTGCTGCTGGCAAAACTGTGCCTCCTCCACCCCAGCCTCCACCTTCGTCTTGCTTTGGGCCCACTCTTGTACACCCAGGGGGGTTTTCTGCATTGCGCTCCCTGTACTGGTTTAGCATGCTGCTTGTCTGATCCAGGGAGCATCTTATGAGTGGAGCCATCAGCGACAAACATAACTGTATTTCCATTTGTTGTAATAAGTGGTTGAATCTATAACAAGCGTGTTCCTGACTGAACTGCTAATAAGTAACATAACAAGAGGGGAATGTCTGTTTCTGGCAAATAAAGCAATTTAGATGAAGGTGCTTTACCACAGACAAATTTTAACATAAATCCAACTGCTCATTGATTTACAGCTAATTAAATTAAATGTCAGTGAAACACATAATCTATATAATCACAAAATGTGTTTCTGCTTCTGGTGAAACACAGAATTTAAAAAGGTACACATCCACAGTGTTCGTTCCAACGCTTCAGGCATGAGAGAGCCAAGATAAAATTCAACTGAGTAACAGGTTTATGTTTGTAAGCTCGCATTTTAAGACCAAGCGATAAATTATTGAGTCTCAATGTCTACAGCATGGAGGGATTATATACCTTTGAAGCCAGTCCTGAGCTACAATTCAATGTCCTGTGGCTGAATGAAAACCATAAAGATAAACACAAAGTCAAGAAGGGAAAAAAATGAATCTCATGATGTGATTTATGGCTGAAATCATCCTAAGAGAAACACAGAGGAAGATTCATTTGAGCAAAGAGTATCCATGTGAAACATACACAGCCTTATCTCACTGCAGAGGGAACTGGCTGGTATAAAATACAAAGCCAATTTTAAAGATAAAACAGAAACTGTATACTCGCTCTGAAACTAAGAAAGTAGTTCCAAAGTGTTGTAGAGTTTCACACATACCACAGGAATGTTAAAACACAAAGACTTCTTTCTCAGTGACCTGTGTATGTGTCAGTGAGCAGGGACAGAACAAATAAAGTTTTTAGTATTCAAGGCCAACGTTCAGATTTCACCACTGACAGTCCGACTTAAATTCACTCTCATCTTGTTTGATCATAATCTTCGGGTGTGCAGGACTGTCGCAAACAATCAGCGGGCTGCATCACCAACACCTCATCTTCACTCTCATATTGCTTCTAATTATACCAAATGTGAATACAGCTGCATAACTATTAGTGACTGCACAAACACCTGACAGTGCATGTGTGTCTTAACACAATGAGCTGTTTCTTCAGGGCCGCACTGATCGGAATTACACAACATTAGACAAATAAATCACAGAATTACTGACTAAAATTGCTGATGAGTTGCTATGAAGCCTCACCCAGATGAGTCAGTCTTGTACTAATCTGGTGAGGGCACCAGAGGAAATTTCTGCTATGATTTAACCTTTAATTTATGAATTCCTCTGTGATAAATGGTATCATAATACCTGTATAAATCAATGTAAGCCTTTTCAATTTTAAGAGAGACATACTGAAACGATACAGATTCGATACTCGATACTCAATAGATCAGAAACAGAATGTCCACAAGGGTTAATCACATTTTGTTACAAAACTATGAGTGTACAAAATACAGTTATGGTTATATTTATTGGATAAAATGTTAATATATTATGTATTGCCCTGCACAATTCCCATGTATTTATTCAATGAATAGTTTGAAAATGACAAACTATATTCTAACAACAGGCCATTATTGCTTCAACATTACTCTAGCAACCCAAACATGTCTTTTTTTTAGCAACGGGGAGTCTGTTCACTATAAGCTGTCTGACAATATATATAAACATAGAGCCACTGAAGGCCATAAGTCAAATGTAGCCAGTAGCAAGGTAAGCCCTACACTTTTTTACATCAGTGGGTTTAAAATCAGCGCCAGCTAAGTAGGCAAACTTCGGCAGCCCATTTTGTTAACCAGTACAGAGTGTGGAGGTATTATTTCTTAAGATGCTGTTGTTGCCAATAGTGGACATGGTAAGGCATTGCTCCTCTCATAATCCAAGCTGAGGCACATGCTGTATCAACAGGGATGAATGCACAGCCGTGTGTCCCCTGATCATGACACATCTGAACAATAATAAGTACCGAACATTGGGAAATTCTAATACTGAACTGTCTTTAACTAGCTCATTTTCAGTACACCTTGCAATAGTGTACGTAGGTTAGGCTTTTCATTATGGCTGGACTGTTGCACTGTTCTTTCCCTGTCTTTACCAAGAAGCTTTCAGGCTCCAGAGCGTCCTAAACTAAGCAGTCATTCAGGCTTTTAAGTTGAATTTAGAGACACATAACACCTATTGTAGCCTATCTACACTGGTGGCTACACTTAAGCTGCCTGGACTTTCTCCGTATACTGTCAAATATTTTTTGCCGTTTAATTTAAGTCATTTCATAACCTGGCATCTTGCTGCACTGCAGAGTTTTTATGTTCACATGCCCCACATATAGCCTGAGATCCTCAGTCAGAGGCATCTTATTGTCGCAGGCAGTCAGACTGAAAACAATTCAGGGAGATGTGTTGGTGGGGCGTGTAGTTTCAGGTACCAATGAGACATGAAATAACATCTGGCCCAGTTAGAGTAATAGATCTGCCAGTTTGAAGGCTTATCAGACACCGTAACCCTGCACAGCGGCTCATAACACTATGAGACAGGATTTTACCACTCCAGAAAGTTATCACAGCTGTGACAATTTCAGGTTTCATTGTGACGATCGTTAGGTAAACACTAAACTGGGACACAGTAGCAGTGGCAATCATGCACTGAGCTTACTGCAAAACATCCGATTACAAAATAACAATAATATTTTCAATTCCAATTCCAAGGACCCATTGATATTCCTCCATGGACGCCTTGGGAGCCACTGACCTCAGGCTGAAGACCTTGACGATACAATCATATAACCTGCTCTTTGCTCCAGCGCTCAGTAACTCACACACAGTGTACGCCTCAGTGTGCAGAATATAGCAGCAATATCTTTGAGCCTCAGGGGAAAACAGATCATAAAACATGGTCTATATGCCACTACAGCACCAGGCCATCCCGCATCATCGCTTTCTCTTTGTATTGTGGTAATATGATCGCACTTGTGGTTGCACAGTGTGACACACTGGCCTTACAGTGTGTTGGTGCAGACAGTGATGAGGCAGATCAGTTACCCTGGTAATGATGCTGCTTGTGGACATATGGAGCAGGTGTGAGAACAACACAGGCTATGACTCATCTTGAATTATTCACCCATTTCAATGAGTGCCGGGTTGTGTTGTTGTGTGTGTGTGTGTGTGTGTATTTTTGCGGTCCAGCGTGTTTGAATGCAAGGTTACCTCTTCATGTGCACATTTGTTTGAGTGTATATTTTGCCTGTGCATGTGCATTTGAGGTCATGGCCTTATCAAGCTGTGAGTGTATGAAAAAGTGTTAATTGCATCGGTTTAAAAATAGTAATAACAGTTCTTTCCTTCTTTCTCCTACTTATTTTCTCTCTGATGGGAAACTAGAATCCACCACTTCTATGGCTCAAACTGCAAAGTACTTTACATATGTTTTAACTGGCTTTAATACTCGATTTTTGGGTTTGCCACAACAGAATGATGGAAGACTGGTTCCAGACTGTTGCTCATGTCTCCAGTTTGGATGATTCAAACAGGGTCTGGTGTTTCGGTGGCTTTTTTGACAGAAAAACAAACAGGCCAACCAGAGCTTTGCTGGCGAGATAAAGAATGGGTGTGTTATCTTCCTGTGGCAGAGCTGGAAAAGTAGAAATAGAAGAAAAAAACTTTAGGATTTGACCTTTTCCTGATTGGCTCTGAACAGCAGTATGGTTGAGGCTGATGGGAATGTCATCAGTTTTGCAGGTATTTGGTCATAAGCCACAGTAAGCCAAAAGGTGGAAAGTCAAGGGATTACCAAAGTTGTTAAAATTAATCCTGAGCAGGACATGAAAGCATGGACCAAATCAAATGACAATCCATGCAGTAGTTGTTGAGATACTTCACTAAAAAACAAAAATGTGTACCACATGGTGGCCCTAGAGGAAAAAGACAGGGGGTCACAAAATTTAGCTGGATTTATCCTCTGGGTACCACAAATGTAAAAAGAAACTGTCAATCCGTCTATTACATGTTGAGATATTTCACAGTATAAGAGAAAATGTTGACCTGCTGGTGGTGCTCGATAAAAAGTGAGGAGATTGACTGAGTCTTTAGGATGCATCCTTTAGAAACAGAGAATTTCAGTACCAACTTTCATGGTTATTCATTGTGTGGTTTTTGAGATATTGCGCAAACATAAAAAAAATGTCAACCTCATGGTGCCATTATGGGAAAAGTCAGGGTATCACCAGATTCACAAGGTGTTGTACTCTGGAGACCATCAAGGTAGTAAATCTGACAATTGTTGAGACATTTAAGTCTTAACGAAAAGTGGTGGACCAACCAACATTAACCGACACTGCGACAGAAAATTACTGACAAACTTTGAGCTATACTTCACTTTCTTAACCTCTGTGTCTGTGCCATTGTCATGTGTGGGTCTCCTGTTTTTGTTTTTCTCCTCCACACAATGGCACCAGAAACAATCATGATGACAGCTAAGAGCTGCCTTGATGAAGAACTGATACAACATCAGTCTGCACACCTGTCACTGGCTTTTAGCTCTGAGTCGTCTTTATGAGTAGATGAGCAGTGTGTCACCACCTACAGTTCATATATTCACACATGTCAGACAAGATAAGGTCACACAGCAACAAGCGCAAAATCACAATAGTTAAGATTTGTATCCACGTGTGCATCCACGTGTGGCCTCTTTGTGACGATTGGCATAAACAGTTGTCCTTGAACTCATGACCTATCTTTCCATAGAATCTTGGGCAAGTCTGTGAATCCATTTGGAAGTTAAGCTTGTGATCCCATCAGCTCCTTTAACTTGTGCATTTGTAATTGGTAACATTGTTATCTGCTGCTTAATACTTGTCAATTTTTCCAGATGGTTCTGGTAACCCATGGTTTCTGGGTGTGGAATGATTTAACTGTCCACACATCCTGACCTTGATGGCCATATGGTCACTCCACCCGAACAAAGGCAGTGACTTAACTCTTCAGTCAGCTCTGCATGGTGTAAAGTAGGGATGCACAGCAGGACCAGGACATTTCCACCAACGCACCAGTCCTTATTCATCTTAAAGCACACACCTCCTCCTCCTCCGCTCTGTCAGAGCAGCATATAGAAGAAGAGCCTTTTGGTTGATTGGCGTTCTCCAGGATTTAGCCAGGTTTTAATGAATCAAAGGATATTGCAGTTCTTGATGTTCCTGGGAAAATGATGCAGGCATGCAGGTCATCCAGTTTATTATCCAGTACCTGTACAATGGCTAGCAGGATGCTAGTTCAGCAGCTGCCAATTTTTCCTGGATGTTAACATTCGAAAACCTCTCTCTAGATAGCTAGCAGCTAGCTAGTAAAAGTCAGCAGTAGGAGAGTTTACAGATTGGTGAGTTGATTTCCTCATCTCGATAAGTGACTCGCAGCCACCAACATCCAAAGCCAACCACAAAAATCACAAGCAACACTTGCAAAACAGACCTAGGAGCCTAAATTCAGCATAAATTTAGCAGAGCTGACAGGAAAGCAAATGGAAGCATTTACTCCTATGTCATTTGGCATGAACACAAACACACACCTTCACACACACTAGACCTCAATGCCACACTTCAGCCTTCTATACTGCAAAAAACTGTAGCTGCAAATGTTGGTTACCTTAGCCGAGTTTCATCCAGCAGCTCCTGGTTTTTTTATCAGCCAGTAAGCAAAAGAATGAGCAAGACTTGTTGCTTCTGTTTGTACATATGTATTAGTACCAAACACACAGGCATCGTAGTGTGAGAAGTATGACGTCATGCAATTTGTGTCGTTGTTCTAATTACGTATTTTGACAGTCTTATACATTTTTACAAAAGACTGTGAATTTCTTGACTTGCAAATTTATCTTTCAACTAACAAACATACTGTATGTGTAATTCACAGTGCATAAAAAACAATGATTTGTCTCTCTGCACTGACTACCATACAATTTTTTTTTCCAAAATAAGGTCCCATGGTGCTGCATCAGAGGGGGGGGACTTCTCCCTTTCTGTCGAGCTGCTAGTCACAGCCAGAGATATAAAGACTGTGGTACACACACATACATACATAACCACCCACATACACAGAGACACCCATACCAAGTTTTAATGACTGTGTGGGCGACAAAATGTGTCCTCAGTCTGGACACATCAACCAGTTGGCCAGTTAAAGGCAGCAGCTATAATGATCTGATTGGTTTTGTTGGTGACGCAGGAGACGGACAGACTTCCTGACACAGCCAGCCTACGTCTTATCAGATCTGGACACATCATCCTGAGGGGCTACAGCGCAAAATACACTACAGGGGAAACTAAGATGAAGAAAAACATGGAAAAGGGGATGATGATGATGAGGAGTAGCAGAGGGAAATTACTTTATTAGCTTGTTTCTACTATTGCGCCTGCACAAATTATTCTTTTAAAGTAATTGGAGAGCTGTGCAGATCCTTCAAAGCAGGTTTGAGTGTCAGTGCATTGCTAATGTAAGAACTGTAAATGCCTCACTATTGAAATCCATCCTCCTCAGCTTGGGGTTTGTCAGTAAAAACATATGAACCTCAACAGCAAAGTGTGTCTGAATTGTAAACATCCTCATCGATAAACTTGTCAAACCAGTATTATAATAAACGCACACTGCAGATAATTACAGCATAAGACAAATTCAACTTGTGATCCCAGTTGCACTGCCTGCTAAAGCACCCTGTGCGTTTTTCATGACCTGATTGGTTTGGAGAGTGTAAAGTGACAAATGTGGCCATTACTGAGGATCTAATGCGGTTTTATTACCTCCACTCCCCTCCTGATGTGAAACTCATTCATGGCCAGCTCTGTGGTTTGCAGTCTGTTACACACACAATTTAGTCAATTTAGAACAAGCTCTCTGGGAATACAAGCGTATTCTCCTTCATCACTGAAACATGCCCCGGGTGTCGGTCCGGATTGTTCAAACACTGTGACAGGAAGGCAGGAAGGGCACTGAAGCCACAAACAGTTTACTCTCTTGAAATGCTGTTTGTTGTGGTAAATCTGGTTTCAGGACAAAACCGGAGCAGTGGTACAGCCTTACCTGTTGGAGAAGACTTTGCTGTAATTGTACACTTGGATCTCCAGCATCTCGTTTCCATCCAGCCTGCTGGCAATGGGCCATCGGAATATCTGGGGAAACAGACACAACATGACAGATTCAGAAGGTAGTAGGGCTGCAACTAAAGGTTATATAAACTTGTTTTGATTACTGACACCAACAGCTAATGGTGATCCAGAGGAGCTATCTGTGCTGGGAAACCCTTAATGGATAAACAAACTGTGTGTAAAGCCTAATGGCTGAGGTAAACGTACCAATGGGGAAGTGTTCAGAAAGGGAGGAAGAGGAATAAAGAGAACAGAAGAAGGGGAGGATGAGGAAGAGGAAAAGGAAGAAGAGGAGGAAGTCAAATAACAAATCCATGAGGATTCATCCATAGAACTTTGCAGGCCAAAAATATCATCTATCCTTGAAATATCTTTGAAATCGTGTTTCTAACCCACACAACAAAATGTCTGAGGAGGCATAAGCATGTTTAATCTGCACCACCTGGAACTTGAACTCACAGCCTTGAGGCACCAATGGCAGATTGTTATCAAGGTGAGCTACCTCACCAGTGTAGAATTTAAAGGTGATTTCACACTGTAACACAGCCAGCCACCAGGGTGCAGCACAACAGCTGTACACGTGCTTACTGTCAGATTTCAAACTACTGTCAAGAATTCAGTTATCAAGACAAAATTCTGAGAATTTGTAAACTTTATCTCGACAACATAGAAATCATCTGGATTGTCTTTTTACAAATACTGATTAATCCATAAGTGAAAAAAAAAGTCTTAAACATGCTCTTTTTCTTTAAAGAACGATAAAGTAGTATGCTCGAGGACCATCTTCATCATATCATATACTCAAGAAAAAACACAGCTGCTCTTGAAGAGAGGGTCAGCACATGGGAAGAAAAAATGAACTTCAGGCACTCATGCTTGGAACAGGAACAGATGCATTTGAATTGAGTTATTTCAAAACATGGCTGCTTACATTAAAACACTGACTGGTTTCAACTCTATGGTCTTCATCAGAGTGCAAAAGGGTGGACAGAAGTCAAGCAAACATTTTATAAGCTTGGTAGGGGATGTCACCCAAGAGGTGGGTGACAGCAATGGATTATAATGAGAAGCCATTTTGAAAGTGACACACCTACACAAGTGTTTAAAAAAAAACCTATACTAAAATTAAAAATACTGCTAACCAGTTATCAAAAATATGAAAAATATGCATGTAAAAAGGAAAATTACTATAACATATCAGAAAGAAATGTTATTTTTCTATTGACTGCGATAGCCTACATGATGGGTGAATTCAAAATACTGTCAAAAATTCAGTTTTTTGACAAATAATTCTGAAATCGAACACACTTCATCTACCCTGACAGCAAAACATTGTCAATTTTTTTCATGATCTTTGGAGGTTTATTTAGTGAGAATTTGCAGTAGCTGTTTACAGTAACACATTTCGATGCACTGTGGGCTCAATTTTTGATAATTTGAAAATCTGTGAGATGCATTTCTGCAGGACAGTCTGAAGACGCTATGTAGCAAGTTTGGTGTAAATTGAGCAAAAATGTGGGAGGAGTTAGGCTTACTTAGTTTTACAGTCATTGATAAAAACACAGTGATGGACTTTATAAATTTGCACAACGTTGGATTTTATAAAAGTGTCTTCACAATTAGACATATATTTTAGAGACAGTTGCAAAGCCGTAGACCATACATGTGATTTGTTATGATTTTTCAAAATTTTAAACTTTAAACAGTTGCTGTGGTACCACCATCAGGCCTACTGGCCTTAAATTCCCTTTGAGGAAGTTTAGCATGGGACTGCACCTATGTGCCAAGTTTGGTTTATTTTCTTGTATGGGAAGTTAGATTTCATCTAACGGAGAAGGAGAAGGACAATACTGACATATCCAAGAGGGACCAGCAGAGCTGCCCAGCTGTGTCACATCGGCAAGGTTCTCCTGTGGTGCCAGAGTAGCTGTCATTATGCACAACTGTGGCAGTTTGTAGTGTCCATACCACTTGTTGATTATTTGTGCATCTGACTCCAAACATTTACATGAAGATGGAGAGAAACATGACTTTAATCTATTTAATAAACCCACTGTGATCTTGAGTTTCTCATTAAAAGTTCCAATGTGATGTTTAAAATTAAGATTTATGTCCAACCAAATGCCCAGACATTCATATGCATCAACAAACTCATAACTCACACCTTCAGGAGTGTTTATAGTCTATAAATGAAAGAAATTAGTGTGAAAATGCTCTCCAATGCAATTAGTGGGCTTCCAAAAATCTCAATTTACTGCTCAATGCGGAGTAAACTACTTAGTGTCCAATATATATCACATTGAGTGGTGAATGAGTAAACGAGGGAGTCAGACAGACTCAGACTGCTTAACAAACAGAAGGTCTCATGTCAGCATACATATGTTCCTCTGAAGTGTCCTTGAGATCCCTACATGTTATTCTGAAGGGAATAAAACATCAAAATGTTTTATTTATCACCATAAACATTTCCAGGTTTTATAGCACTGACTGTGAATATTGATTAGCTATTATGCCATAAGGTAAAACAAGAAAAAGCAGCAGCAAAGCAAAACTGTATGGTAATGAATTCCTGAAAATGTCTTGGGTATCCTTGAGAAAAAAGCCGAGGTTGTGAGATGTGTGATAAAGCTTTGAAGGATAACCCTACTTTGGCATTTTCGCTTTAATTAGCTCTGAAATTCGAGTTTAAAGAGATTTCAGGTTGCTCTTTCATGTTGCTTAGACAGGAAAAGGAAAAAAAATAACCACATCTTTGTTTTAAATCTTTTTCACCGCAATTCTCCTCAGTGATGTCTTTACTAATTGGCTTTGTCAGGCTGATCAGACACTCACAATGGTACTTTCATTGTATTTTCACTCCAGTAAGCACACAGTACATCTTTCTTGAAGGGACTGTAACGTATGAATTACATGAACCCTGAGTCCGTTTATTAGCAGGGTTAGTTTGTCAGCAGTACAGTCGAAGAGGGAGATGAGCTGTAATCACTTCACTTAAATCAAGGACAGTTCAGGACAGTAATTTGTCCATGTGACATTATTAATAACAGCTACAACTTCAATCACTGTTAACAGTCTTCATCACATATCAGATCATAGTTAGTAAAATAAATAATTTATAAAAAGCCCTTTATCAAGGATGAGACACACTACTTTAAGGTAATAGGAGAGGCAGTAAAAACAAGATAATAGAGCCATAAACAGATGTCAGATGACACAGGTTTAGACAGCCTGAAGCCATCACACAGGTTCTTCCAAAGTAAAATGGATCCCGTGGGAATAAACGGTCTGGGATATATATCTTGCTACCCGTCAAACCCACCAAAGCCTCGACAGTGATGTGTAAAACCTTCCAATGAACTGGAAATCTAATTAAGCCAAACTGTTCCTACAAGAATCTCTTTAACTTTATCATCTAATAATGGCAGTGATGACTTTGTTTGTATCATCATTAGTAGATATTTATTGTATAGTAGATTTTAAAACAGCACAAATCATGTATGCTTATATGTACAAAAAATAAATAAATAAAATACAGTGGAAACTGCTTGAAGTGATCACGTCTGTCTGCATCAAATTGATCAGTACAAACAGATGACAATTATGACAATTTTCTTCTATTCTATTTCTCATGCAGATAACTATCTAATTCATGTGTTTATTTAGTCTAGCTGCTGCATCTCATTGGCTCTTTTTTAGCTGTTTGTCATAGGGCTGCCGCCTAATAGTCGATTTCAGTGGTTGCTTAGTTGGAGAAAAAAACAAAACAAAAACGAACATGAAACTATTAGAAGCTGCGCCTTGTCAAATAAATCAAAATCTATATGACTGGACCATGTGGGAATTTAAATTGAAAGGACAGACAAATGAAGTAGCCACACTCAGCAGTCAGACAGAAGTCATGTTAATTTCCAGGGCTGGTACCTGTGGTTATTCCACAGGCTAGTTAATAACATGTCGGGCAGGAAATCCAAAGTGTGGGATCATTTTGAGAAGGTGAAGGACCAACCCAAGGTGATATGTAAACTCATCTTCATTGGTCGACTACAAACATGACGAATCATGTGAAACATGGAAGTAGCTACATGCCCATTAGCCCACAGCGTCATTAACAGGCGGCTCGCTCAGTGTGTGACGTGCACTTGTAGATAAAATATAGGCCTATATTAATGAAGGTTCATTAGTACGGTTTTGTATTTCTCTGCAATGTAGCACAGTGTTAACAATGTTACTGATACTATTCTTTCTCACACCTTCAACCCAAACCACTGTGTTGCCCCGCCCAAAATATATCATTTAATAATTAAATTAACATCGTAAACATGCAGGCGTCTAGTCGACTAATGACCCTAAATGACGATTACTGGTCAAATAGGAAAACTCTAAGTCAGGGGCAGCCCTAGTTTGTCATTATCTTAAAGGAGACAATGTTTTTTAGAGAAAATGACTCTTTTTCCCCATTATGATTTCAATGTGCACGCAGCACCAGCCTCAGGTAACCAGCTGGAAGCAGAGAGGTTAGAGAAAGGCAAAGTATGATGGAAGTAAAGTAAAAAAAACATAACAGCATTACTGTAGTTTTAATTTTTATTTTCAACGTAACCATGATCTCTAAGTGGTTTCAAGAAAATCCAAAAATTGCTTACAGCTGTAAAGAACTGAACTGTCTTGCATACTTTGTAAGTTTAATTTTTTTTAATAATTAAATGAAAATATATAAAATTATATAAAATGAATGTCCCAGGTTTCCCACACATTAATTTATATATTTATTATACACATCTGCCACCACGTATTGATTTTGTATTTTTGGAGCTGGACCATTGATCAGGAGCTCTGTTAGAATATATATACTGTATGTGTCATCCGGTTATTCACTGCCCCACACTTCCAGAGTGCAAAGCGAATTCTGGGAAGAGACAGAGCAGCTGAACTCTAGTCACAGTGAAAGTGAAATTTAACCATTCATTATGCTGGGTCTAAACATTTGCTTTCACTCAGTGCAGCAGCTGCTCCTCTCATCCATCTGACCTGATCTGATCAGCTCTGATCGGCTCGACTGATCAGTTATTCACCCCGCCACTCAAACTCCACAAACTGCTACTGAGGGGAAAAAAAGAAGTCAAGAAGGGTCCATCTGTGATGCGTTCATGGACTCGCAAAAAATGAATTTAGAGAGGGGACACGGAATGATCAAAGGGACACAACAGGAAGTTACCCCCCACCCAGCCACTGATACACATAGATTATAATCTATGACATATTCAGATTAGTATGGTAGTGATACTACCATATTGTCTGTGTTACATTGTTTCCTACTGTGGGCCTACTGTTTTGTTGTGAGTAACTGAAACTAGTTGTTGGTGCTGTTTTTTTGTTCTTCTGTTTTTTATCTCAAAGCATCTGTGAGATTATTTATAGACCAAAACAAATTTTAGTTTCAGTTTTTCTGGAAATGTTTCACAGATGTTTCCAACATCCTTCTTCAACTTCTAATTAAAACTCAAATCAGCACAGAAATATCTCCAAAACTCCCTTCAGGTCTGTTGCTACTGGCTTTACATTGACAGAGAATTATTCATTCACCATGAATCAGTTTAATTAATATGGAAATTTTAATAGGAGAGCATTGAGAATATTATTTAAATATAGAAATATCAAGTGGGTAACGTCTATGACAAAAGTACATTATGATTGGTGTGCTAAAAGCATCTAGGCAATTCTGATTCACAAGTCCCATTACAGGCATTAACATGCATAGCAGTAAAGTCTGCCATAACACTGTGATGTATTACTCAGCTCTCCTGCGCTGATTACTATGACAAGGCAGCAAAATTAATTAAAGAACAAAAACATTCATTTAGAAGGGTTAGAAACATGATGAATAAATGTGTAGACTGACATTCAGTAAATCACCTCTGAGCCGTCTCCTCTGTACTATAATATCTTGGGAAAGAGGGCGGGGGGGTCTCACAGGTGATTTAAAACTCATTCACCCCCCGCTGATGTTGGCCTCTCATTCAGGAAAACACTGCGGGCTGTCAGGCAAGCGATCCATCAGGATTGTCCCATTACCAAATCCTGGGGTTCCCACCTGCTAATGGTAGACCTGCCTTCAAAGATCTATGGATGTGTGTGTGCATGTGTGTGTTTGAATGTGCGCACTGCGTTAATGCTACTCTAAGTGCAACCCTCTTTATACAGTTACATACATGTAGGATAACACACCAGTTGGTCAGAGGGCAATGGCAGCCCTACAATAGTATGTGCACTGCATTAATGCTACTCTAAGTGCAACTCTCTTTTCTTTATACAGATACAAACATGTAGGACAACGCACCAGTTGGTCAGAGGGCAGTTGCAACCCTACAATAGTATGTGCACTGCATTAAACCGCCACTCTGCGTTCTGCCCCGAGGCCCTGCAGTCTGCGCTCTCTCTTCCCAGACTTCAGTCAGGCATGACCAGTACTGCTGCCACTTTCTTAGCTGCATCTCACTGGCAACAATCAGCCTGCAAACACCCTCAGAGTGATGGTCGTTGGCTGAGATTATGGCTAACGGAGTCGTGCCACATCTCATTTACAACTAAATCTCCTCCAGTGTGTTTGCACAGCCGAGAGAAAGAGGGAAGAGAAAAGGAGCCCCAGCATGGTGTTAATGTTGCACGGATGACAGCGCACACTGGTAATGGAGGGAACGATGTCTAATATACACATACCGGAGCACACTGTAGCTTCAATGATACATACACACAACTGCAAACCTGATTATGTTTTCTTCATCCAACACTGGGGACTCTGGGCAGCCACATTAATTTCTCCAGAGGAGGAAAACCACTCATTTTAATCTGTGACTGCACAGACAACACGAACACATGTGATGGTCCAAGTTCTCATTTCCACCTTTTCTTATTTCTACGCACACAAACACAGATGTACGAACCAAGCTTCCACTCACAGCCATGTCAACTCCATTATGCCTGGCTTCATTCACTGCTGTCCAAGACTACTTATCTCCAGAGTCCACATTCTCCACACACATGCAGGAATCCACAACATGAAGGAGTAAGCTGTTTATGTTGCCTAATGCCTTAACAGCAACCATGACGAGCAGAAGTGCTTACAGTGGTTTAAATACCCACACATGGCAGATGAACAAAACAAGAGCAGAGAATCCATTAGGGGGAGAAAGTGGAAAGTGTTAAGCGTGCTTCAGCTGTGAACAAGTTTTTAACAATCGACTGGAATTTGGCTACAGGGTTACAAAAATCAAAACACAATACTCTTGCAGTATTGACTCCTGCATTTTCGAAAAAGGTGCAATTTTTCTCAGAAGAAAGCAATTTCAGATAGTGCTATGCAACATTAAGCTGCAAAATATTCACATTTGTCAAGCTAAGCAGTTCGCCGATACAATTATTTTTCGTAATTTCTAAAGAAAGGGAGGCATTTAAAAGCCAAGTTTAAAATTTTAAAGGCTCATACTCCTGTTTTTCATCTCTATTTTCCCCAGGTAGAGACGCACACTCACCCCAAATTTCCTCTACTTGGCTCTATTTACTTATTTAACAGCCACAATAGACATGAATAAATGAAATGATGTCGTGATTCAGCCCAATGTTTAATTTTAATCTGCCATCCCTGAGCAACATTGCCATGTTACATCCGCCTGCTGGATGGATGCACGCACTTGAATAAAACACACCAGATGAAATTTATGGACAGTCATTATGTTTGATTCAGCATTGCCATGGTTACCCCGATAAAACCTTAATGAAAAAGCTATATTTCCAGTCAGCTGACAATCGTGATCTGTTCTGAACAGGCTGTAAGGCTGCTGGTGACAAATAATAACAACCTTTTTTTAAGGTGGACCAATAAAGATCCCAGATATGTTAGACAATTTTAAGAGCACAGTATGACCTTTAGGCTACATATGAAAGTAATGGAACTGATGGAGCTTGTTATATTAAACTGGTACAAATGTAATGAAGTCAATAGTTTCTGCAGTCGAGCATTAAGGCCCAGACACACCAAACTGACATCCAAGAACTAATGACGACAATAGCAAACAGAAGCACCACCTCAAGTCGCCTATGAGTCAGCAAAAAACTATATACTTCATATAACAAGTCTGTTTCAATCTCACGCCTTCTTGAATTCAGCTGTTTGTTTGCTTTCCTCACTTCCATTATTCTTCTCATGCACTGTGCTGATCCATGATCGTGAGATGGATCGGCAGTTTGGTGCAGCGTCTGCAGTGATGCTGGCATAGCACTGGACCATGGTGGTGAAGAGGGAGCTGAGCCGGACTAGGCCGGACTGGTCCATCTACGTCCCAGCCCTCACCTATGGTCATGAGCTCTGGGTAATGATCGAAAGAATGAGATTGTGGATACAAGCGGGCAGAATGAATTTCCACTGTGGGGTGGCTGGGCACAGCCTTAGAAATATGGAAAGAAGCTCGGACTTCCAGAGAGAGCTCAGAGTAGAGCCGCTGCTCCTTCAAGTCAAAAGGGGACAGTTGAGGTAGTTTGGCCATCTGATCAGGACGCCTCCTGGGCGCCTCCTGTTAGAGGTGTTCTGGGCACGTCCCACTGGTGGGGGGCTCTGGGGCAGACCCAGAACATACTGGAGGGATTACATATCTCATCTGGCCTGGGAATGCCTTGGAAAGCATTGCTGAGGAGAGGGATGTCTGGGGTGCTTTGCTTGGTACACACAATAAAACACAATAAACAATAAAACAATAGCTCAAAGAGTGTGCGTTTGAAATGTGAAACACTGAGCATATGGATTGGATTATACTGCACAAGTTGTGTGAGAGTTTGTAAACTGTAGGGCTGCCCCTAGAAGGTAAAAGATTCCAATCATTGGATTTCTGATTCATCGTTAGCATAGTCAGCATGCATTAGCTCAGAGGGCTGACTTGGCCTGTTTACTTTATTACATGTACGCTGTTTTCACCCTCAACATTACGTCAAACCCTGTTCAAATTCTCAAACTCTATGTGGGAAAAAAAGAGACTAATAGTCTAATGTTCGTATTGAACAGCCAAGACCGATTCAACTGACATAATTCTGAGTCGGGTACAGCCCTAGTAAACTCGTGTTTTGATATAGTTTTGCTGTTGTTAAATGCGGCCCCCCTTTGACCCCAATTCATCAAGATTTTTTTTCTGTTTTTGGATTCTTTGTTCAGAGCGGAGTCATCTGAAAAAAATCTGAATTTTCTTCCAGAATTAAACATAACACATGGTGGGTAATTGATATACAAATGAAAACTTTGTGTGTGGAGTGTTCCTTCAAGACCATCAGTCATGTCTTTTCTTCACTCTTTGCCCAGTTTTCTGTACTGATGTAACTGAACGTTATTCATACAGTATGTACAACACATTAACACTTTTGAAGTAGCAAATGGAAACTTTCTTTCAACTCACAAACTCATTAATGCAACAGCAAGCATTGCATATATATGTATATGCACTTTTAATCAGGGACATATTTTCATAAGCACATGAGAACTACTATACTGCTGTATATTACAGCTCTGCGGACTGCTTTTGTTTCCCTGCTAACCACACCAGCTCCCAGAAGTACAGTCCTACCCACACTATTTCTGGTCCCCCCTGCTTTATTCACGCACCAAGCCGAAACATTTCACATTGTGGAAAAAAACTCAGTCGGAGCAGAGGTCCAATCAGCCCCAAAAATAAATGACAACACCAGTGAGGGTGTGCAAAACTTTAAATAAAAAACACGTCTGATTTCTACTGTGTTCTTGTTTTGATTCGTACAGATTTGAAGCTGTCAAGTAGTCACTGTGCCTCGAACACTGACTGACGTAAAACTGCTGCAATGCGCCTACTCTAACATTCAGTCTGACTCACTTTATCAAAATGTATCACAGATTATGTGGATAAAGAATAATGCAATGGTAATCTGAAAAGCAATCACTGCTGCATTGATATGAAAAGCAACACTGGTCTTATTTTAGATTCTCATCTCTATTTTGTAAGCCTGTCTGAAGAACACATATTACTATTCCCAGCTCCCCCCTCTAACCCTGTGCACTGTACACAGCCTAATTGACGAAGTGAGGCCGCTCATTACAAGTGACAGGTATGATCTCACTAACCGGAGGCCTTGAGGCCACAGTGGCCAATCAGAGGGGCTAAATGCTCAACTGAAGAGCCGCTATTTCTGCTGTGATCCCACGCTGGAGCATTGTGGCGAGCAGATATATGACCAGACCGTCCTCGGTTCCCCCCCGCTCACCATCCTTTGATATCTCATGACTGTTGCCATGGACACAAAGGATGAAAACACCTTCATGATTAATTATGAACAATATGCTGTATCTTTCATATTCACTCACAACAAGGGTTGGGAGAAATGTTAGATGTTACAGTGAGAGCATTCTTTATGCAGGATGTAGTCTTTTATGTTGAGTTTACAGGCTTGTTGTGATGCTATGATGATGCAGTCCTCTGCCCTTGGATTTTGCAGGCTTACATGTATTCTTACAGGATAAAAGCGATGAGGCTAGACTGCTGAAATAGGCAGTCTAAGCTATCTTCTCATTACAGCAGGCTTTACCAGCCAGCTCCACATATGCTATATCATATTAAGGATGGTAAAAAAAAAAAGAGTTTTCTCTGTATTCTCTGGACTTGCTGTAATGTATGAAACAAGACAGTCCACCTCTGCAACCTTAACTTCATTTCACTGACATACAGTAACCTGATATTAATATTTTTATTTATCGTTAAGTACTAGGGGTGTAATGATACAGCATGGAAATACTTAGATTTTGGAAAACACACAAGTCAACAGACAGAGCACGTCATATGTAAACGATGCTGTTATGAGATAAAACACAATGCGATGTTAACTGCCTGGGCATCTCACTCTGCTAACTTCTCACTACAGCAACATTAGCTGCTTTATTTCAAAAATGTTCGGCTGAAAAAACGTGCTTGCAGACTCAACTGAGGTGTTCTGTAGGGAGATACAGTGACTTAAACCAATGGTGAGTAAGAAAAATAACAATGTTACATGTAACCTTTTAAGCTATAAGTAGAGGGAAAAAGTCTGCTAGCCGCTAGGCTAATTTATGTAATGTAATGATCCTTAATAACGGGTCACTAGCGTTGTTAATAAACCTTGACAGGTATTACTGAGCTTAATTTAATACTTATGTTAAATTATATTGTTGTTAATCCATGTTTAATGACTGTTTGGAGAAGTTTGTCTTCGAGGCTTTAAGTCAGATAGATCTGAAGTTTTAGGAAACAGATGATGGTGTGGGTTAAAATGAAAAGATTTCTTCCAGGAAGGCCTTTCTGACAGAAAGTCCTGAAGGTTAAAGTATCCCATGTGCTGTTTTATGTTTGTTAGTGGAGTCATTTTAAAGTAAACTTTATTGCACTTAAGTAGTTACAATTATTTACATTATTAATGTGTTGTTTTTATCTTTTATGGCCAAAAGTCAGTCCCTCCAGAAAATCGTGATCTTGCGATCGCAATAATTTACGCAAATTCAACAAGAGTCCGCAATATTTGGGGGGGCTTGCAATTTTTCAAAAGTCCCATGATTTTTCCGCATTTTCCGGCTGACCGGAAGTCGTCAAGCATGCGACATCATTTGAAACGTCATCAGACTCCTCATCAAATTGCACTAATGGCATTGCAGTATGAAGAAACGCTCTGTATTGAAGAATTGTCACTTTGTTTAAATGCATACAATATGTGTTGAATTTATTCAAATGTTGTGTTTACAGAAGATGTAGCTTACATGTTGTTTTACAGTCACATTGTCTGGTTTGAAATCTACAATATATTCACTCAGGATATTTTTGCAACATTATTGGAGTCCATGTTTTGAAACTAATTCAATAAAACTAAAGAAGAAACCTGAAACATTTGCAGTTGTTTTCAATTTTCAATCAATTTTTTTCCCCCCTGACTTGCAATTTTTGTCATTAGCTGCAATTTTTGTCATTTGCTACAATTTCCCGCAAAAAAAAAATCACATAAAAACATAAAAATGCCGCAATTTTTATTGCAATTTTTGACAAAATTGGCTGCAAATTCAAGGGTTTTCGCCCGAAAAATCCAAGGTTTTTTTGCTGTGAGATCCTGGAGGGACTGAAAAGTAAAAAAGAAAGGGTGTGGCAGCTTCTTCTGTAACTGACTGTGTTAAATGGGCACATAATATCATTTCATATCGATCGCAGGCTCATAAATCGCAACGGAATTGAAATCATATCATAGTATCAGCAAATATCGTATAATTGCCCAGTAAAATCATAATAATATCGTATCGTAATGAAACCAGTGATTTACACCCCTATTAGGCACGTAACATCATTCGGTTGTAATTCATTACATATCGTACGAGCCACTGAATGAGTATAAGTTTATCTTTATATTTTGTGGAAAGTCAAAGTACTCAAGTACTGTATTTAAGGACAGTGTACTTCACTTGGGTAGGACAATTTTACTTATACTTTTTATTTATACTCTGAAACATTTCAGAGGGAAATATTGTACTTTTTATTTCACTACATTTATTTGACAGCCATAGTAATTAACAAACATACATATGATCAAATTTTAAACTAGGATGCACTATTATAGATGAACTACCCAGCAATACTGTACAGACAGAAGTTAAAATGAACTCTACCTCAACCCAGCTACCCCATTAAAATTCTACTCTTTGTGGTCATCTTTTCATCTCTGTGGTCTTTTTAGTCCCTTCGTAAAGGATTCATATCCACGAGTCACTTGAGAATTAAAGACTCTTAGAGCGTAACTTTATGCCATAGGGTGGTCCAACTCTGGAGGTCATATTTCAGCTGATACAGCACTTTACTGACCACTTCTAAGAAGAAGAGGAGCAGCAGTTGCCTCTGGACTCTAGACACAAGCTGGAATATTGTCGGGCCTTCAAGTACTTTATGGACTTCAGCAGTTTTCAGGATTCAGGGCTGCTCCAGGGAGGTGCTTTCCCATCTCTGAATATACTGAATAAATGATGATCTGAGCAGAATATTTTCTTTGCCCACTTACAGTTGTTAGCCAAAATCTGAGCAGCCTACATTGGAACAGTAGAATAAAAAGTTGGCATATTTACTGTATTGAAATTAATGTTATGGCTCATTGATTTCAGTGAGGTTTACACACTAGAGCTGTGGTTTCAGATTGGCAAAACAGCAAACAAGTGTTAGGAGATTTTATATTGTAGCATTTCCACTTTTACTTGAGTGAAGGATCAGAGTACTGCAACACATACACTGGATGTGTTATCTGTTTGACAGTCTAGATGAAACAGAATCTCTGATAAGCTGGATCTGCTGAGAAACTCGATCTTGTCCAATTCACTGACATGCCCACTTTATCCTACCCACCACCCAGTCTCAATTTACTTTTTCCAATTGGACTGTCCGCCCCTGTTTTCATTTCCATCACCGCTCTGTTTCTCGGGTGTCAGTTTATCTGCATGCTCCAATGTTTCTGAATTCATCTCAGTCTCATTTACACTATGTGTCAAATAAAATGCCATGGGTGCAGACAAACTGACATCAATCAAGTCAGAATCTTTCATTCACCCAGAATGTATACTGTGAACATTTGTAGCAGCTACAAGCCCCGACTGTCAGTTCTGTTTGCTATTTTATTAATCTTCACTATGCAAGACTAACCATTTATAACAGCAGCCACTTACAATGTTTGGAAATGTTCTACTCCAAACTAAGAAATAAAGTTTAATCCATAAAAAGTGAGTTACTTTTATATAAGAACAGGGGACACTTACACCACATGATAGCTATCTCAATTTGGAATTAAGCTCTTCCTCCTGTTGTGACATAGAGAAGCAGTGTGGACAGGTACAAGACTTTCTATCGAGTTAATTCAATGAAATCTCATTCTGTTTCAGGCTGGACTCTAATAAAACTGCAATTAGCTCGCCGCTTTCTGCTGTGGAAGACCAGATGGTGCACAGATAAAGAACAACACATTTGTCAAGTAAGCTGCTTCACAACTTCTTGAGAAGAGACGGTGGTGTGCTGGGAGATAGCACTCGCCCCTCATTTAAAAACTTTTCTGCTGAGATGGATTTTTCTCTTCTTTTTCAACAATAGAAGATCTACCTCCTGTTCATCTGGTGCCTATTTATCCAAGTTTGTTGTGTTACAAATTGCAAAACAAAAGCCCAAGCTGTGAGTGAATATTTTCTAATTATTAATTAAACAGCATGTATTTGTGGGGGACAGAAAAAAAAATCTCTGAACAAGGGTGATAATTATTGTTGGAGCTGAGCTGCCCCAAAAAAGCTTCTCACAAACATACCTCCAATGTTGACAGTAATATAGCAGCACCCTCTTATCGTAGCTATAAAGTACAGTAACCCCAAAAATGCTAACAGCTTTACATTCCTCAACTGCTTCTCACCAGAATACAACCATGAATGTATATGAGGGCTGTAAAGACACATGGATCTTGATCAATATATCAAGTCAATGATCAACAACCCAATGTTATCAATGCAAAGTGGAAACATCGATATCTATCGTCATCTTTAAGATACGCCTGTATTTTGAAATCTCCATGGCATGTGTGTGTCACCATTTCCACCTCCTTCTGAAACATTCAAACGCTGCTAGCAGCCTGACACCAAGCAGATAATTTCAAGTGACTAAGAAAAAGACAATGCATTTATTGATATTGTCTCATATGTATAACAGGCCCCCTAATTGAATCAAAATTAGTTTCGCAGACTTTTTGATAAAATGCAAAAGTCCATAAACTACGATCATCATGTTGGCGATCAATGTGTTTTAGAGTCATTAGATACTGTGCATGTATTGAGACAATATACAACAATGCATTGAGATAAAATACTTTAAAAGCAAGTACTCCAGTACCTAAAATATGTTTCTGAAAACATCTGAGGCAAGGAATAGGCAAAGCAGTGACAGACCTTGGTGTGTATTTGACCAGCGCTGCTTAGTTTAACGTTTAATCTCAGTTCGTTCAGCCTCCGTTTTCACTGTAAAGCAAACAGCATGGAGCCCACTTCCTGTTCACAAACTCTCACTATTACAGCTAAAAAGGGCACTAAAATAGTTTTCCGGAATAGGCAGTAGAGTGACAGAATCTTGATCTACATTCTATCGGCCCTGCTTAGTTTTACTGTTCGATCAGATTCAGAGTGAGAAATGAGTTTGGAGTGATTCGGAGTGAGTACGGAGTTCATTGTGAGTGAATTTAAGTTTGGAATGAGTTTGAAATGAGTGAATTAGGAGGGGGTGAATTCGGAGTGAGTTCGGAGTTCGGAGTGAGTTCAGTGAGTGAAAGGTGGGTCTGTCTCTGTCTTGCCATGGGTGGCGGACAATACGAAAATGCAGAAATACAGCCTGTAGTTTGAGAAACAGCCAGTGAAACTCTGCCAGATGACACGTTTTGCATCATCTGGTGAAGACAGACAGAAGTTTACTACACTGACTTTTCCTTATAGCACCACTATCAAGCCAAATTTTCAATTAGTCCAAGACTTTATGATAAAATACCTATAAACGAATGAGATTTGGTGCTAATTAGCAGATGTTAGCATGCTAACACATTAAACCAAGATGGGGAACACGGTAGACATTATAGCTGCTAAACTTCAGCATGTTAGCACTGTCATTGTGAGCATGTTAGCGTGCTGATTTTAGCGTTAGCTCACAGCACCGACAGCATCACAGAGCCACTACTGTGGCTGTAGACTCTTATTTCAGTTACACACTGGGTTGTGTTTCGGATGTACAAAGCACAAAACACTCGCTTAATAAAAAATCTATTTATCAACTCTTAAATATGTGTGATTCCTTTAAGTGGACTACTTTGTCTACTTGATTTTTGTACCAGTGTTTAGCATCGTGTCACTCTTGAGAGAGACTCATTAAGGCAGAGGAGTCACAAACTGATGCACATGGGTACACATAGAAACAGCAAAAGAGGAATGGGAGCTTATAAAGGGCTCACACAACAAAGTATAAACACAGGATTCCCTACAGAAAGGATGTTTTTGTTTTACATCTCTGTGAGGAAACCAGCCTAAAAACAAAAAGTCAATCAATCAGTCCCTATACAGTAAGTATGTCAGCTGTAGATTCTACTGTGCTAATTTTGGATGCTCAAATTTCAGCTTTCAGCCTCTCTCCAACTCTAAGCGGGCAAAGAAAATATTCTGCTCAGATCATCATTTATTCAGTGTACTCAGAGATGGGAAAGCACCTCCCTGGAGCAGCCCTGAATTTTAAAAACTAGTGAAGTTCATAAACTATTTTTAGCACCCGCAATATTCCAGCTTGTGTCTATACTCCAAAGGCATCTGCTACTCCTTTTCTTTTTACTTGTGGTCAAGTGGTCAGTACAGTACTGTATCAGCTGAAATATGACCCCAGAGGTGGATCACCCTAATGCATGCGGTAATGTTTTAAAGAGTCTTTTATTCCCAGGTGGCGCACTGGATATGAATCCTGTCGTACTGGGTATGATGTACATTAGTTTAAAAACCTCACCCTGATAGTGATATGTTCTCAGATAACAGATACGCCTTCCTTGAGCCCACTAACTTCCCAAACCTGATTACAGAGGCATTCAGGAAGTTTTGTGGAAGTGACCTCACTGCGGTCTCTTCCTACTCTCTTTGGTAAGCCGCAGTACGCCCTTAAGTTCAGAGTCCTGATCAAGCTAATGAGGCTTTCAGTTGTGAGGTACTGCAAGAGCATTAACAGTGACTCGAGGATAAGTAAAACAGCAACCCTGTACCCTAGAAATAGTTTTTATAAATTACTTACGTCTTTTGCAAATTAGGCTTTGTTGGTTCATTAGCAATGTTTGGTGGCAAGAAAATTATAAGTTTTTGTACTGTGTGCAAGTCATATGGAGCGTGTTTAGGATGGGTGGTTGGTGCAGAAACCACAGAATTTAGATGCCCTAGCTCAGGATTCATATTCTGAGTCCCTTGAGTGCCTTAGGTTCAGACAACAGAAGTACTGTGTTGGGGGACGGTCATGGTCTGGTTACATGTTAATAAAGGGAACACACCATGTCTCATGCTTCAAATCACTGTTGATGTTAATATCAGTCTATGGCTATGATGTTTAAACCTTAAGCCCAGTTCAGACTAAAGATTCGCAACAAGACAAAACCACTTGAGAACACTGCAGAGAAAAGTTGCAGTGGTATGAACTGGCCGGTCTCAGCTTGACTCAAGTCACCTGATGGCGTCACCTGCAACTCAGTAGGTCAAATCACCTGGTTTTAGAACATAAAGCACATCTCTTGCTTCAACAGCCAATCACCCCTGCCGAGCCGTCTGTTTCCGTCCTGACAGTGTGCCAGTGTCAGACAGTGGGTTGCTGCTGCTGCTCGCTGTATGTGCTTCTGATTGACTGATTAAATGGCTTTGGTTATTCCTATTATTGTGGCGTATTGATTATAAATGCAGTCCATCTGATGCTCATTTTGTTTCTGTTTTTCACCGTTTCATCACTACTACAAATGCAGCTGTAGCCAGTATCTCACCATCACTATCCTCATTCATATTTTAAGAAGCTACAAATTATATTCAGCCACAAAATAAGCCAGAAAAGCTGGAAATCAGAAAGGAAGTACAGAGAGTTGTTGCATAGAGATGATACACCATTTCATCTAGTTGCATTGGTGTGAATGGTGCATTGAAAGTAGTTGCCTGTTTCAACTCATCTCAGTGTGAATATTTGATCTGAACTGGGCTTAAACAAGAGCTGTGAGTGCTTTAACATTACCATAAAAATGTTGAATCAATGCTTTGGATGCTACAAGAAAATACTGTATTACTGAAGTTTTAAAGTGCAGTTTAAACTTTAATTAGTCAACTAGTCTAAAGGTGCAGAACACACAGAAAACAGTAAAAAATTGATCATGATTTAATCTTTAAGTATAAACATTGTCCGCCAGATGACGCGTGGGCACTGGTAAGATGGAGGGGAGATAACCACAGTTCATTTACACATACTACTCAAACTGTTATGATACAAAGCTGGTTGAAAATCAGCGAAGTATCCCTTTAACAAATAACATGTATTTCCTGAGTTTTTAACGTTTCGACTCATCCCCATTCAAGAACACACAGTCACACCGTAACTCTTTCATGCATGAGTGTGCATGCAAATTGACACACACAGGCTTCTCAGGATCTCCTGTGTGACCAAAAACATCCCTCTCATTCAGTCTAGTGAGAGGACAACCAGCCGGCACAAGTGTGTGTGCATGTGTTAATAAGTTAAACCAACTAGTAATTCTGATACAGACTCAATCTGATCTGACCCCTAATTGCAGGAGCGAATATTGCAGGAAAGTGAATAATATATCATCAGTTAACATTTTGTTGACACATTCAATATGAACATTTTCTAACTTGGCAGTCTGGGGAGTAGGCGGTACTATTCCCAGGAGTACTGCTGCATATGTTACAAGGTTATATAAAGCCTTTTGTGGCTCCGCAGAGAGCTGTGTGAAGTACGATAAATTGCTTTAAGTGATGTCAGGTGGGACCGAAGACTTCAAGGTTTGAAAATGGAAACAAAAAAAAAAGATTCTGGGGCTGTGTTTATCTGACTTTTGTGAGCCGCTCCTCATTACTTCTTGAGGCTAGCGCCCACACCCATAGCTGCACTATTGGCAATCAAGTTGCACTGTGGGTAATGTAGGTTCTGACGCAGAAGAAGAGCAAGGAATAAAAAAAAAAAAGGCAGTATCCCTGGTTGTGCTGCATCGATTTTTTTAAGCTGTCCACTGTGACTTCAACAGTGTAGTGTAATGCTAAATTGGTGCAGTGCTCATTTAGCAATATCTCCTCATTAAGGCAATAAATAACGGAGCTGACATTGAATGGCACATTAGTGACATAGCCATGCAATTTGTGTTAGACTGAGCTGTAAACAGTGAGTACACAATGGCCAAGAAAGCTGTGAGAAAGTCATGGGATTCAGAATTTAGGATTGCATAATCACAAGACTCTCATTAAAAAGTCAGACTGTACACTTAGTACACTGCCGAGAGATGTAGCAGCTGGAGGCTAGTGGAGAAGGAATATTCCTGTGCTCATTATGTTTGCATAATAATTCCCCTTTCCTTGTCTGCATAGTTCAAATATCTCACCATCTTGTTTGTAAACTAAACAAACCCACATTCTCACATGCCGTCTCTCACATTGATAAGGACACATAAACATATACAGAAGCTATATCCACAAGTCCAAACTGAATGAGCCCTGTGGTCATATACAGTAGTTGCAGGGCTTTCTGTTCTTTGCTCCAGTTATGTCTAACTAGTGAGGGGGAAGCCCTGGTGTACTGCAGCTAAAAGCCGAGTCCCACCATGGAATGAATAATGAATACAGATTCCCCATCCAGTCTATCCGCATACTAGTTCAAAGGCGTCCTGCTAGTCCATGCATGAAGCAACAAGACACACAACTCTATGCTAATGGCCCTCAACTCCAGGGGCTGGACTGAGCTTACTGAGCCATGCAAATGTTCCAGTGCTGAGGATGAAGATGTCAGATGAGGTGGACGTGATGAGGAACTGAGTTTGTTGGGAGGGGGTGGCTAGAAAAACACTACATGTACTCTTGGGCACCAGCCACATGTAACACAACCAGGCATACATATACACACACAGACTCAGGAACTACTGGCAGCACAAGTCGTCCTAAGGGAAGCCTGGACGTTTTTATTGATGCTGAGTGATGCTAACGACCTCCCCAGCACTACAGGACCGCGACGAGAGCATCGGGTGAGGCTGTCACAAGAGATCACATATCAGTGGCAGCTATTCCGTTCTGTACCAGTTACTGTAGTCAAGCCTCAGGAATAATATAACGCACCATTATACTGTATATATTTCTGACACATTCCTCCGTTTTGTCTACTTTTCTCTCATATTTCACCCATGACGCTACAAAAACAACATTATTTCCGCAGGGATTATGAATGTGTGTGCGTTGCTGCGCAAGCTGCCGAATGTGTACAGTCATTTAGCCATTTTCCTGATTAGACCAAAAACAAAAGCCCTGGTTATCAGCAAAGGAAGCAGTCCTCAGCCTGTGAGCCCATCAAAGGAAAAATGTTTTTCTCTGTAAAAGCAAGCAGCTCAGAAAGCAGGGGAGGACTCCCAGAGGAAGGTACTATATGTGTTTGAGGCCCTCTTTCTTTTGTTTTTCTTATTTCATTCCTTGACTTGATCCCCTACCTCTGTTCTGTTTCTTTTGCTTTCACTCTGTGAGGATTTCCTCCAGCACTTCTGTCTTGATCCCTCAACCCTCATCTCTTTCTTATATCCCCCCTCTTCTCCCTTATTTGACTCTTTGAATTTAAATCCATCATAATGCTGGTTTCTCATATCCCTTTTCCACCAACATGGAACAGGTTCTGTTTAGGGTCACGCACTTAATTTTGTAACGTTCAGAGCACTTTGACCAAAAATAAATTGGTTCGGAACCTAAAAGATGTTTGTTCCCAGCTGGAGCCAAAAGTAGCAGGCTTTCCTTGACCTGAGGTGCACACCGTGACGACATCAGTGTGTGTAGCAGTGTTTCTCAAAAAGAGAGTATGTGCGCACAAAGGGATACTTTGAAGTACTGCAGGGGGTATCAGTCATGGATAATTCCTATAATGATTTCATCAGTAATCTAATCTATAAGTGCAGCTTATCAAAAAGGTGCAATTCATGCAACTACAATGCCATCTTGGTGTTTTTGTGTGATAACAAATAACTGGTTTGCCTTGAGTTTAGTGATGGATTCATTTGAAATGTGACATTGCAGTATTTTTCGGTTACAAGGTTGTTGTTTAGCAAATCAGACACTGATGGCACAGCGCTGTATTGTACCTCTTATGCCTTGTTTCCACTTATGTGTACAAAGACAAGGCAACCAGAAGTCCATTTATTCCTGTGGGAAACTCTGCGATATCCAATGTGCCACCCAAACTCCTCCCCTCCGTAATATTTTGCCTCAAGTACGTTAAAAAATTGAACTCCTGCGGTGTATTTCGGAGACACCATATGACAGTGTGCTAGCTTAGCAAACAGGCTGCTAACTGGCTAACAGGCTTATTCATTCATTCATTGTCTATAAGCGCTTATCCTGTTAGGGGTCGTGGGTTGGCTGGAGGCTATCCCAGCTGACATTGGGCGAGAGGCAGGGTACACCCTGGACAGGTCACCAGACTATCACAGGGCTGACACATAGAGACAGACAACCATTCATACTCACATTCACACCTGCGGACAATTTAGAGTCACCAATTAACCTGCACGTCTTTGGACTGTGGGAGGAAGCTGGAGTACCTGGAGAAAACCCACGCTGACACGGGGAGAACATGCAAACTCCACACAGAAGGGCTCCCTCATCCTGGGTTCAAAACCCCCACCCTGGGTTTTAACCAGGAACCCTCTTGCTGTGAGGTGACAATGCTAATACACCACTGTGCCACCACCAGGCTGCTAACAAGCTATCTTCTTCAATGCAGTTGCCTGCATTGATTGTCAAGTGAGTTTGCATGATTAAAATGAACTTGTTTATCTAGTTGACAAATTATGAATCTGAGTAATGTTATTCTGTTAAAATATGGTTACACATCACATACAGTCAGATCATCAGATCTATCAATGTGTAAAGAAATGCACTTCCTTGCATTAGAGACTAGAGGCATCATCCATATATTTACAGATCTACGGACACCACTCACATAAGTGAGTGCAAACAAAGCGTTAATGTGGGTATTTTCTTTCTACCAAAATTGTTTTGCACTCATCAGGGGGTACATGCCTGTAAAATATTTCAAAGGGGGTATATTCAAAAAGTCTGGGAACTACTGTTCTACAGGAGAGGGTGTAGAAGGCAACAATGGAGAAGGGAGAAATCACCCCCCCCCCCAAAAAAGCATGCAGTGGTCTTTATAAATTAATATCTGGTCCATGCTTGTTTTTTGGATGAAACAAATATCTGTTATGACAGAACAAAAGCTCGCAGGTTATTAATGTGTTCTGCCATCCTGCTGCTACTGTTCCCTTGATCATTGTGCAGCACCCTCCACTGATGACACATCCTTGATTACAATGATTTCACTCAATGGAACTGGTGGAAACACAGGCTTGTTCACCAGATAGCACCAAGGTTCCAAGAATCCTGAGCAGAACTGGTTCAAGAAACATACGTTACTTCCTGGAAAAGAGTTATCAGTGTGTCACGAGCCTGTGGGAATCCTACTGGGAACATTCCCCAGAATCCTACAACAGCCAAAAAAGAGGTGGACTACCAGCACCAGAGGAGCTAAAGGAGTGAAATCCTTCAGGTCCTGAAAGGCTTTTTCCAGGTCTGTGTTCACATCCATTAAACTTTCTTTTTCGAGTTAAAAGAACTTCCAGTTCTGGCAGAGGAGCTATTCAGGGGACCAGCTCTACCTCTCCACAGCAGTGGAGTGTCTAGTTTAATTACAACAGAGCAAGTACAGAGCAAGTGTTCAATGTCATGCATGGGTGAAGACCTCTACCTCTGCCTCGCCTCTCAGACCCTGATAGGCCATCAGCGAATAGGAGAGGGCCATTAGGAAACACTTGGCAGGACATCAGCCATTTGCAAATAAGAATAAGTAAGATATTGAGTTAGAAGATTAATTAGGTGACGAGACATCATCCTTGGCTGTCTCACTGGTTAACACTGCATAGCCCCTTTCACACATGCAGTCTATCCCTGAAATGATCAGGAACATTTCCTGTATGGGGTTGAGTGTGAATCAGAGCAGGGATCAATGTTCAGGGAAATTAGTACCATCAATTTCCCACCTAGAGATCGAGTAACATTTCAGGGAAATTGCCATTATAGCTGTGATGTGAATGAAAGCAGTAACATTACAAAGATAAGCACGTGCAGCGTTAGATCTGGTCTGTCTGACGAAAGATGCTTTCACATGGAGTGTGCGAACCAATCACAACCCCGCTGATGATGTATTTAATTCTGCGACTTGTTCACATTTTAGCATTTACGGAAAAGCTTTTGAGGGAGATCTGATAACTAACAAACAATACAAGTTGTTCTGGCACTGGGCAAAAACATCTCCTCGCCCGCCATGTTCCTGAGAATAATAGCAGATGTCCTCCACCGCCTACACCTTCATGTGGCCTTGCTCCATCTCCTTCTGTTAAGTTTTACAGCGGTTGGCATCCATAAGTGTTGCCTTTAGGGAAGCATCGATGTGGATTTTTTCAACCAATACTGATGACCGATAATTACCTGCCTTTCATGGCCAACAACCAATATGATAACTGATAATTTCACATTTATGTATTTTTAAAAAGAAGTGTATAACTTTTAGTTTATGTAAAACTGAGGGTAAGAAAGGCTAAGATATAGTGAGAAAATATGGCCGAATTAATATTCCTTAGCCCTGACCAAACCAAATCAACCTCACATCACTATAGCTAACACAACGAAAACAAAAGACAGTTCTGACTCTTCCATATCTGCCAACATTAGGGCTATTCTCATATGCCCCTGCCCCCATATAACCCTACATTACAGATGAACATAACAAATGCAGGGATGTGAAAGTAAAATGACTTTTAATCAGTATTCAATTCATAGTAAACGGTCACAGGAAGGAGATTATGAAGCCCAGTGTTACTGTGTAATTCTCTGGTGTATCAGTAAAGTGTATAAACTGCACTGCAGAGTGGAGTCTGTACTAACAGAGACAAACAGTGACAGCTCACTAATATGAAGATCAGCAGGTCTGCGTTACATCTGGTGTATGAAATGTTCGTATGTCACTTAATAAGTTTAACAACAGAGTCGAGCCTTTAAAAGCTTGGTGTTGGATGTAAGCCGTTGCTGCTCATTAGCTCATGCTAACATTCTAAAGACGGTCTGTCAGCGCTGTGTCTAACATGTGTCGGGCAGTCTGAGATCAGTCTTGATGTCTTCCTGTGGAACTGTGAAAGACATCCACACCGTGTGTGAGGGCACCACATGTTTTGCTTTCTAGACAGCGTGCTGCAGTTGTTGTTTTTCTTATCTATGTTTATTTATCGGCTTGCACACCAAGTTTAAAGGTACATGTACCGCCACCCACTGTGTCGGGTGTGTAGATGCTGCCCTTGTTAAGTCAATGAAAGCAGTCTGGCTTTGTATTATCAGCTATAATTTCAATTATTGGAATAATGCATAATTGTAAAAATGTGTAAAAAGGCACAAAGTGGAAATGCTCCTCAATGCACTGCATGTGTAAACAATGAAAATCCCAAGAGGGGTTTGAAACGGTTATCTCAGTAATTTACCTGGAACTATATGAGAAAGGGGCTTATGTTTATCCTTACTGTGTGCAGTCAAGTATTCTGGGAATTACATCAATATTGGATGACTCTGCTTTATTATTTACATGCAGTGCCAATGTTATGTGCCAACACAGGAAGTAGTATACCAAGCCAGGAGTGAAGAAAGTGGAAGTTGGACACGCACCAACAACAGAAGCGTCTTTAGGATCAAACTATGACATTATTATACTATTAAATCATATTCAATGACACGATGTCAGGTACGTAACAGAGAAGATTACAGAGACACCAAACTAATTTAAATAATACCAATTAGACTGTTTCTCTCAGTAGGTGTTGAATCTTAGATTTGACATTAATGAGCCACATCTGATGTTCTCTACTCTCAATGTAATGTACATTTACTGAAAACCTGAACTGAATTAAGAAATAAAAACCTGTGGTGGAAACTTGTTTTGTAAGCCCCATTTGAATTAACTGATTAGTCAACAGCAATCAAATTGTAAGATGCTGCTTATAGCAGTTACATTAATTGTATAGGGGTGAGATGCCCTGTACTCAATTATGTCTAACGATACATACTGCAAAGTTTGAGTTGTATTACCCATTTAAATCTAATTACATATACATTAAAAGCAAATATTGACTCCATTACCTACATTAAGTTTCCTAATTACTGACAACCAGGTTCATTAACAAAACCGGCAGCCTTTGATATCAGCGTGTTGTTCTCTGCAGTGGAGAGTGGAAGGTTGTGGTTTCTATTAAGTTAAGAGATAATTGCTTATCTGTATTTATTAAGGTGGGTTAGTCTATGACAGAAAGTGAAGACACTGACCTCATTAAAGTGTGCCACCTCCTCACAGTTCTCTGCCACACGGCTGTAGAAGGGCAGACCTGGAGGATGAGGAGGAATTCGGAGGTTAGAAACAAGTAAACACATAAAATGGTTCATACTGTCACTTCAGTTTGAGACAGCACACACAGGACAAGCAAAAGCTATCAGTCTTGAAATTTATTTTTATCTATCTGCATTATGAGACTGGCACAGGTCAGTCCCAGTGTAATAAATAAATAAATGTTGCAGGATTCAAAACTAGTGAAAAAAGAGTAAAAAAAATAGATGGATGACTGAACAGGGACTACCGGGCACAGGCCCAAAGAGTGGCGGCCCCCCTGGCCTTCACCTGTTAATGTCCTTTGAAGAGCAAGAGTTTTAAAATGACCCCAAAGAGACACAAAACGACTGCAAAGAGATACAAAGAGACTCAAAATGACTATGAAAAGGGGCAAAACAATCTCAAAGAGACATAAAATGACTACAAAGGGCCACAAAACCACAGAGAGAGGCAAAACAACTACAAAGAGTCATAAAACAACAACAACAAGGGGCTAAACAACTGTAAAAATCTACGTATTTTGCCCCTGTGTAAGAGAGGTGGTGGGGCTTTTTGCATGTCTGTACCCAGGGGCCCTGTTGTCTGAAATAAAACTGAAATATGTCAGATGCCAGTGGCAGAAAATTGACTACACTTCCTTTAAACTGTACTTGAGTACAGTACTTGAGCGTTTCCATTTCATACTGCTTTTGATTCCACTCCACTAGATGTTGTACTTATGAATTTTTACTTAAGTAGGATCTCTGTCTCCTTGTTCTGTTCTTTACTCGTCTTTTTTTCTACTGTATCTCCTATGTTTTGCATGTATGATAACCACTTGTCTTCTAAGTTAATGGGTCTGTGTTTAAAATAAAAATAACAATAGGAAGATGATTTTTAAATGTCAGATTAATCCGTGTGATAAAGTATTTTTTTGCATTGTAGTTTTGGTGCTTTTACCAAAGAAAGGATCGATATGCTGAGTGACATTTATCAGCATTACTGTCTAGAATCTGTTTACCTCTGTCACATTATACACCGGTGAAAAGACAAATTAAGGTCTTAAGTACCTGATAAACACGAATGAGACAGGCAATGTGGAGCCACGGGAGACAGAAATGAAATGCATGGCTACAATATGACTCATTATGCGACAGAATAAAAATAAACAGAAAGAAAAAAACTTCAGCAGAACAGAAACATAAAAGAAATGAGACTTTTGCCGAGAGTAAGGCATTTCTATGTGATTAAATTATCATGAAAACAATAATGTCTTGGTGCAGTGTGTATTCAGGGTTATACACAGTGCAGGGAGCCATTCTCTGTACAGTAACCTGACTCACTCATGCGTGCTACAGCCTGAGATCACCTGGTAGCTTTGTGTGGCTCATGAATGGTGCTGCACTGCCCAGTGTATTCTGCTTTGTTGCAGTAGTTTGCTTTGTGTATCTAAGGCTTTGTGTGGGTGTTGATATTTGTTTGGGTGCATGTGTGCAGCTGAAGTGTACAGACACATTCATATGTATATATGCACTGCACATGCACAGGGGCCTACATGTCAGACCCTGTCTGTTTGGCGGTAAATATAGATTTATATAGAAATAAATAGATTCTGCCTGGCTCTGATGCATTATAATTATTATTTGTGCTGAAATAATTTATTCATACATCCACAGAGCGAACAACCTCTCAGTTTAGGAAGAAAAAGAAACATAAACATGTGAAAACAAAACTTGAAATGTGCTTCGCACAACCTTATCAGTATCATTTTACCTTGCCCATTTTGACTGTCGCTCATAATCACCATGTTATCTCATTTTTCCCATCACTCCCCACTCATAACAACCTTACAACATCCCTTGAGATTAGTTTTTTAGAGAATAAACACGAATTAAAAGTAAGAGAGGGAAAGAGACAATACTCCACCTACATTATTCAAAACACAGGCATCGCTGTCATACCAGTGTTTTCATCTCACTGAGACGTGGGTTTGGGAAAGTAGATCATGTGAAGCTTATGTAAGGTGCTCCACACCAAACTAAAACAACATTCTGCTAATCAGGGTGCCTTTTGGCCTTGGTGGAAACAGTGAGAAATAAAACACAGTGGCACTGAAAGAACCGACCTGTGGTGGAAGAAGGAAAAGAAATGAGACGACGTTCTCATTTTCGAGCAGACAGACAGAGGTGAAAAGAGTACAAGAGAAAGATGGAGAATGCTGTCAAAGACTCGAGCTTCTCTTCAGCTTTACACGGATCTATATAGTGAAACAGTGGAGAGACATTGAGTGTAGAGTAGAAAAGAAAAGTGGAAAGCATTCTGTTAATCTGCCTTAATGTTTAGGATGTAATAAGAGGCTCCCTGTATGCCCTCTGAGCAGCTCATCTTTGTGATTCCATACCGGGATTTTATTTTGCCTTATTTCCTGACCAATTTACGAGCCTTGCCTTGATGGTGTATATCCTAAATAGCTATCACAATTCACACTAAACACACAGTAAATGTCGGCTCCAGCAGAGGACATAAAGAAAAGAGTTTTAGTGTGCTACGGGGGAGAGAAGGAATTTACCTGATGTGTGTAAGATAATGTGAATTTGACAAAGCTCTGTTTAAGCCTAGAAAATAATGAAGATTGAGAGGTAGGATGATAAACTGTTGAAGCAGCAGCATGGATGTCAGGTTATTTGACAAGCGGTAGACGACAGACCTGTAGAAGGGAGTTAGGCTGAAAGAAGAAAGCTGTGGCGTGGATTATATCTTAAAGCGGAAATAATGCTTTAATTTTAAGTTAACGCTCATGTTCAGTGTGTGCGTGTGTAATGCTGCAGGCTACTGTGCAGAGGCCCAGCCTATGAGCAACAAGAGCTGGGGTGTCATTCTTTGATAAAGCCAAGAGCAACAGATAACAGCAAGGATTCATCAAAGACTTGTCATGAAATCAATTAAGTTTTGATGCCTCCCCTTTGAAGAAGACTTCATTGCCCATGGTAGATAATAATGAACCACTTTAAGCCTGGCTGGACAGGGAACACAGCAGTCTTCTTTATTGCTTTTTTTTATATTACACCTTGGATGCAATCGATTCACTGATTTATGGCTTTTATTTGCTCAAAATATTGAAGATGTTTGGTGCTAGATTATGTGTGTTTGGGTCTCTTTCCCCATCAGACGTACCATCTCTTCACCAGCCTCTGAAAGGGTCGTATATAGTTTGATATGCTCAGGAGGGGCTGGGGCTTCCTGGCAGACCTCTTCCTCTCTAGACAGGAAGTTGTTTGAGTTGAAAGCACTCAGGAAGTATTACTGACAGTCTGCAAGGAAAAGCATGACGCAAAAAGCCACAGCAATCAAACTGGGGGATTGCACTGGGGACTAGGAATACAACAAGGCTGACGCAAATACTTAAAGTACAAGGAGAACTGCCACATAACATGCATCACCTCTGGATTTGGGGCGGTAATAAAAATATAGATGATTATGTCTTTAATAAATGGCTGACTTTATATTCAATTCAGGGGAGAGAGGGGAGATGGAGAAGAACGAGATTCGTTTTCAGGATGTGAAGAGGGTAATAAATTTTCCAATTTACAATTATTGCCTTCTGTGGCAAAGTAATTGCTGAGGAAGACATCAGCCTCCTTCAGCCCTTTAACTGGAAAATATTTTTCTAGTGAGTGGCAAACTACTTAGCAAACACTCAATCAAAAACATTATTTTTTAAAACCAAACTCATCATATGGTGGGCGCTGCGGTGATTCAGTGTACGATGGGTTTGATCCCTGCTCATACCTGTTGGTGCACTGCTCTCACCCGCCCACCTTTCCTGTGTCTCTCTGCTCTCTGTTATCTAATGACCCACAAATATCAAAATGAATAACACAAACTTTACATCTGACCACTCAGGTGAAGTGATTTCCTTCTTTCCTTTTTTCCAAAACTAAATCTCACGCCTGCCAACACAAAGTTTTACTTTCAGTCTCTTGCTAAATGAAGAAACCCTTTCGTAATGACTTGACATATGATGCAACACAGTCAGGCCAACATGAAACAAAGAGCCCCTTCTTTGCAGACGTGGAAAGATTTAAAAGGGTATTATTTGGCCTGAGAAAAGACAACGCCTTAAGGTAACAATAAAAAGAAGCAATTCAATTATGTCTGGAAGAATATCTATAACTATAAGAACTTAATGCAGTTGAGGAGACAGGCCCCAGCCAGGAATACACAACAGAGAAACAAATGTATGTGTATGGTTGTATAAAATGACATAATGGGACAATACGGATCTGTTTCATAATGATTTAATGTAAATAAATAACAGTATATAACTGAAATAATGAGGGGCCTGCTTGCTGTTTAACAGAGATTCACCACATCCATTTACAGTATTTAACATCAGTAACTATGTCAAAATATGACAGTGTGAAAGGGGGTTGCTTGTAGTGACGAACTTGCTGAGAAATATGACCTGAATCTGCAGCTCCCCCTGGGTTTATGAAGACTTTTGTAGCGAGCTGGGGCTCATTGTTTTGAACACAACCTGCTCACTGCTAGCCAAACTTTGTGCCTCTGTTGCTCAGTTAGCACACACTTGGGTTACCATCAGTGTCTCTTAATTAACCAGCAAAGTTAGAAAAGCCAATAAGGTCGTGTAAAAGCTCTTAACTTACCATTGTCCCTAAGCTGTTCCCAGGATCCCAAAGACGTGTCTTAAACAATATTCTGTCTACTGAATGATTCATATTCATTCAAAGAGGTTTAAAGCCGTTTCCCAAGTTGTGACTCTGTTTCCTAATCAAAACAAAGATGGACGCCAGCTGGCTAACGTCACCTGGATATTAAACTAGGGGGAAACAAATGTTTGTTTTTTTTAAATCATACGAAATATAATGTTATTTTCATCCAGGTGGTTTGAAGAGTATTTGGCTAACTTTAAAATACGGTCTGAACAGTGTAACGTCTTCCGGGTCTTTCAGTTATCACCGGTTAATTATCTTTCAGAGTTACCCGGATGTAGGAAGTTAGCTAGCTACTGTAGCTAGGCACCAACGGCAATTAGACGTGATTAGCGGCTAACGTTAGCAAGCTAGCTGCAGCATTTAGCAGCTACAGAGCCACATATTTCCTTCAGAAACTGGTACAAAAACATAGTTAAAAGGAGAGCGGTGTGACTTACAGTCCTCGGATGGCCAAAAACACGACTCAACGTTGTTTTGTAACTGCTGAATGTGTAGATAAACGGCTGTTTGCTAACAAGGTCGCCTAAATAACTTAGGAGTTGTCAAAGTTTTGTTTACAATGTGTTTCTGCTGCCCCCACGTGGCCAGAATCACCAGTTACACCATATCCTGTGACTTAAACTGAGAAGAAATTTCACTTATACTGACACAATTTATTATTTACTTTATGTCACACTTTGTTTATTTCCAAACAACACTACCACCTGAGTATTTAGATGGAGTGACAAATTTCTGATAGCTGTAATCTCAGTGTTTGTGTCAGGATGAAAAAGACCAAAGTGTCAACCAACACAGGCATGTGATGTATAGGCCTATAACATAGGCATGTATAGATATATTTATCATGAAACTTCAATTAATGGCCCGGGCTATTATTTGCAGAAATCACTGAAGTCAACCAGCATATATTTGGTACAGGCGTCTATGTGTAATAGGTCATTAATTCCTTTCACAAAACCGTTGCTCAGCAAAGATGGGAAATACCGTCACATTTTCAACTATGAATTATTAATTTGATCTAGATCTGACAGACAGCACATCAGAAAGATAGAGTTATGACTCTTGTTTTACAGCACCTGAGGATTATGGCACCTGGCAAAGCAACACAACGCCACTTTATCCTGTTAAAACAATACTCACGACTTTATTATTTTTACTTTTTATGAAATACATTGAATTCTTGTGATCAATGGACCCTTACAGGCTAAAGGAATATGAATAACTTATCAGGTAATGGAGGAATAGACACATATTCTGACTTAATGACCGCTTCAGAAGTAGGGAGTCACCACTTGTTTTTTCATCTCATTCTGATTTACAGTAAATCAGAACGACTTAGCACTCTGGAATTAGGTGTTTATTTGTTAAAAATATGAAGCCACACCTGTCTAGTTAATGGGACTGGGCATTTAACTGGGACTAGGCTTTCAATTTGAGTTTTACAGACAGACAGATGGATAGATAGATGCACATATTTTCAGATTTTCAAGATTTTTTATGTACAAGTTTTATACATTATGACGCAGCAGGATGCACATATTTTTTTTTTTTCTTACATACTTAGCATAATGTCCAACATTGTGGCTATACATCAGAGTGACTGTAACATATCAATAAAGTATTTCTGATTCTGATTACAATTACACTAAGGTTCTTTCTATGAGAGCTACTAGAGTCTATGATTCTTCCTGTTATAGGCCATCTGAATATATAAGTCACATTTTGTTCTGGTTAACAGCTGTCAATATTTGTGACCCTGTGTAAATACAATGGGAGCACCATCTTGTCAATAACTATTACGATAAAGTAGACTTATATGATAAATATGTTATGTATATGAGAAGTAAAACCTTTATTTCAGGTCACAGAACTTGATGGGTCACAGAAAATGGTTTAACTTTGCAAATGTGTTATTACTTTTATGATGGAAACTACTGTTTACAAATGTTGGAAACCTTTTTTCTTTTAATTCTTTGTGTGTCTCCTGTCCTGTAACCAGACAGAAGATTGCATATATACACTTCCTCTTTTAAAATACAGTGAATAAGTGACTGTTTTGAACTGGCCAGGATGTGAAGTAGCACTGAATGAATAAGATACTGTAAGGCAGAACATGGAGTATTAAAAAGGCACACACACACATAGTTTCTTAGACTAACAACTTAGCAAACGGATGAGCTGCAGCTACTGTGCCGACAGTTGGTCCATGGGGGGCGAAGAGCAGACGATCTAATCCTTGACTTGGATGACACGGTTCATGTAAAATCAAGACCCTGGTGAATTCACTGCAGCGCAGAGCACAACATTGAAAGCCATCCTCTCTCCAGTGCACACACACACACTCATGCACACACACACTTTCACAGAGCAGTAGAGAGAGGAGGAGGGGGGTGGCGGTCTTGTATCATCCTACACAATACTGATGCTGACAGCAGGAGTCTGATCAGAGATCAGCTGGGATTGAACACCTGTCATCTGTCAGAGAGCGGGCTGATCGCTGTCCAGGGTGCTGAAACACACACACACACACCTCTGTCTCTTCCTGTCTCCTTTTCTCTCTCTGATGTTGATGAATAAATCCACTGAACTTCCTCCAAATGTCCCCACAATCCTTCAGTGATTCCTCTTTCCTCTGAGCAGGAAGGTGTTAGGATAATGACCCCGCAGGAGCTATAAAACACCAAGGACTATAGGATTGGCAGTTACCCTGAACTCATGACAAAGGAGACCTCCACCTCCAGCATCCTCCTCAGATAATCAATGCCACCAGCTCAATCAGATGCAACCTACTGGCCTCTTATTGCTTCATGACTAAAATGACCCATCAAGGGAAATCAGGTATAAGAAATCACTGTAATGTCACTATATGTGCAGGGATGTACAGGCACATTGCTCTTTTTGTGGTTATAATGAATAATTCATACATTAATTAAGCCAGTGTCCTGACAGCTGGAAAAGGCTGGTAATAGTTTAACAGAATGGTTTGTTTCTGCACAGACATGAGAAGGCACTGGAGCATAGTATCCATGATTTGAATATGAGGGAGTGAACCAAACGCTTATATAACAAGTGCAAAACTCCCATTAGGGTAAGGTTGGATTTTAAATTGTATCCTTATAAATCGTAATGGTTTTCTCTTTCTCCTTTTATATGAAGGATATTAGTCCACTTTCCATCTTTGGATCAAAGGCGCATGGGAACAGCGCGTCTCCGCTGGGGTTCCCCCAACTTTTTACGCAGCAAGAACCACTGATTATCTCCCATCACGCCGTCTGACGTGAATCAAATCAAGCCACTACACACTGGGCGATTCAGTTTCACAACACACAAGCTACAACACACACGTTTCCTACCTCTGAATGTAACTTTGGCGATCCTGTCACCTCTCCCCCGGAGGTGAGCCACCGTCTTCAGGTGAACCACTAGAGCCATCATTGGTCCACACTGGTCGGGCAGGGAGTAAAAATTACTCCGACACAGATCAAACTTGAAGAGCTGTGGTGCAATCTGTGTTTAATGGTCTTCAGGTGAGCCTCTTCTTGCGGCTGGACACAAAGATCGTTTTCCATACGGGCAGCATGTAAAATTATTTGTGTTTTTTTTATGTAATAGTGAATGAATTATAAGCTCCAGTCACCATTTCCTCTCGCTCCGTGCTCCGTGGCTGTTGGGTCTGTCGCGCATCTCCGATCTGGCACTTGGTTTTACTCTGCTCGTCGCGCAGGAAGGGCGGGGGGTGTGTTTCAGCCTCGGTGAGGGGATGGTGGATGCTCTAATTGTAAAAGATCAATCCAGCTCTGGGATTTGAGGGAAATTCACTACTTCCTTTTATTCAGGGACTAAAAATCTTTACCTTAACATATTCAAATTCTCAGTCTGCAGAATGCATGCCCACTTAAGAGACTCTTTTTTGTGTTATTGTTAGGGGGGGACAGTGGCTCTTTAGGGGGACACAGCAGGTCAACAGTATATTCAACACAGAAGTGGTATATATCATCTGAAAGCTGGGAACCTAAAGTTTAATTTGAGATGCAGCTCAGCACTGTGTGGCAAGCTTTTCTAGTCATGAATCTGTTTTAGGTAGGTGCCTATTCAAACTTTAAAAGTTTAAAGACTTTAAGGCATTAGAACAGTGGTTCCCAACTGGTGAGTCGTGGTCCTTTCTGAGTGGCCCTAAATGGACTTGCAAACGTGTCAAGTTTGTTAAAAACACGCTTTATTTTAAAGTACAGTGAATTTCTGGAACAGAGCTTTTATTTTTAGGTGCTGTTTCCTGCTATAAGTAAGTTACTAAACGGCCCAGCCAATATTTGCACGTGGGGCCCATATGTCAATGGACAGGAAAATGGGCCCTGTATGGGATAGTCCACAGGTTCCACATTGGCCCTATCCCAATTGCCCAAATGGGTGAGTTTACCCAAGCAGGCCCCAGATAAGATGCCCATTTTGGGCCCATACCCACTTCATACCCAGGTAACCCTAGCATAACCTACGTTGGGCTTATTTGATTGAACCCAACCATGTGGGCAACTGGCATAGCATTATGGAACTCATGAACAATCCCATATATGGTCCATTTTTTTTAGCTCATTTACTACCCACATGGGGCCGACATACAAGCTAAATGTTGGCTGGGGGACAGCTACTTGACAGAGACAGCAAACTAGCTTGACGACATGGCCAAACACAACCATGACACTAAATGTATTAAGCTGTGTGGAGCTTGAACTAATGACTAAGGAGAAATTGGGACCCCGTGGCTGGACCAGTTGGGAACCACTGGCCTAGAACATGATGATGGAAGTATATGACTGTCAATCCCAAACTCAATTATGTCTTATAAGTTGTTGCAGCAATTTTGGGGATTGATACCACAGATTTGGCGCTAAATTTTAGCATTTTTTACCAGTCGTGAATTGATAAAAAAAAGTTCAAAAATCCCTCCACAATGCCATATTACGACACAAGTCGATCCATGCTGTGATTTGGTTTCAAAAAAACTTTTGCCATGTGGATGTTTCTGTGAGAATTGCATTTTTTTGGCAATAGGACGGTGAGCCCACCTGTTTTGGAAACTGTTGAGAAACCCCCTTATTGTCAATATACCTATGAAGGTCTCTGGTGTCTGATTGTAAAGTTTAATGAGGCTATGATTAGAGGTCACAATAGGTCATTTAATATAGTGATGTCTTACCATAGTGAAATGGCTACTATGAGGACTAACATCCATCCATCCATCCATTTTCTAACCGCTTCTCCTCTTAAGGGTCGTGGGGGGGCTGGAGCCTATCCCAGCTGACATTGGGCGAGAGGCAGGGTACACCCTGGACAGGTTGCCAGACTATCGCAGGGCAGGACTAACATCATGACTCATTAAAAAAAAAATGGGCTCATTAAATCCACAGGCTCAGCTTTCTGGTCGTACCCAATTTGTTACCTGTAAAGGGACCCAAGTATGCAGAAATATTTAAATTTAGCTCTAATGAAAGTTGAGTCTGGAAGACAATACTTTTCATGCTTAAGCTGTTATTTTTCTCTCTCACCCTACCATTTACTCCTTGCACACATACTCACTCACTATCTCTAGCTGTCAGTGGAGTCATCAGCTGTTCTACAGCTGATTCACAACCAGCCAATAGCACAGAGACACACCTTCCCCATTAGCCTCATCATTTTACTGCTTCACTTTTGAATATGATTCTTTTTGTGGTTGTTTCATGCTCCAGCCATGCGCACTCTCCACCTCCCCATCACCCCCTAGTCTTTTCGGATTCATCAGCCTCATTTGCCTCATCATCCATCAGCCTAAGAGTAATCAACCACCACCTCCTCCACCAGTGTCTGGACTCCATGGGGGGATTTATCCTGCAGCCATTCAGATCAGAAATCAGAAAAAAAATCTCCCTCTGGTGTCCAAGTGCCAAAGACTTTTGTAAAATCTCAATCAGCTCAAATCATCTGTTAATCTGTGCACTCATATTCCGTATCACGTATTACCCTTGCCTTAACTTCAACTTCAACTATATTTTGTCTTTATAGGGCAATTAGTTGCACAGTAAGTAAAAAAAACATACAGAAAAAGACACAAGAGATCACATAAGAATATAAATACTCACCAATTGTGGGGAAGAGGGGGAAACCACATACAGTGATCTGAAACAACAGTGGTCATCAGCAACAACCATCAGTCAACATCACCATCACCATCACACGATCGTAGCAGGACTAACAACCAGCCAAAAGAGTAGCCTCAGTACTAAGTATGACTCTTCACTGCTTTGCATTCAAAAGAGAAATGGCAGTAGAAATGAAAGGGTGCTTGTATATGTTGCTCTGAACCGGAGGAAATCAGAGCTGAGAGCCAGAAGGCAAAAACTGGAACTCGGAGAAGAGCTGTCGGAAAGGATGGCTTTAGCCTTCCTTACTATACGTTCATGAAACAGGACAGATAACGCACTCTGCTGAACTCCCAAGTTCTTGCTACTCGTTTTCACAATGCTACTCAGTGCATTTTTGGACCGAATGTTGAGAGTCCAAAACCAGCAGAGAAGAGAAAAGGTCAAGACAAACTCAATATATTTATTCTTCTGTCTCTCCTGATTGTAATACAATGGCCAAAAATTACATCTTTTGCCAACTGCATGCCAAAAGCTGCATGTTTGTGCCCAAACTGAATGGGATATGCATAAAATGGGCATGTAAAGAGAAGACTCGTGGGCACCCATAGAACCCACTTTCATTCAGATATCTTGAGATGAGAGTTTCAAGGGACCCCTGTGAAAATGGCCATGCCAGTTTTTCCCCTCGGCAAATAATAACTTTGGATCCTTACTTACCCTTCCCAAAAAAGTTAGCACGATGTGGTTGGTACCTAAAGATTCCTTCGGCCTTCTACTGTAGTTTCTTAACCTCCCAAGACCCAAACTTTTTTTTTAGAATGTATCTTTTTTTCCTAGCTATTTGGGATTAGTAGGACCGTAGAACATAAAGTCCCAGTGTCCTCAAAGGAGACAACAATAAAGCAGTCCCAATGTCTAAAAGTCTACAAACAGGTACTTTCTAATTAACAGCATCTTAGCTTGTTACCATTGTATATCATACAACCAGTGTTTTTAGTCATAAAGAAACAAGTTTCAACCATAAAATCTGATCAGGCTTTGGACCTTGTCCACTCTTGTGTCGGGGTCGGCTGCAGACTGACTTGGCACAGATGGTCGCCATCTTGTTTTTACACGTATCAGAGTATTATGCTCTTACTACCACTAGATGGCACAAAAAGGTGTCCACAAATGAGGTAAACAGGTCTACATTAAGCAGAATTAAGTATAAGGTCCAGAAAACCCAAAATGTGATGTCCTCATATGAGGACGCAGGGTCTCAGGAGGCTTCATAGCTTAGCCTGCTACAGCCTCTTAAAAACAATAATGTTGGCTGAGATCGCCAATGGTCCTGCAGGTTTCTTGGGGCTTTAAAAAGACAGATATCTTTCAGTATAGTCACAAAGGATCATCTATTCCAACAAGTTACAGTCTGTAATTTTTATTTTTTTGTAGAACAGGGATTTAAATATGTTACTAAATACAGTTTGAATGGTAATGGACTTTTAGTGCTTGTAATACTCCGTGGTATGTCTCCATTAATACTGCTATAAAGATCTAGAATATACCATGACCTTAAGATAGCTTTCAGTATCGCAGGATTAAATTTTATTCTGTTGGACAGATGCTGAGAAAAATACAGTTGCCAGGCAACTCCTTCCCCCCCTTACTATGGATGACTTAAGGTCAGGGGTCAAATGAGCTTTGCCAGTTGGTCCCTGTCGGACGCTGGGCAGCGGTCCGTCTCTCTGCTCAACAGAAACCACAGTTTACCTGCTGGCTGTAGCCCATGTATCTGTAACAAAGAGCGACCAGCAGGTAGACAGCTGTGCCAAGAGTTTTCAAAACAGAGTCCAGGTACCTGCCAGGGTCCGGGAGGAAGATGAAGAATAATTCAGTGGCTTCACCAGATGTTACCAGCACCTTTCCAGAGCACTACTGCATGGCCAATGTTTGGCGTCATCTGTGGGGAGCGCTTAACATAAAACCTCTTGACAACACATGGCCAAGCCTACATGTTCAGATAATACTGACTGTCACTGAGGAAGATCTTGTAGAAAGAAAAGAGAAATTAGCTATTTGTTTTGCAGCCTGCAGTGTGCAGCGCTCCTCTGTGACCTTCAGTATTGAATATCACCTCATTGCATCTAACAAGTAAACTGTGCTGGGAGTTTATTCAGAAATGCCTCTATTAGGCAGTTGCACTGATGGCAGCAGGGACCCTTCTGACAGCTCTGTGATGTTTCCCAGCAGGCAGAGGGACACAATCAGGCCAACAGCAGCTCATTGGTCCTGTTGAGATATGGATCTGCCTGTCAGATAGGACTCAAATCATCTGCTCACACAAAAATACATATATTGTGTGACAAAATAGTGCAGTCTGACACTTTGACATGTGTATTCAGCAACTGTGTCACTGTGGTTTCTAGTAGTTTGCCCTCCCTGAGTGACAAGAGAAAATACAGCACAGTATAACACAATACTCGCCTCACAGCATGAGGGTTCCTGGTTCGAAGCCAGGGTGGGGGAGCCCTTCTGTACGGAGTTTGCATATTCTCCCTGTGTTAGCGTAAGTTTTCTCCGGGTGCTCCGGTTTTCTCCAAGACATGCAGGTTAATTGGTGACTCTAAATTGCCCGTAGGTGTGAATGCAAACGTGATTGGTTGTCTGTCTCTGTGATAGTCGACCTGTCCAGGTTGTACCCCGCCTCTCGCCCAGTGTCAGCTGGGATAGGCTCCAGCCCCCCACGACCCCCAGCAGGATGAACCGTTATGGAAAATAAATAAATGAAAGAATGTACCTAATAAATTGGCAACTGAGTGCACACATATAAAGAGAGCTAAGGACCACTTTTCCCTCAGAGCTTGTTGTTTCTGTTTGCAGAACCACCCTATTTTTAGTCACTGTCTCTGAGACAGCTAATTAGGCGTTTTTTCTTTCTCTCGACTCTCCCAGAAAGTAATGGATACATAGAGACAGTGGTGGAATAAGTAGCTACTTCAGTGATTCATCATCTCTGTATATGAGATGCCCCAAAGGAGTAGCACCAGGGGACGTGACAGACTGCATGTTTGTTCAAGAAGTATAACTTGTGTCTTAAACACGATAAGATGTTGGCCAGAAAAATGTAAAACTGTCACTATACATAAATGACAAAAGACATAAAGTAAAACTGCTGATACACTGGGACACTATGTTCATATAAGCTCAGGTGGACATGCAGTACAGTTTGATACAGTACATCAACAGAGGTAGACTGTTTCATCACAAGCTTCCTGTCACCTCACTCAGGAGAGCTATGGCAGGACCTGACATAAATAACCTCAGGCATGCGTGTAACAAGATGCGACACCTTGTATACACTATACTGAGGTGGATGGAGCGTGTGTGTGTGTGTGTGTGTGTGTGTGTGTGTGTGTGAATGAGTGACAGTGTCTGTGCAAAATTGCAGGTTTGCAGGGAGTGAGTGAAAGAGGCAATTATCTGCTTTGATAAGATTTTTTTTAGTTCAAAAGTGTATTCTGTTTTGTGCTGACTCATGCACTATTGCGAGACGCTGCAGTGGTGTGTGTGTGTGTGTGTGTGTGAGAGAGAGAGACAGAGAGAGGGGCTACGAGAGCCTCAGTCAGCCCCGGTAATGAGTTTATGATGTTATGGTTTTAAGGGCAGAGGTAACATAAAAAAGACAAACTGCAATTACTTTACTGGCCCCCAGGGGCCACGAAGGTGACCACTGACACATGTATTGATTTTATGGCAATTCTGGCCCCTTTTTTGAGTAACAAATACAGAAAAACAGCCTGAGGAGTCGGAGTTGTCCACAGTACTTTATTTCACCGAGCAGCTACTGTGTGGTTAAAACCTGGCTGTTATATTTAGGCCATAACTCTGGCTTTTCGCCAATCATGAATTCATTCATGAATAAGTGAGGGTTGAAATGTTTTCCTAGTGTTGGTGAAGGCTGTGGCCAACAGGGGGAGATGTTGGACTGGAGTTAAACCACCTACAGATGAGTGAATTTGTTGCTTGATGTCTCTCGATGAGCCCACACAGACACCGACCTTGACTTGACAGATAGATTCATTAATAATAAAAAGACAGTCACTTACAGCAGCATGTTTATTCCAGTTCTTTCACTATGAATGAATGAATGAAAACGTTACTGATAGATGAACCTCTGAGCTATGAAGACGCTGTGACAGGAGAATGGATTCAGTAATTATCCATCTGTCACATTGCTGCTGCTCCTGTGGAATATGTGCTGTTATAACAAAAAGGTCAAGAGGTTTTACAGCAAAGTCCAGATGATCTCTGGGAAACACGAAGAGCTCGCACACTCAAAAAGTGCAGCTGAAGGTGATTAATGAGGCAGCAAATCCTCAGACAGTAGGCTGATAGTAACCACGGGAAAAGTAAGGAGGATAAAAAGGGAGCAGTAGTGTTTCCTGGATGTTTTAATTTAAAGTTTTACAGCATTTAATTAAGACTACTTTACAGAATTATAGTGGATTTAAAACCATGTAGCATCACTAATATTTATCATTAACAGGAGCAGAGCCTCATATTCAATATCTACAGCGTGTGAACTGTTCTGAGCCTCACAGCAGGAAGTCATACGAAGACAAATGTATTAACAGAGACCACTGCAAGGGTTTGAATGGAAGGATGAGGGTCAGGGGATGAATGGATGAGGGCTAGTGGGATGAAGTGATGGGGAGATAAAGGTGTAGGAGGTTTGGGATGAAAGGATTAGGGTATTGAGGGTGAGAGATGGAAGGATGAGGGTTGAAGAGTAAGAGATGAATGGATGAGGGTAGAGGGATGAAGGGTGAGGGATGAGTGGATGAATGTTGAGGGATGAAATGATGAGGCTCAAGAAGGAATGAAGAGATGAAGGATAATGGTTGAGGAGATTGGGGATGAAGGGATTAGGGTGTGAAGGGTGAGGGATGAATGGATGAGGGTGGAGGCATGAAGACATGAGGAGATGAAGGGTGAGGGATGAGTGTTGAGGAATGAAAGGATGAGAGTTAAGGGATGAATGGATGAGGGCTAGATGAATAAGGGATGGGGGGATAAAGGTTGAGGAGACTGGGGATAAAGAGATTAAGGTATGGAGGGTGAGGGATGAAAGGATGATGGTAAAGGGACGAAGGTGGGGGTTGGGGGATAAAAGGATGAGGGGATAAAGGGTGAGAAACAAATGGATGAGTGTTGAGGGGGTGAGGGATGAATTGATCAGGTTCAAGGGGCGAAGGGTAAGAGTCGAGGGATAAAGAGATGAGGGGATGAAGGGTGAGGGATGAGTGTTGAGGGATGAAAGGATGAGGGAATAAAGGGTGGGGGACAAGAGGATTAGTGCTGAGGGATGAAGGGATGAGGGGATAAAGAGAGAGATAAAGGGATGAGGGACAAAAGGATGGAGATGAAGGGTGAGGGGTGGGTGGATAAGGGTCGAGGGATGAAAGGATGAGGGAATGAAGGGTGGGGGGATAAGAGGATTAGTGTTGAGGGATGAAGGGATGAGGGGATGAAGAGTGAGAGATAAAGGGACGAGGTAGAGGGACAAAAGGATGGAGATGAAAGGTGAGGTGAATTGAAAGGATGAGGGGGTAATAGATGAATGAATGAGGGCTGAGTGGTGAAGGGATGACGGGTGATGGAAGAACTGATGAAAGTTGAGGGATGAAGAGATGAGGGGATGAAGGCTGAGGAGGGGACTAGATATGGGTAGAGAGATGAAGGGATGAGTGGAGAAATGCTGGTCATGGACAGATGGATGGACGCATGTGATGAGTGTCAGCTGAAGGTGGGAACATGGGAGGAAGACAATGGATCAGGTGTAGCTGAGGTGTGTGTGAGGCGTGGTCTCTGCTCCTGAACCTTGTCATAAACTCCATCAGGTAACAGACAGACTGACTGTAGCAGTCACACACCACCACTCCACACACACACACACACACACAGAGCATGTCAGATGAAACTATAACTCCACTGCTGCTACTGGAAAACATCAGCTGTAATCAAATCTTCTCTTTACTGCACACAGGCTTTGCTATATGTAAAATGTGGCGTGTTGCTCCATCTAGTGGTTAACTGACCTCTTTGGAAAATGGATGTAATGCACACGCAGATTACATCATTCATCAGAGTGTTGGCCTGCAGTCCTGTCCTCTCACACCTGGAGAAGGGATGGTGTCATGGAAACGTCTGATCTTAAAGTGGTCCAGGTTGCAGGAACGAGACTGGAACAAGACAGGTGGAACTTAACTGCTGGCATAAAGTTTTTTTTTAAGATAAATTACTATGCAAACTTTAACAATAACATTCTTATTGATTTAAGAAGACAAATAAACAGGTTCAAACATTTAAGGGAATCTGGAGGAGTAGGTGTGGTTTGTACTAAAAAATGAAAAGCAGTAGTGGACAGCGTGTACAAAACCTCAGCTCTGAATTATTCTGGCACTAATCAGTGGCTTACACCCTGCAGTCTTTTTTTCCCTCCCTCCACCTGCTACCAGACCTTCACATTTTGGGTGAAATCAGCGGTGCACCCTGAAGAGGGAGACATTTATCAGTTTTATTTTACTTGATCAAAAAGTCAAAGACACCCTGCTGCAGCCTGCAGGCGCGTTTATAGATGTGAGCAGTAAAGGTTATACAGCTGGAGGGTAAAAACGCAGAGAATAAATTAAAATGATGGGAACCTGTAAGTCTTTAAATACTTAGAAAGTGCTCTGTTTAAAAGCCCACTTCACATTGTGTCATCTCTTTCAAATCAAAACCGTCTGGGTGTGATTGTAATTATTAACTTTTCTATTAAGTTTTCTGCTGACACAAAGAAGCGCAGAGTTCACGGCGCAAAGCAGCAGTCCCATCGGAGGAGGAGGAGGAGGAGGAGGGGAGGGCCGGTGTGTCCCAGCCCTCTGCATCCAGCTGGTGCGTCGCTCCTCAGCAGTAGCGCGCCACACTCACTATGGCTTTAGCCGCAAGCAGGACGCTCTTGGCGCTATTCGTTACGTTTTGCGCACCAGGATGCGGATGGACAGGTAAAAAAAATGTGTTTACTTTGTCCCTGAGCAGGTGCACGTTTTGCACTCGTGTGTTTTGCGCTTTGGGAGTTGTTGGGGCACTGTTGCTTTCTCCTGTGGTAGTTTAATGGCTCCACTTTTATTGATCAGACAGTGGTTGCAATGTGCGCATTTTAGTGCGTTGACATCAGAATCTTAATGCAGTTATTTTTCCAAAAGCTGCAAACCACTTGCATGCCTGTTTGCGTGCCTGTGCATTCCCCCAGTTGCTGCAAAAGTCATTTTTTATGAAAACAAAATTGATTAATTGCAGCCATTTAAAGAGCATCGCAATATTTAATTAGGAGTTTACAGTTTTATTTATCATTTGCAGTTGTGAAAATAAAGTTGAAGTGAGCCATTGCAGCAGATACAGGCTGTGACAGTGTGCACTGTTGTTACTTTATGGGAGGAAAATATGATGCTGGCGTCTCAGCAGCAGTCATGGAACAACTTCTTACCTCATACAGTAGGCACATGCTGGAGGAGCTGTGATAAAGTTGATAAATATCAGTCTGCATCATTGTGTTTTCTTCTGAAGGGTATCAGGCCAAAGTGATGACTAATCTGGCTGGTGCTGGTGATAAATGACCGGCCTGTGTAGCTCAGGAGAATAGTCGTGGTGGGTTTTCTTTCTGTACTCTTCCTCTGGACAGAGCTGCTTTGCTGCATGCTTTAATAGTCATATCCATCATCAGCTATTAGACAGGAATGGGTGAAATGCTCCTCAGTGAAATGATTCAAAATGCTTTTTTTTTAACCCACAAGGAAATTTAGTTTTCATTTTTTAAATTTATTTGACTTTTTAATCCACGTCTGCTGGGTGATCTGTCAAATAGATGTAGCAGTTTCTGACAGGCTCACAGACCGCAGCACACATGTTTTTTAAAGTTTCTTGAGCGCTGTTTGTAAAATCAAATCTCAGGGAGAGAAGCCCAAATCCTCCAGACAGTCAAAACATCCAAAATATCAAAAGTGCCATAAAGCCTGATGAGTTTCGGAGTAAGCTAAACCTTATGGCTGAGTTTAAAGGCACGTCACAGCCAGACTTTCTTTTTTCTCCCCTTTTTCTCCTACACACTCAGTCCACTTATACTGTCAGTTGATCTGCAAAGTTTCTTTATGCCTCCTACTCAACTGCAAGCACTTAGCGCATGAGGTCATCGCTTTCTCTGAATATCGGCAGCTGCTATTTGTTGTGGTCTTTTCCTCTCAGTCGTTCCCTTTTCCATCTTTTGGGAGGTATTTGCAGAGCACTTTTTCTGCGACACCCCGCCTCACATTTATCTACTTATATACATTCACACCTGGGAGCTACTTAATGCAACCACAGTTCACTGCTGCGGGCCGCTGAGCAGCTCCACCGCAGCAGCTTGGAGTTAAATGCCTTCCTCTCGGGCATTCTGACAGTAGTTGTTAAGGCAGAGGGGAGTGTTACTCATTAACTTTCTCCACTCGCATGTCATCAGCTTGTCAGTCTAAAATTCTTCACAACAGTGGATGAAATTGGGCCCTTGGGAATATCTAGACACCTAGGCGGGAGCCGCGCAAATAGAGAGAACAGAAACATAGTGTATTTGGATAATAAATAATGTCAACTTCTTCCATGCAGCCGCAGTCCATCAACTCCTGGAAAGTGTAGAGTGTAGAGAGTAATTGGGGCAGAGAGTGAGGGGGAAAGAGGGAATCATGTCTTTGCAAGCCAGTGGAATTTAATTTCTCTGCTCCACTTAACATGCTGGAATTCAGCAGGAGTGACAGATCTCACCGAAAACTCTCAGAATCAGGAATTTCATAACGTGAACTTATTGGTAGTGGGAAAATATGACACAAGGAAGCAGAAGCAGATCTAATATTTCTAATATTTTCCACAGTACTGGGTACGACTGATCACCTGACTTAGCCTGACCCAGCACCTCCACCCACCTGTGCCTGTCAGACCTGCCAGCAATGACATATCTAGTGTCATGATGTCATCTCTAGGCGTTGTTCCAGTTGTTTAAATAAGTACCACCTGGGCCACGAGCACACCTGTCATAGCACAGTAGACGTCAGCGTGCTAAGTGTGTTTCAGTGTGAGATGTCAGTCTCTATTAGCGACAGGATATTTGAATCATCTGAGAAGTCTGTTAGTTCGAGCTTTTGACCACCAACACTGAAATGCAAAGTACGTTTTCAGACTGTAATTGCATGGGCCAGCTTCTGTTGCTGAACGCCACATGTCATAAACGTCACATATGTATGCATGCAACCCTCCCAACCTAAACAATTACTCACGTCAGGTTGTTGCTTTGAATAAAATATGTTCTTAGTCACATTCCACTTTGAAATAGGCTTAACTCCTGACAATAAAATGACAGCATCCAGTCTGACAGTGCGGTGATTGATGTGCCGGTGTGAGGAGGGCAACAGCCATACATGGTCATGGTCTCTGTCCGCTCTGTCGGCTTTGAGTTGATTACTGGGGAGAGTGTGTTGAGGGTCAGAGGTGAAAGAAGTTAAAAGCTGGAAGTACGAAGAATTCTGTCGCCCCTGGCAAGATTAGACCCAAGCCCCCCCACCCAGGTAGATCTATGTTCTTAGAGGCAGCTCAGATGTGTTTTTAAATGTACTCCAGTCCCATAGGTTTGCTTTGATCTGAAGAGCAAAACACAAAACAGGAGCTGGTCTTTTAAAGGGCTAGTTCAACATTTTGGGACACGTGCGTATTAGCTTTTTGATAAAATCAATACCACTCTCACATCTGTCAGGCTCTTATCGTTCGCTGTTCGTATTTATACCTTCAAAAAGTAACAACCTATAGTTGGTATATAACTGACATAACTGTGACCCAGGGTGGTGTGATCATCTGCCATCATATTACAGCAGCAAAGGAGGAAGTCAGTTGGCGTAGTATATAGAGCAACAAACAAAGTCCTATCAACCTGGTTTCACTCCGAAGTAGTAGAAATCCAGACAGTGACGAAAAAAGTCGTCCTTTAACGTTGGCATAATACACGGCCGGTTGCTGTTATAGTCTAAAGGCGCTTGGAAGCGTCAAAACGCGGCTGGACAAGAACGAAAGTTAGGGTGGCAAAAGTCCGACTGGGGGGGAGCTGTGGTGGATGAGCCCATTAACCTTAAAGAGCTGTGCTTACATCCTGTAAGATAGTAAAGCCAATCCCTGTGGTTTTTCCTAAACCCAACGAGGTCTTTTGTTGTTGGAGGAACAAAAAACGTCAATTCACGGTGTTGTGCTGACATAGTGCATTTATTTTGAAAGAGTCTGCATGTAAACGGTAAATTTCCTGTGAAAACGAACGTGTATTTTAAAATAAGTCAATGCATGTAACAGGCAGAATTTGACACAGCATCCCAGCATGTCAATAACCAACGCACCCAGGGTACCTTTCACGTCGTATCTGGACGTGGAAATTCCATGACCAAATGTCAAGGTTGTAGTGAGAATGTGTTGTTCCTATGATGAAGACATAATCTGGCCTTCTGTCTTAATCTGGCTCTGATTGGCTTACCCTGACTATGTTATCCTAACCCTCACCAAACTCATTCCTCTTGCCTACCATGACCAATCCATTCTACGAAGGCAACCAATACTAGCCAACTGGAGAGAGAATAGGATGGGTCATACCTTCTAGAAAACACAAATTTGCACCCAGGAGAACAGAGTTTGTGTCCATGACATGAATGTATAAAGAGAACTGGATACAGCTCTGAAGGCGGTTCCCTGTTTAATCCCATGAAAGCTTCTTTGTGGTGCATGAATGCCCAAAAAGTTCAACCTCCTGTGTATAAAATTACCTGGATCATCTTCTTCATTATGGTGCCCATAGAGGAGGCACACTCAAGATTTCGCCAGCTGTGTTGGCTAACTTCTTGTTTAGCACGTCACTAATTTGAATGGAGATAAACTGATATAATCATGTGGCTCATCTAGACTTTCCAAATGTTATTAGACTGAATGGATCAGATTCTGATAGTGAAACAAATGCTGTGACACTCAAAAAAAATCATTGACTGATTTACAGACATCTCTTTCACAATGTAAGTCTATAGAAAAAGTCTTTTTGGGCACCATAGCATCACATAATGGACCCAGAAGTCTTAATTCCACAGTTATTTTAAGTTAGGTACGTGCACAACATTGCATTATCACGTCACATTAAGCTAGCATAATTCTTTTCCTAAACCTAACCTAACTGGTAGGGGCACTAATTCCTAAGATATCAAATGAACCGTTACATGAGGATACGTTGCATCTGTACACCAAACAGATGCACCCGTGAGATCCTTAGCTTAGCTTAGCATAAACAGCCTGCTCGTTCTGAAGATATAGTAATCTGATGACAAGCACCTTGAAATCAGTTTTGCTATTTACCTTATCTTTAAGGTACGCTAACTGTCTCTTGGGTGGGTCTACAGTAGTTTCACTTTGAATGGGCAGATGTTAGGGTGATGTTGATCTTCTATGTAACTCTCAGCGAGAAAGCAGATGAGCATATTTCCCAAAATGTTGAACTATCCCTTTAATAGCTCAGTTTACCTAAACCACGTCCACACCCAAAAACAAATAAACAATTACATCCCCTGCCCCAGCCACGGAGATAGTTAGTTTGGCTTTTATTTGCCTGTTGTTTTTTCACATATCTGTGTATGACTATTTTGAATCTGCCCCAAAATGATGAAGTTGAATGGAATTCTGTTTGTGGGGCTCAAAACATAAAGAAAACACATTAATAAATAACATGTCTTTCCAGAAACTGTGACTCATGATAATCCGCAGAACATGCTGTCAACAAGTTTCATGGGACCGTTTCTTTAGCAGAAAATATTTCCACTGAAAACTATTGACAGTGAGGTCTGTGTAATGTCCAGCGTGACATTGTTTCTGGAAAAGATACTTTGTTGTTGAATGTTTTCAGTGTTGTGAGCACCACAAATTCAATTCTACTCAGAGACAGAGATTTAAAAAAAATGTGGGCAAATAAAACCAAAACAATCTGCGTGACTGACCAGTGTTAGGTGAGAATGATTTGTTTATTTACTTGGTAATTTGGGTGAACTAGTCCTTTAAATCAATTTCATGGGTTGATGATGGATTTTATGGCTCAATCTGACCAATCGGACTTTAGGTTTGTTTGTTTTTGCTTGATCTAACAGCCACTTACAACACAATTTAATACATAAAATAAGACTTTTCATGTTCATGTTATCACTATATATGACTAATGCTTCAGTCACATGGCATCAGTTAGACGGACAGCACCTACTCGACGGCAAAGGAAAGACAAACAACCAGTCCGATGAAATGGCAGGACAGCAGAATGAAACATGCACGACAATATGTTACAATTGTGATGCCGTTTACACTGTTAACAAAGAATGTTTTAAGATGACATACAGCAAAGGGCTGCAGGTTGGAATTGAGTCTGCGGCTGCTGCGGCAAGTACATAGCCTTTGTACGTGGGGCACCTGCGCCATTAAGTGAGCCACTTAGCAACCTTGTTTGTCTAGTTTTTTGTGTCATTCTAGTCATGTCCATGTTTTCCTCCTGTGTGAGGAAGCCACGCAACATCTGGTTGTAAATTCCGTTGTGGAGGACTGCAAAAAGTTAAGGTATTTTAACTTTGGATGGCAGTGGTGTCTGCCATCTCCCGTTACTATTGCCGGTATACTCTGATGGCCACACCTACACTCTGATTGCCACCGTCCTGCTCTCGTCCACTAAAATAATGCCAGATGTCATCAACAAACATCAAGAAGGCCCTGCAAAGAAACTCTGCACAGACATCTTTGAGGTTCTATTCATGTCTGTAGAATGTTTGTTGTGTTGCAATGATTAGGGTATCAGAGGTGGCTGTGGCTCAGAGGGTAGAGCGGGTCGTCAACTAATCGGAAGATCTGAGGTTGATCCGCGGCTCCTCCAGTCCGCATGTTGAAGTATCCTTGAGCAAGATACTGAACCCCAAATTGCTCCCAATGGCTGTTCCATCGGTGTGCGAGTGTGTTAATAACTGAGTAGCATGCGGCACCTTGTATTGTAGCCTCAGCCACCAGTGTGTGAATGTGTGAATGTGACATGTAGTGTAAAAAGCGCTTTGAGTGGTTGGAGGACAGGCCTTACACAAGTGCAGGTGCAGGTCCACTGGGGGAAAAAAATAGGAAAGTGGAAACTTTTTGGTCACTTGCCTCTATCACCCCATTACAGCGAAAAGACACCTCAGTCAGTGCCCGCATGTCTTTGTTGCCTCCATGACAACTAATTATATCTAAACAGCTACTGATTTACATGACACTGATCTCAACACTGCATCACCTAACCTCTGATGAGTCTCCGCTACCTTGTAAACCCCTCCACACATATGTCCTGCTGCACACACTCAGCTTCACTGGTGATCCTGGTTACTGATGGGAGTTTGAGGACAGTTATTACGGGTTAATGGCAAACTCATTAGGGGTGAGTGGGGGGTCAGCGTCTGTGATTTTGTGTGCGAGGTGAGAAGGTGCTCTTATAAAAGTGGAGCACATTGCAGGTGCAGAAGGGCAAGTATTTTCTAGAACAGTTTAACAGCAGTCCTTTGACCCCGGGGCTTACCTGCATATGTTCCTCGTACCAAACTACACATGCACATACACGTGTGTCTGTCTGTGAAACACACACACACACACACACACACACACACACACACACACACACACACAAACATTTTGATCGAAAAAAGACAGTGACATAATGGCCCTCAGGCCCTGCCCTCATTCTTCACATACTTAATACTTTCCACTGTCTAACTTAATCACACTCTCACTGTCTGTCTGTCTTTTAAGTGTTATATTATTGCCCCGGTTTCCCATGGCAACGCACCGAAACCAAGCCTCCCTCCGTAACATTATGATGTTACAACCACTCAGTTGCTTAACTGCTTCCCAAACTGTTTATTCTTGGATGGCAATCATGCATCTGCTGCGCTCGAAGGAGTCTTGATTTAATCAGAAATATCTGGTTTGCCCTTGGATCATAAATTTCCAAAGAGGCCAAATCACAGAATGATGTCTGGACAGAGGAGCAGATCCCTTCCTACGTAATACACGGCCTTATTGGAAACAGGGGGGCGAGTGATTGAAGTGCGTCCAGACTTGTGTCAATGGAGTCTGCCACGAACAGCTGATAAAATTGACTCCACTGTAACCCTGCATTAATGAGGATATAATGAGGAGAGATTGTGTTTTGTTTTGGGAAAACGCTCTCACACTCCTTCACGCACCGAGGCACAATGTGATGCAAGTCTATGGCCGAGGGTCTGTGCTTTCTAGAGTCTGCAGAAACAGCAAGGTGACAATCTTTCAGCACGTAGTAAAACTCACAGAGACAACATTGCAGGCCTCCGAAGAGCTGCAGCCCTCTGTAAACCGCAGCGCACGAGGCCTGAGTGGCAATTACTTCTTAATGTGAAAAATAAAAGTGCAGATCCAGCTGGGCGCACACCTGCAGACAACAAGAATTCAAAGCGATGAAGTGATTTTGTGAGGATGCTAAACTGAAACGGCTGCTGTAAACCTTTGGGGAGCAAAGACAGTCGTAAGAACCAGCTGTTTATGATATGGACAGACAATACTGACGATTATATGTGACAGCGATGAATGACCAGCATGCTAATAAACCCTGTTCTACTTTGTTTAAGCAGATCCCCCATTTAGCCAACGCTTGATAGTTAATATTTGGATCTTGAGATTTCAACTTGCTATAATCAACATTTTGATGACATAGAGAATTATCACCAGACTCTGCAGCTCAGCTCAGCTCTTTGGACCATTTTACCGTAGCATCCTTCAGTTTATTGTTTTGGTTTTATGGCCCACAGCTTTACGGTTTTGGTTCACCCTCATTGCTCTCATCAGCACCTTTTCCAGCTGCAGCAGGCAGCTGTTTTCAGCAAAAAAGAAAGCTTTGATAACCTGCCGGTGCGCTATCTTTCCAGCTCAAAAAAAAACACAGACACACAAGTTGGCCATTTCACTGCTGAAGAGTCAGATATTTTCCTATTTTCCTCAACAGTAGGTGGGGATCAAAACACAGAGCTAAAATTAGAAAAAATATTGGACATATATTCATCAGGTGGACCGAAACACAGCTCTAAAGGGATGCTAACACAACCTTGCAGGCTATTTGCTGGCTGAGTTAAAGAAGCTCTATACAATATTCAGATTGTATCTATGATGCAGAGGTTGTCTACACGTGGTTCTCAACATGGCGGTGGCTGAGCTGGCAGCTAGGAGATAACGATGCCAGCAGCACAAACAGTGATAACAACGGTGCTGACACAGCTAAAGGTGTTAAGCTATGGATGCATAAAGAGAACTGGATACAATGTTGGAGGCAGAACCCTGTTCATTCCTATGAAAGTCGCTCTGTGACGCACAAAGCCAAAATAGCCTGATACCTATGCTATAAAAATTGCCTGAACCCCGATATAAAATGAGTAATTTTGCAGGTGTTGTGACACTTGAATAAAAAAATTATCCACTGATTTACACGTGTCTCTTACACAATGTACATGACAGACCCAGAAGTTGTAATTCCACATTTGACCACTACGTTAAATTGTTTTTAAAGCCTGGTGCTGTTTCTAGAGGGAAATAGAGGACAATTTATTTTTCCTATGATGGTGAAGGAATGTCCCACCCCACCCACACATTCTTACCCTAACCCTCACTCCGCTTACCTAAACCCAACCAACCCAGTCAATGAAGGTGACGAGTACTAGCCAATCAGAGGGAGAGAAAGGACTGGAGGGTGGGCGCTTCGCTTCCCTGACGACGCATTTTTATCAGATCTGACAACAGAGGGCGTCTTACTGCTTCGTTCTGATTTTTGATAGAGAGCAGGAGAAGCAGTCATGCTGTGCATGATGAGAGTGTTGCTGTGAGTTTGGAGGAGAGGTTGCATTCACCGGTCTGTATTTGCCCAAAGACTGGATTAAACTTTATGCAAGCAGGTCCGTCCCGTGGCAATGCGGGTGGCTCACAAAACTTGGACCCAGCTGTCAAACTAGGTCATGTAGTTCTAAAATGAAACAAGATTCAGCAGTGGTATCGTCTATTTTTTGCTTCAAATGTTTTTCAGAAATAGATTTTAATGGATTGTTTGGACGACATAACAAAGTTTGCCGCCATGTTGTTTACGAATTGAAATGGAGAGCAGCCCAACTAGCAGCTAGTTGAGTGCAGCAGCACTTCCCCAACATCCTCACCAGATCTGGTGGAAATGTACCATAACTACCGTATAAGTGCAGTGGAAAGAAGCAGCAATCAGCTAGCCAGTGAGATACACACACAGGACTCACGTGCAAAAACATGCAGCTGGACCGTCGACCACAACAAAGAACAGAGACGTTTGGATTACAAACCGCACAAAGGAAGTGTGACTTTATTCTCTGTTCAGGATGCCATGACTCCACTATATCTTTACATAGCAAATGGTTGTCAGCTGCTATATTAAAGGTGTCTGAATATTGTATGAAGCTCCTTTAACAAAAAACTTTGCGAACATGTTTGCTGGAAATGAAACACAGCATTAGTTCAAACAGAGCAGTAAACTCTGTCTCTGATTCAGTATCACTGGCTTGTTTGCAGCTGTGTGGCTCGTAACATCCAATCAGGTTTATTCAGAACAGATTAGAACCTGTCACTTAATCATTGTTACAGTTACGGGTAGTTATGCCAACGTTGTTTGCTGCCGCAGCTCCCTGGACCACCCTCAGTTTTTCCCTGCGGTATTTATTGTGTGGTTGATTTAACTAAGATTTAATGTTCGTATATGTAATAATATGTTAATTGAAATGTAATTCTTCTAGCAGTTTCCTCATATTAGAATCTTTAACTATAAAACCATCTGCTAAAAATAGTCGGTTATCTGAAATTGAAGAGAGTAAAACAATGAAATGCACCTACATTGATTGTGGGTTTTATGTACAGTTCATTAGGTTAGGGTTTCAAACAAGCATGAAGCACTTTTCTTACAATGCATCAGACTTTTGTCGAGTCAGCCGATGTTTCAGCATCCACGCTCAGGCACGAGGCCATTATTTTGCACATGATGATTCAAGTCAGCTATTTTGAATATCTCAGAGTGGTTGTTTATGATTTCCGATGCCTCCTCTGGGATATTTTAGCGGCTTTTCATACAAGCCGAATCCATAATTTTATATTGTGTTAAAGTCACGCTCAATGCTTTATTCTATTATCTGGGTGTACTGTTGGCCTGTTGGATTGTTGTGCTGTTACCTCTACAATGCATTAGCATGCAAACCAAAAGAAGAGCAAAGAGGCAGCTGCTGTCCAAAACACAGCAGTGGTTACTGTTTTCCTTGTTTTGTTTTGAGTAAATGTAGCCAAGAGGGAAACTGAAGATTGCTCATTGTCCCGAGCCTGTAGCCATCCAGGCAAATCCTCAATTATTTATTTAACCATCAAACTAGTTTGTATTTTTCAGGGCCGCCTTACACGTAAGTTTATGCTTCATCAGAATCAGAGTTACTTTAATGCCAAGTACAATAAATCCAGAGGAAATTGTACTAGTGGCACTGAAGAGGAGGTTTATCAACAGCTTACAGGGCTTGAACAGTAGGCTTAGACACTGCCACAATGTGGAGGGGCAATGGACATTTACATAAGGGATAAAGACGGAGAGGACTGTTACAATAAACTTTATACAGACATTATTTATCCTGACGTCATTTGTTTTGCAGCAGAGAAGCCCCTGCGGTCACACAATGGGAAACAGACATCTGCAGACAAGGGCCTGAGGGAGAGCTGGGAGCCTTCGATTCATCTGGATGGAAGACCTGTGGACCGCTTTGTCATCAGCCCCAACAAGCCAACGAGGTCCCACCGCTTCACTAAAGCGGGAAAGGACAGTCGCTCTCATCTACTGGAGGATGTAGGTAAGGCAGAAACAGAGAGAAAGTTAAAAAAAGAGGGGTGAGAACAAGACGAGGACAGTGATGTGAACGAATCAAGTGGAAGCTGATGAGTGTATTTCTGAGGGACAGTGGCACCCCTGGAAAGTTTTTACTGAGGTGGACAGATGGAACCAGTGAATATCTTGGGGTATTACACCAAAACCAAAAGCCATAACTGAGTTTTGGGAATCAAATTATACTGTTGAAGTATGAAGGCTAGATGAAAACTATATCAATATGGAGAGTTAAGAAATTGCATATTGTTTCGGGATGTCAGCGGTTAACTGTTGAGAATATTTTACACCTTTTACATGTTGGTCTATAGTTTAATTTTGCTTCTGCAGTTTACTGCGGGTTAGGGTTAGGGTTAGCTGTGGGTATATTTTCACACATTAACCTGGCTGGCTGGTCGTCTGTAAGCATAGCAAACAGAAAATAAAATGGCAAAACATTTACAACATAAAACATAAAAACTGAATAATCTCTAAGTGAACGGCACTTTGAAATGCTGCATTAACACTCACTGAGTTGAAGGAGCGCTGGACTAAAAGGAAAGTCTTCTTTTATTTCATGTTTTTGAACCTGGTCTCACTCCAAAGTCGTCGAAATCCGACACTTGGGCAGTGACTTGTGGCGTCAGAAACCAACAAAAAAAGGCATCCTTTAACATTGGCATGATACATGACTGCTTGCCATTATAGTTTAACAGCACCTGGCGGTGTCAGGGGGGAATGTGTTGGGACAAGGATGAAAGTTAAGGTTGTGGAAGTCTGAGTGGGGCTGGCGGGCGTAGTGGTGGATGGATCTGACAAACACCAACTTTCACCCAAGAGCGCGGTGTTCACACCTTGTAAGATTCTAAAGCCAAGTCCTGTTCTTTTTTCTTAAACCTAACCACCTGCTTTTGTTGCCTAAACCTAAAAAACGTCAATTTGTGGTGTTGTACCGACATAGTGCGTTTTTTTTCCTGTGAAAACAGAAGTGTATCTTGAAAGAAGACAATGCATGTAACAGGCAGAACTTGACACGGTGTCACAGAACGTCAACAACCAAAGTACCCAGGGTACCTTGCACATCGTCTGTGGATGTGGAAAGTCCATGACCAAAAGGTCTATATGTGACGCGGTGAGTGAAAATATGTTGGCTTTGTTTTGTTTTTCCTAAAGGTTAACCAGTTAGTTAGCCCACTGGTTAATGGGTGTTGGCCTTTAGAAAGCAAAATAAACCAATACTGACATCCCTAATACTGACAAACTTTGATTTCTTATTCTACAGTTAATACTATTTGATCTGCATAGACTCATACCAGTAGTTATTAATTTGAGCTTCACAACAATCCTGTTTTGATGTTTTATGTATCTTTAAATGCAAGGCAAGCCATTGTTCTTTAAACAGGCTGGTTGTCCTTTTCCAGAAAAGGAGAAATATTCAGCTTTAATTTGAAGGAGTGCATTGATTATAAGGAACAAAATATTTACTTGGAACAAGCCTTCACAAGTTTAGGTGAGACTTGTGGGTACCCATCAAACCCATTTCCTTTGAGATATCTTAGGGTGAGAGTTCACGGGTCCCCTTTGAAAATGGTCATGCTAGCTGTACCCTGTGAAGCCTTAATGTGAAGCCCTATTTGCCCCCCTTACCAACAAGCTATGCTGACATGGTTGGTCACAACAGGTGCCTTATGTTGTTTGGTTTCACAAGATACAAATACCTTTGCACTAGCTTAAAAAATTAGCATGCCACAGCCTCTTTAAGACAGTACTGTAGGTCTCCAATCATTTTTCCAGAGGGCGCCAGTGGAAGGGCAGCAATTTTATCAACTGGGCCATGGCCCCCCATGGCCCTCCCTTGTGGACGCCACTGCTGAGGTACCTGAGGGGAGATGGTAGCACTGCTATACAAAAAAAGTCATTAAGAGGAAAATAAATGGACAGAGAGCAAGAAAAAGAGGTTTGGCTTAAATAATGGAGTGAGCTTTCAGATCCTGGAGTTCTGCTCTTTCTCAAGATAAGTGCCAAGAATGAGGAGGGGGATGAGCAGAGCTGTGTACAAAGCAGAGACGCCAGGAGGTGAGGTGTACACACGCGTGCGAGTGCATGTACAATTGATTTTTTATCAGAGCATTAGTTCATCATTGGACGTGCTGTGGTCCAAGTTTGCCAGACAGAGAGAAAAAGAACTGGGGGGTGGTGGTGTGCGTGACCGGCGATCATCATCCCAGCCCAGCAGACAGCAGTTATTTTAGGCTTTAGCATGACAGTATTTTTAGGTCTTAACAGCTTCTTAATTTCTGATCCTGCCTTGTAAAACATAAGACAGGTCCTTATGTTTCTATACACATACAGTTTGCAGTGTTGACACAGTCTAGCCTGCTTTTGTCATTATTCCATTTTCCTCCGTCCTTGGCATCTCAGAGCCATACTTCATCAGCGGCTCAGAGTCTGCAGCCAACCCTTCTTTTCCACATCCAAACCCAGCCCAGCTCCTATAACCCAATCCCCTGTGTTGTGGTCACTTGTTGTGTGTGTGTGTGTGCAACATGTGTGTTTGGTGGTGATTGTGGTGGAGTATAGGGGTGGTGCCAAGTGTTGAATCATGCATTGTCTTGTGTGGTGTGTCAGTGTGTTTTAAAAGTATGCATCTTTACATGCTTTTGAGTATGTGTGTGTGCCGCGGCGGCCTTGTGGTCTCTCCAGCTCCGGTGCAGTTTGCCATAAGTCTCTGGCAGCTCAGCAGCGTCTCGGTGTTGCCTTTCCAGAAATTCCTTGCAGATCGTGTGTTGTTCCCTCAGCAGCATGAGAGCAGCATCAGTCATCATAAATAACACCATGCTGTTTGCCTCCACATCATTAATATGTCTGGCCAGCCGCTGTCAAAACAACACAAACGGAGAGGTGACTTCTCGGGGACGACAGGGGGCGAGACTGAGAGTAAAAGCAGAGGGGGGATTGAGAGAAGACATCCAGTTTCTCACTGACAAGGGGAAAAAGAAAGTCATACACGTTTAAAAGTTGACCGCAAAATAGAAAACATAACATTTCCACTTGAAAAGTCATCGTCTGGTAGAATGATTCAAATACTTTTAGATTTAGTTAATATACTGCTTGCTTACCAAGTTTCTACATCATTTAATACTTCCTTTTTGTTTCATTTTTTAGACCCTGAATGGGTTAACCTGGATGGCTTTGCTGTGTTGGGCGGTGCACCTGTCAGCAACTCATCAGCAGGTAAACCCGATCTCGAGGCATCTTCACCACCAACACATGGGAGTGGCGTGTCTCAGTTAACAGCTGTACATGTACAACTATGTGGTTAAATCCATTAGAAGTGGTTTGCTGCAATTATCTGCTGTCATTGTGGATATAAAAGGAACCGCCGAATCTAATGCGAGGATGATTCACATTGCAGTGTCTAGGGGCTCACTTGTTCTGTCCCTATGGGATCAGTGAGGAAAAACAACCCCTTGTCTCTGACTCATACTCTTCAGCCAGGTGTGTTTTTCTTGCAGGTGATCCAAAGCTAACATCTATGTTAGAGTTTTGTTGCCTTTAATGGTGTACACCACATTAATTATCACATATTTGCCTGACACTGCTTTCAACAGACTGTGAAATGAGAGGAAATTAGAAATGTGGTCTTCATTAGGGTCCGTATGCCTGGTCTCAAGCTAAGTCAGTCTTAACTTGGTATTCTAAGTCAAACCTTATGGTAATGCCAACTGCACCATCTAAGCTTAAGCCTTCCTCTTGCTAAGACCGGGCGTGAATCTGACGCCTGGTCAGGGGCAGGTGTGGAATCAAAACCTCAGCTGTTTCTGTTTATCAGCAGCCTGACACACAAGAGCCACTGACTCTGAACAAAAAAACATCAGCTTATCAGCTTAGGTCTCCTTTTGTTTAGCTAACTTACAAACACGAACACATGTGTAGTCCTTCCCTTCAGCTTGTTGAAAGAGCGACCAAACAAACGTTCACCAGTGAAAAACGCACTGCTAATGTCAGTTATCAAGCTGGATAGCAGGCTAATTAGCCTGTCAGCAGCATATAAATTAACCTGAAAATGTCACAAATTCAACAGTTATTGTAAGACACGTACATTCCCATATATATATATATATATATATATATATATATATTTTTTTTTTTTCTTTCTCCTGCTTTTCTTTCCCCCTAACAACACCTACAGCCACACACTTTCATATATAGCTACCTTACAACCATAGCACCACACTCCTCCTCTCAGACTCGCATACTCACATAAACACACACACTGTCCACATCATACCACAGAATGCAGGCTTATCACAGCTCTCCTTACTTCCAACCAGCCCCACTATACCCTGAGTCCACTGACCTACTGCTTCAATATATGTTGACTAACCTCATCAACAACACCACTCTCCATCTCTCCATTATTTCTCTGTTTCTGTCTGTCTGCCTGTTTTGTCTGTGTCTGTCTGTCTGTCTGTCCATGTGTCTGCCTGTCTGTCTGCCACAGCTTGTCACGCCTAATCGCTTGCTATGTTCTGTTTTGTTTTGTTTTGTTCTTTTTTGTTTGTTTTTGTCTTAAGTGGGGTAAGTGGGTCTGTTGCAACTTAAACCTTTCTTATTTGTTAACCAAATGAGGAGAATAAAAATAAAGTTGTCCTCCGAAGAGGGGTGGGGGCAAAAAAAAAAAAAGTAACTCATTTGCATATTTGGAACCATGTGTGATGGAACATCAGAATGTAAGGCAAAGGAATGACATCAAAGACAAGGACATCAAAGACAATGACATCATAGACAATGACATCATAGACAAAGACATCATAGACAAAGACATCAAAGACAATGACATCACATGACACATTCCAGAACTGATCTGAAATCCTTAAATAGGGGTCTTTCTGCTAGAGCAGCAGTGTTGAGTCTCACACAAAATCAATTATCGACGTAGCAAGTCTCCGACCGACTCAACTAATTCAACTGACTTAGCAAATCTTTGGAGATACAGAAAACCAGTCAACGATGGAACAGACTAAAGATTTATCATCCACTTCATCTGGTGGCACCCAGCACCTCAGCATACCCAATGCTTCCAACCTGTTCCCCAGCAACTACAAACTGCTGCAAAGTCTGGGACAGGGGGGCTTTGGACAGGTGGTGAAATGTTTCAGAAAGGACACCAATGAGACTGTTGCAGTAAAGATTCCTAAACATGGCTGCAGCACCCACAATGAAATGAGAATACTGAACTACTTAAAGCAGGAGAAACTGGATGAGTGCAACATTGTCAAGTTCATTGACTCATTCACACTGAGGGACAACACAGCTGCTCTGGCTTTTGAGATGCTGGATATTACTCTAATAGAATACATCACTACCCATGGAAACTTCACTCCTATAGATTTACAGGATATCAGGAGTATAGTCCAGCAGCTGGCAGTTGCATTAAATGCCCTGAAGACCATTGAACTGATCCACACAGACATAAAGATAGACAACATAATGCTGGTGGATCGAAAAGCAAAGCCCCTCAAGGTAAAGCTCATTGATTTCGGACTGGCTTTTCAAACCTGGACGGCTAAGCACAAACAGGGCAAATCTTTTCAGACAATGTACTTCAGAGCTCCAGAAATTTTTCTGGGACTTCCATTTTCAGAGGCGATTGACATGTGGTCCGTAGGTGTTGTGATGTCAATCATGATGCTTGCTACTGTGCTTTTCATAGGAGTCAGTCATTATGATATTATGCGATCGATGGTGGAATACCTGGGTGTACCTCCAGACCATCTACTGGATGCAGGGATGTATTCAAACCAATACTTTGTAAAAGAAGTCTCCGGGCATTGGAGACTTAAGACACCTGAGGAGTATTGGCAAAGTGCGACACTTCCCTGCAAATACGAGCCTCTGCAATTCCGCAGCCTGGATGATTTAGAGATGTTGCCCCTGGACAACCTGAACATGGTGGGGGCTGACGAGAAGAGGGAGTGTATTGACTTGCTTAAGGCAATGTTTCAGATTGATCCCCATGAGAGGAGCACCCCTAGTCAAGTCCTAACCCACCCATTTATTACAAGGGGCACTGTCCACAAAAACTCTCATGCAAGTGAAAGCCCCGGAACATCTCTAACACCATCAGGCATTACACACGTCCAGCCATCACCAACACCTTCTGTCCTGCCATCGGAAGAGGAAGGGATATTGGAGTCCAAAACTGCCACAAGTGAAAGGCCTGGAACACCTTCAACACCACTAGGTGTTATACTTGTCAGGCCCTCATCAAGAACTTGTGTCCTGACATCGGAAGAGGAAGGGATATTGGAGTCCAAAACTGCCACAAGTGAAAGGCCTGGAACACCTTCAACGCTACCAGGTGTTATACTTGTCAGGCCCTCATCAAGAACTTGTGTCCTGACATCAGAAGAGGAAGGGATATTGGAGTCCAAAACTGCCACAAGTGAAAGGCCTGGAACACCTTCAACGCCACCAGGTGTTACACTTGTCAGGCCCTCATCAAGAACTTGTGTCCTGACATCGGAAGAGGAAGGGATATTGGAGTCCAAAACTGCCACAAGTGAAAGGCCTGGAACACCTTCAACACCACCAGGTGTTACACTTGTCAGGCCCTCATCAAGAACTTGTGTCCTGACATCGGAAGAGGAAGGGATATTGGAGTCCAAAACTGCCACAAGTGAAAGGCCTGGAACACCTTCAACACCACTAGGTGTTATACTTGTCAGGCCCTCATCAAGAACTTGTGTCCTGACATCGGAAGAGGAAGGGATATTGGAGTCCAAAACTGCCACAAGTGAAAGGCCTGGAACACCTTCAACACCACCAGGTGTTATACTTGTCAGGCCCTCATCAAGAACTTGTGTCCTGACATTGGAAGAGGAAGGGATATTGGAGTCCAAAACTGCCACAAGTGAAAGGCCTGGAACACCTTCAACACCACCAGGTGTTATACTTGTCAGGCCCTCATCAAGAACTTGTGTCCTGACATCGGAAGAGGAAGGGATATTGGAGTCCAAAACTGCCACAAGTGAAAGGCCTGGAACACCTTCAACGCTACCAGGTGTTATACTTGTCAGGCCCTCATCAAGAACTTGTGTCCTGACATCGGAAGAGGAAGGGATATTGGAGTCCAAAACTGCCACAAGTGAAAGGCCTGGAACACCTTCAACGCCACCAGGTGTTACACTTGTCAGGCCCTCATCAAGAACTTGTGTCCTGACATCGGAAGAGGAAGGGATATTGGAGTCCAAAACTGCCACAAGTGAAAGGCCTGGAACACCTTCAACACCACCAGGTGTTACACTTGTCAGGCCCTCATCAAGAACTTGTGTCCTGACATCGGAAGAGGAAGGGATATTGGAGTCCAAAACTGCCACAAGTGAAAGGCCTGGAACACCTTCAACACCACCAGGTATTACACTTGTCAGGCCCTCATCAAGAACTTGTGTCCTGACATCGGAAGAGGAAGGGATATTGGAGTCCAAAACTGCCACAAGTGAAAGGCCTGGAACACCTTCAACACCACCAGGTATTACACTTGTCAGGCCCTCATCAAGAACTTGTGTCCTGACATCGGAAGAGGAAGGGATATTGGAGTCCAAAACTGCCACAAGTGAAAGGCCTGGAACACCTTCAACACCACCAGGTGTTACACTTGTCAGGCCCTCATCAAGAACTTGTGTCCTGACATCGGAAGAGGAAGGGATATTGGAGTCCAAAACTGCCACAAGTGAAAGGCCTGGAACACCTTCAACACCACCAGGTGTTATACTTGTCAGGCCCTCATCAAGAACTTGTGTCCTGACATCGGAAGAGGAAGGGATATTGGAGTCCAAAACTGCCACAAGTGAAAGGCCTGGAACACCTTCAACACCACCAGGTGTTATACTTGTCAGGCCCTCATCAAGAACTTGTGTCCTGACATCGGAAGAGGAAGGGATATTGGAGTCCAAAACTGCCACAAGTGAAAGGCCTGGAACACCTTCAACGCTACCAGGTGTTATACTTGTCAGGCCCTCATCAAGAACTTGTGTCCTGACATCGGAAGAGGAAGGGATATTGGAGTCCAAAACTGCCACAAGTGAAAGGCCTGGAACACCTTCAACGCCACCAGGTGTTACACTTGTCAGGCCCTCATCAAGAACTTGTGTCCTGACATCGGAAGAGGAAGGGATATTGGAGTCCAAAACTGCCACAAGTGAAAGGCCTGGAACACCTTCAACACCACCAGGTGTTACACTTGTCAGGCCCTCATCAAGAACTTGTGTCCTGACATCGGAAGAGGAAGGGATATTGGAGTCCAAAACTGCCACAAGTGAAAGGCCTGGAACACCTTCAACGCCACCAGGTGTTATACTTGTCAGGCCCTCATCAAGAACTTGTGTCCTGACATCGGAAGAGGAAGGGATATTGGAGTCCAAAACTGCCACAAGTGAAAGGCCTGGAACACCTTCAACGCTACCAGGTGTTATACTTGTCAGGCCCTCATCAAGAACTTGTGTCCTGACATCGGAAGAGGAAGGGATATTGGAGTCCAAAACTGCCACAAGTGAAAGGCCTGGAACACCTTCAACGCCACCAGGTGTTACACTTGTCAGGCCCTCATCAAGAACTTGTGTCCTGACATCGGAAGAGGAAGGGATATTGGAGTCCAAAACTGCCACAAGTGAAAGGCCTGGAACACCTTCAACACCACCAGGTGTTATACTTGTCAGGCCCTCATCAAGAACTTGTGTCCTGACATTGGAAGGGGAGGAGGAATCCAAGTCCAAAGCTTTCACAACTACAACACCTTCAACACCACCGAGTGTTACCTCTGTCCACCCATGTGAATCCTTTGGATCACCATCAATACGTGAAAAATGCTCAAGTGTCACCACTGGAATTCAGAAATCTGCTTCAGAGACATTACCCCCAGGTGTTATCTTGGTGCAGCCTGCACCACCTGAATGCTGCCTGTGGGGGATTGAGGACAGCGGGCAGAGTGAATCATGCCCGTCTGACTGCCTGGAGAAGGCCTCTGAAAATAGACCAGTGGCTCCCCTTCCAACTGAGGACTGTAATGTTGAACAAGATCTCACTGACACAGCATCTGACCATCCAGCGCCCAAGACCAAGAAGAAGAGGAAGAACTGCTTCAAGCGCTTTCTAGCCTGGACGAAGAAGACCTTCTGCTGCTGCATCAGTGTCAACATAGAAGACGACTGAATTACGCTATGAAGGTTTTTTAGCACAATACCTTGCTGGCTGGATTTCTCACAGGAAATGTGCAGAGTATGCATGTGATATGGTACCCTGTACTGACATGCCTTTGGGAAATCAAGGTCAGCTGTTGTGAGTTGTGCTGTAAAAAACCTTCATAGTTGTTGAGGGCGGCACGGTGGCTCAGTGGTTAGCACTGTGGCCTCACAGAGAGCTCCTAACATCTGTTCCTCTCTGTGTGGAGTTTGCATGCTCTCCCCCGTGTCAGCGTGGGTTTACTCCGGGTCCTCCGGTTTCCTCCCACAATCCAAAAAACATGCAGGTTAATTAGAGACTCAAAATTGACACTATCTGATCCTATTTGATCTAATAAAAAAAATTAAATAAACACTTAAAAAATAATATTACACATGTGTCATGACTTCTAAATAAGTGAGGGAATACACACTGCAAATTTGAAAATGCAAATTTAACACCCTCAGAGTTGAAATCAACACTGACCCGGTGTTCATATGGGAACCACTGGTTAAGTGTTAAATTAACACTTTCAAAAGTGTTAAAACTATTAACACTGTGACAGTGTACCAAACAAACTCTTTAAGTGTAAAATATTAACACCACAACAGATGACAAGAACACTAGATTAGTGTTCAGAGTTCACTAACACCAACAGAGTAAACTATTCAACACTGCACCAGTATTCAAGTAACATTTTGTGGTGTTAACTAGTGTTTACTATACTACTGATAAGGTGTACATTGTCCACTGGGATTAACACTATTAGAGTTGAAAATGTACAATCTGTATGTGTTAGTCTAACCATCCACCCATGTACAATAATCACTTCAAAAAGTACTGCAATGAAAAATATTTTATTTTTCTTTGGCAGGGGCTTCACATTAAATCTGACAAGGTGCAGGACACTCCTACAACCCTGTACAATGACTTTGTACAATACAGCCCAAAACATGAGGTAGCTTGTAAGTGTTGCTTACGCTAGACAATGCAGCTGTCTGGCACAACATAGAAACAAGTCTGTACTAGGGGTGTGCCATCTTAGGCACCTAACGATCCGATTACGATTCAGGGTGCTACGATTTGATTATTAAATGATTATTACGATTACAACGATTATTACGATTATTGCGATTATCAATGCATCTTTTTCCGCCATCTTGGACCGGTCACCCGCTCCACTCAGTGGTTGGGGCAATGAAGTGTCAGCGCATTTAATCCATCATAACTCTCTGAATACTAAACTGATTTTCACGCTTTTTTTTTTTGCTGCAAATGTCATACATGTAGCTATGATACAGGACAAATGGTTTAGTGTATTTTAATATTCATAGTGGTATTAATAGTAATAGAATATTCTGATATAGCCTAGACTGTAGACAGATATTTTGCAAACACTACAAACACACACATTATACATAATATATATATACACACACACACTAATATATGACAGAGAAGCAGATAGTGGCAGTAAAGTCAACTATTTTAATAATTTGAAGAGACAATATATGATTAGGCTATGTATATTTACATAAACAATTTATGAATACATTATATTTCTATATAAAGCATAACAATAAATAGAAGTTATATATCAGAGAAAATGTAAATATATAAAAATCATATAGAGTATCAATATCATTCATATATACATATATAATAGATAAGTTATATATCAGATATAGTTATATAGTTATATATCAGAGAAAATGAAAATATATATAAATCATATATAGAGTGTCCATGTCATTCATATATATATATATATAAATATAAATCCTCAATGGAGTATCAATATAATCAATATATCAGAAAATGATTATATATATAACTTTTTTATATATAAGTATGAAGTATATATATATATATATATATATATATATATATAGATAGATTGATATAGATATAGATATCATATAGAGTATCAGTATACTTCATATCAGGTCAGAGAGAGAAAGAAAAGTAATCCCCCGTGCCCTGTTTTCAACGGACCGCCGATTTAAACAGGAATATGCTGCACAGTGCTCTGGCATCTTGTTCCTTCTGCTGCTCAACTAGGAGTACGTTGACGAGTCCAAGATTGCGGCCGCATTTCTTGCGCCCCAGCAACCAATGCGGCGTCTACTCTTTATATGTCTACGCTTAAAACTGTCCGGGCGGCTTTTTTCGTTCCGGCCAACTTCTGGGTGCTGCGGTTGTGTTGCTGTGATTTCGCTATCATGGAAAATAATCGATTTTTGAACATTTGTTAATCGTTATCGATCGTCACGTGTCGCATCGCGATGCATCTAAGAATCAATGTATTGGCACACCCCTAGTCTGTACCATAACATAACTGAACATCAAAGGGCTTGAAGTATCTCAAATTATGAGGTGTAACAACTGAAACGTTATGAATATTGTCAACAACATGAAAAGCATGAAAGTGCTCCACAAATGAGGTCTCCATTTCAGATACCAAATAATAAACCTCATTTCTAAGAAAGATGCAAACAATCGTATTGAACACTGGCATCTCATTAACAACATCTGTGCAAACAACAAGACCCGGATGGTATTCAATGCCATTATGTTTGATCCAGGTTGTAACATTTCTTTCACTTGACATATCAATATGAAAATACTCTGAAACCAAATCACCATTTTCAACATCAGTCAGAATTTTCGATTTGACAGGCCCAGACTCAATACCTTTGGCGGACAGTGATTCTCAATGATAGGCAACAGCTATTTGGTGTTTCTTTGCGAGGGACTTTGTTATGTTCTTGAAGTTTTTAATGCTAGACTTAAAGAATTTGTGTTTTGCTTCATACCTCATACTCCAAACATGTACTAAAGGACCAATTTGGCGAATACATTCAGGATAATGGATCATGAAGTGATGTTTTGGGATCAAAGTATTTTCAGGATACAAAACTGTAAATAACCTACTGTACAAGGTCTTTTACCTGACGTGTATCTTTTTAAAGTGCACTATGGAGCTTTGTGCATAATTTTTGTGTGTATATATGATGTCTTCTCTAGTGACTTTATTGTGTATTTTACTATGCATTAGGCCTATATGTTTTCTCTTTGTATGCATTCATCTATAGAATCTATTGTATGTATCCAATCTCACAGACCCTATTAAGGACCAGATGAGCTGTCAGGTGACCTAGCCTAGTAGGTATTTGAAGGGTTGTCTTTGAATATTCTGTTTGTCTGAAGAAGAGCTTTTGCACAAAATGTCACAAGGTGGTACAAATAAATGATAATGTGACCATTATCAAGTGTTACTGGCCAGTGTTTAGGCAACATTAGTGTGTTGTGTTGTTATTATATTTTTATCTACTAAGTTTAGGCCAGTATGCTGTAAAAGGTTGTATGTTATTTTTATTGTTTTTGAGGAAAGAGAAGTGGCCTATGCAGGTAGTTTATCCCAGCTAAGTTCAAGTCCTACAATAGAATATATGAGCTGAGACTATACAGTAGTATGAGGTCACATGAACTCAACAGGAATTTTTGGTGGGAAGATAGATGTTAATATATTTTATTTTGGTATCTTACCTTTTTGTTTTCCTGATTTTTGGTAAAGGAATTCATGTTTTGTAGGAAATAACATGACCCATTTTTTTTATTTCATGTAACTTCAATTAGTTTATCCATTGTTTAATTTGATTAGTTTGGTTACTGAATACAGTCAGTCTAATTTGAGACAGAGAGCCTCCAGTAAAGCCCCCCCCCCCCAAAACAAAAGTGCGTCCCCCCAACCTGTTCACTCTCTCTGGACTACAGTAACCAACACACTATCTTCAGTCCTGGGCTGCAGTGTCCCACTGTCCCCGGCACTCTGTCTTCTAGGGGACACCTCAGATACCCCCTTCCCCACAAAATATAAAACTAGCTATCGCTAAGGAAATAGTCTTTGAGGACTGGAAATCTAAGTCATCTTGCAGTTTTTGCCATTGGACAAACCTAATTACAGAATTCATCCTGACAGAACAAACTGCAGCTCACCGAGGGAACAATATCTCTGCCTTTAGAAAAACTAGGAATCCCCTCATACCCTTTCTACAAATTCAACAGTTATTGTAAGACACCCCTCCCCTCCAACTATCTCTCTCTCTCTATATATATATATTTTTTTTTTTCCCTTTCTCCTGCTTTTCTTTCCCCCTAACAACACCTACAGCCACACACTTTCATATATAGCTACCTTACAACCATAGCACCACACTCCTCCTCTCAGACTCGCATACTCACATAAACACACACACAGTGTCCACATCATACCACAGAATGCAGGCTTATCACAGCTCTCCTTACTTCCAACCACCCCCACTATACCCTGAGTCCACTGACCTACTCCTTCAATTTATGCTGGCTAACCTCATCAACAACACCACTCTCCATCTCTCCATCGTTTCTCTGTTTCTGTCTGTCTGCCTGTTTTGTCTGTGTCTGTCTGTCTGTCCATGTGTCTGCCTGTCTGTCTGCCACAGCTTGTCACGCCTAATGGCTTGCTATGTTCTGTTTTGTTTTGTTTTGTTCTTTTTTGTTTGTTTTTGTCTTGTGCACCAGGGTAAGTGGGTCTGGAGCAACTTAAACCTTTCTTATTTGTCAACCAAATGAGGAGAATAAAAATAAAGTTGTCCTCCGAAGAGGGGTGGGGGCAAAAAAAAAAAAAAAACTCATTTGCATATTTGGAACCATGTGTGATGGAACATCACAATGTAAGGCAAAGGAATGACATCAAAGACAAGGACATCAAAGACAATGACATCATAGACAATGACATCATAGACAATGACATCAGACAATGACATCATAGACAATGACATCATAGACAAAGACATCAAAGACAATGACATCACATGACACATTCCAGAACTGATCTGAAATCCTTAAATAGGGGTCTTTCTGCTAGAGCAGCAGTGTTGAGTCTCACACAAAATCAGTTATCAACGTAGCAAGTCTCCGACCGACTCAACTAATTCAACTGACTTAGCAAATCTTTGGAGATACAGAAAACCAGTCAACGATGGAACAGACTAAAGATTTATTATCTACTTCATCTGGTGGCACCCAGCACCTCAGCATACCCAATGCTTCCAACCTGTTCCCCAGCAACTACAAACTGCTGCAAAGTCTGGGACAGGGGGGCTTTGGACAGGTGGTGAAATGTTTCAGAAAGGACACCAATGAGACTGTTGCAGTAAAGATTCCTAAACATGGCTGCAGCACCCACAATGAAATGACAATACTGAACTACTTCAAGCAGAAGAAACTGGATGAGTGCAACATTGTCAAGTTCATTGACTCATTCACACTGAGGGACAACAGAGTTGCTCTGGCTTTTGAGGTGCTGGATATTACTCTAATGGAATACATCACTACCCATGGAAAGTTCACTCCTATAGATTTACAGGATATCAGGAGTATAGTCCAGCAGCTGGCAGTTGCATTAAATGCCCTGAAGACCATTGAACTGATCCACACAGACATAAAGATAGACAACATAATGCTGGTGGATCCAGAAGCGAAGCCCCTCAAGGTAAAGCTCATTGATTTCGGACTGGCTTTTCAAACCTGGACGGCTGAGCAGAAACAGGGCAAATTTCTTCAGACAAAGCACTTCAGAGCTCCAGAAATTTTTCTGGGACTTCCATTTTCAGAGGCGATTGACATGTGGTCCGTAGGTGTTGTGATGTCAATCATGATGCTTGCTTCTGTGCTTTTCAAGGGAGTCAGTCATTATGATATTATGCAATCGATGGTGGTATACCTGGGTGTACCTCCAGACCATCTACTGGATGCAGGGATGTATTCAAACCAATACTTTGTAAAAGAAGTCTCCGGGCATTGGAGACTTAAGACACGTCAGGAGTATTGGCAAAGTGCGACACTTCCCTGCAAATACAAGCCTCTGCAGTTCCGCAGCCTGGATGATTTAGAGATGTTGCCCCTGGACAACCTGAACATGGTGGGGGCTGACGAGAAGAGGGAGTGTATTGATCTGCTTAAGGCAATGCTTCAGATTGATCCCCATGAGAGGAGCACCCCTAGTCAAGTCTTAACCCACCCATTTATTACAAGGGGCACCGTCCACAAAAACTCTCATGCAAGTGAAAGCCCTGGAACATCTCTAACACCATCAGGCATTACACACGTTCAGCCATCATCAACACCTTGTGTCCTGCCATCGGAAGAGGAAGGGATATTAGAGTCCAAAACTGCCACAAGTGAAAGGCCTGGAACACCTTCAACACCACCAGGTGTTATACTTGTCAGGCCCTCATCAAGAACTTGTGTCCTGACATTGGAAGGGGAGGAGGAATCCAAGTCCAAAGCTTTCACAACTACAACACCTTCAACACCACCGAGTGTTACCTCTGTCCATCCATGTGAATCCTTTGGATCGCCATCAATACGTGAAAAATGCTCAAGTGTCACCACTGGAATTCAGAAATCTGCTTCAGAGACATTACCCCCAGGTGTTATCTTGGTGCAGCCTGCACCACCTGAATGCTGCCTGTGGGGGATTGAGGACAGCGGGCAGAGTGAATCATGCCCGTCTGACTGCCTGGAGAAGCTCTCTGAAAATAGACCAGTGGCTCCCCTTCCAACTGAGGACTGTAATGTTGAACAGGATCTCACTGACACAGCATCTGACCATCCAGCACCCAAGACCAAGGAGAAGAGGAAGAACTGCTTCAAGCGCTTTCTAGCCTGGAAGGAGAAGACCTTCTGCTGCTGCATCAGTGTCAACATAGAAGATGACTGAATTACGCTATGAAGGGTTTTTTTTAGCACAACACCTTGCTGGCTGGATTTCTCACAGGAAATGTGCAGAGTATGCATGTGATATGGTACCCTGTACTGACATGCCTGTGGGAAATCAAGGTCAGCTGTTGTGAGTTGTGCTGTAAAAAACCTTCATAGTTGTGGAGGGCGGCACGGTGGCTCAGTGGTTAGCACTGTGGCCTCACAGAGAGCTCCTAACATCTGTTCCTCTCTGTGTGGAGTTTGCATGCTCTCCCCCGTGTCAGCGTGGGTTTACTCCGGGTCCTCCGGTTTCCTCCCACAGTCCAAAAAACATGCAGGTTAATTAGAGACTCAAAATTGACACTTCATCTGATCCTATTTGATCTAATAAAAAAAATTAAATAAACACTTAAAAATAATATTACACATGTGTCATGACTTCTAAATAAGTGAGGGAATACACACTGCAAATTTGAAAATGCAAATTTAACACCCTCAGAGTTGAAACCAACACTGACCCGGTGTTCATATGGGAACCACTAGTTAAGTGTTAAATTAACACTTTCGAAAGCGTTAAAATTATTAACACTGTGACAGTGTACCAAACAAACTCTTTAAGTGTAAAATATTAACACCACAACAGATGACAAGAACACTAGATTAGTGTTCAGAGTTCACTAACACCAGCATTCAACTATATATGATGTCTTCTCTAGTGACTTTATTGTGTATTTTACTATGCATTAGGCCTACATGTTTTCTGTTTGTATGCATTCATCTATAGAATCTATTGTATGTATCCAATCTCACAGACCCTACTAAGGACCAGATGAGCTGTCAGGTGACCTAGCCTAGTAGGTATTTGAAGGGTTGTCTTTGAATATTCTGTTTGTCTGAAGAAGAGCTTTTGCACAAAATGTCATAAGGTGGTACAAATAAATGATAATGTGACCATTATCAAGTGTTACTGGCCAGTGTTTAGGCAACATTAGTGTGTTGTGTTGTTATTATATTTTTATCTACTAAGTTTAGGCCAGTATGCTGTAGTGTGTAAAAGGCTGTATGTTATTTTTATTGTTTTTGAGGAAATAGAAGTGGCCTATGCAGGTAGTTTATCCCAGCTAAGTTCAAGGCCTACAATAGAATATATGAGCTGAGACTAAACAGTAGTATGAGATCACATGAACTCAACAGGAATTTTTGGTGGGAAGATAGATGTTAATATATTTTGTTTTGGTATCTTACCTTTTTGTTTTCCTGATTTTTGGTAAAGGAATTCATGTTTTGTAGGAAATAACATCACCCATTTTTTATTTCATTTAACTTCAATTAGTTTATCCATTGTTTAATTTGATTAGTTTGGTTACTGAATACAGTCAGTCTAATCTGAGACAGAGAGCCTCCAGTAAAGCCCCCCCCCCCCCAAACCAAAAGTGCGTTCCCCCCAACCTGTTCACTCTCTCTGGACTACAGTAACCAACACACTATCTACAGTCCTGGGCTGCAGTGTCCCACTGTCCCCGGCACTCTGTCTTCTAGGGGACACCTCAGATACCCCCTTCCCCACAGAATACAAAACTAGCTATCGCTAAGAAAATAGTCTTTCAGGACTGGAAATCTAAGTCATCTTGCAGTTTTTGCCATTGGACAAACCTAATTACAAAATTCATCCTGACAGAACAAACTGCAGCTCACCGAGGGAACAATATCTCTGCCTTTAGAAAAACTAGGAATCCCCTCATACCCTTTCTACAAATTCAACAGTTATTGTAAGACACCCCTCCCCTCCAACTATCTCTCTCTCTCTTTCTCTCTCTCTCTATATATATATATATATATTTTTTTTTTTTTTCTTTCTCCTGCTTTTCTTTCCCCCTAACAACACCTACAGCCACACACTTTCATATATAGCTACCTTACAACCATAGCACCACACTCCTCCTCTCAGACTCGCATACTCATATAAACACACACACTGTCCACATCATACCACAGAATGCAGGCTTATCACAGCTCTCCTTACTTCCAACCACCCCCACTATACCCTGAGTCCACTGACCTACTCCTTCAATATATGTTGACTAACCTCATCAACAACACCACTCTCCATCTCTCCATCGTTTCTCTGTTTCTGTCTGTCTGCCTGTTTTGTCTGTGTCTGTCTGTCTGTCCATGTGTCTGCCTGTCTGTCTGCCACAGCTTGTCACGCCTAATGGCTTGCTATGTTCTGTTTTGTTTTGTTTTGTTCTTTTTTGTTTGTTTTTGTCTTGAGTCGGGTAAGTGGGTCTGTTGCAACTTAAACCTTTCTTATTTGTTAACCAAATGAGGAGAATAAAAATAAAGTTGTCCTCCGAAGAGGGGTGGGGGCAAAAAAAAAAAAGTAACTCATTTGCATATTTGGAACCATGTGTGATGGAACATCACAATGTAAGGCAAAGGAATGACATCAAAGACATCATAGACAATGACATCATAGACGAAGACATCAAAGACAATGACATCATAGACAATGACATCATAGACAAAGACATCAAAGACAATGACATCACATGACACATTCCAGAACTGATCTGAAATCCTTAAATAGGGGTCTTTCTACTAGAGCAGCAGTGTTGAGTCTCACACAAAATCAGTTATCGACGTAGCAAGTCTCCGACCGACTCAACTAATTCAACTGACTTAGCAAATCTTTGGAGATACATAAAACCAGTCAACGATGGAACAGACTAAAGATTTATCATCCACTTCATCTGGTGGCACCCAGCACCTCAGAGTACCCAATGCTTCCAACCTGTTCCCCAGCAACTACAAACTGCTGCAAAGTCTGGGACAGGGGGGCTTTGGACAGGTGGTGAAATGTTTCAGAAAGGACACCAATGAGACTGTTGCAGTAAAGATTCCTAAACATGGCTGCAGCACCCACAATGAAATGACAATACTGAACTACTTCAAGCAGAAGAAACTGGATGAGTGCAACATTGTCAAGTTCATTGACTCATTCACACTGAGGGACAACAGAGTTGCTCTGGCTTTTGAGGTGCTGGATATTACTCTAATGGAATACATCACTACCCATGGAAAGTTCACTCCTATAGATTTACAGGATATCAGGAGTATAGTCCAGCAGCTGGCAGTTGCATTAAATGCCCTGAAGACCATTGAACTGATCCACACAGACATAAAGATAGACAACATAATGCTGGTGGATCCAGAAGCGAAGCCCCTCAAGGTAAAGCTCATTGATTTCGGACTGGCTTTTCAAACCTGGACGGCTAAGCACAAACAGGGCAAATCTCTTCAGACAAAGCACTTCAGAGCTCCAGAAATTTTTCTGGGACTTCCATTTTCAGAGGCAATTGACATGTGGTCCGTAGGTGTTGTGATGTCAATCATGATGCTTGCTTCTGTGCTTTTCAAGGGAGTCAGTCATTATGATATTATGCAATCGATGGTGGTATACCTGGGTGTACCTCCAGACCATCTACTGGATGCAGGGATGTATTCAAACCAATACTTTGTAAAAGAAGTCTCCGGGCATTGGAGACTTAAGACACGTCAGGAGTATTGGCAAAGTGCGACACTTCCCTGCAAATACAAGCCCCTGCAGTTCCGCAGCCTGGATGATTTAGAGATGTTGCCCCTGGACAACCTGAACATGGTGGGGGCTGACGAGAAGAAGGAGTGTATTGATCTGCTTAAGGCAATGCTTCAGATTGATCCCCATGAGAGGAGCACCCCTAGTCAAGTCTTAACCCACCCATTTATTACAAGGGGCACCGTCCACAAAAACTCTCATGCAAGTGAAAGCCCCGGAACATCTCTAACACCATCAGGCATTACACACGTTCAGCCATCATCAACACCTTGTGTCCTGCCATCGGAAGAGGAAGGGATATTAGAGTCCAAAACTGCCACAAGTGAAAGGCCTGGAACACCTTCAACACCACCAGGTGTTATACTTGTCAGGCCCTCATCAAGAACTTGTGTCCTGACATTGGAAGGGGAGGAGGAATCCAAGTCCAAAGCTTTCACAACTACAACACCTTCAACACCACCGAGTGTTACCTCTGTCCATCCATGTGAATCCTTTGGATCGCCATCAATACGTGAAAAATGCTCAAGTGTCACCACTGGAATTCAGAAATCTGCTTCAGAGACATTACCCCCAGGTGTTATCTTGGTGCAGCCTGCACCACCTGAATGCTGCCTGTGGGGGATTGAGGACAGCGGGCAGAGTGAATCATGCCCGTCTGACTGCCTGGAGAAGCTCTCTGAAAATAGACCAGTGGCTCCCCTTCCAACTGAGGACTGTAATGTTGAACAGGATCTCACTCACACAGCATCTGACCATCCAGCACCCAAGACCAAGGAGAAGAGGAAGAACTGCTTCAAGCGCTTTCTAGCCTGGAAGGAGAAGACCTTCTGCTGCTGCATCAGTGTCAACATAGAAGACGACTGAATTACGCTATGAAGGGTTTTTTTTAGCACAACACCTTGCTGGCTGGATTTCTCACAGGAAATGTGCAGAGTATGCATGTGATATGGTACCCTGTACTGACATGCCTGTGGGAAATCAAGGTCAGCTGTTGTGAGTTGTGCTGTAAAAAACCTTCATAGTTGTTGAGGGCGGCACGGTGGCTCAGTGGTTAGCACTGTGGCCTCACAGAGAGCTCCTAACATCTGTTCCTCTCTGTGTGGAGTTTGCATGCTCTCCCCCGTGTCAGCGTGGGTTTACTCCGGGTCCTCCGGTTTCCTCCCACAATCCAAAAAACATGCAGGTTAATTAGAGACTCAAAATTAACACTTCATCTGATCCTATTTGATCTAATAAAAAAAATTAAATAAACACTTAAAAATAATATTACACATGTGTCATGACTTCTAAATAAGTGAGGGAATACACACTGCAAATTTGAAAATGCAAATTTAACACCCTCAGAGTTGAAATCAACACTGACCCGGTGTTCATATGGGAACCACTAGTTAAGTGTTAAATTAACACTTTCGAAAGTGTTAAAACTATTAACACTGTGACAGTGTACCAAACAAACTCTTTAAGTGTAAAATATTAACACCACAATAGATGACAAGAACACTAGATTAGTGTTCAGAGTTCACTAACACCAGCATTCAACTATATATGATGTCTTCTCTAGTGACTTTATTGTGTATTTTACTATGCATTAGGCCTATATGTTTTCTCTTTGTATGCATTCATCTATAGAATCTATTGTATGTATCCAATCTCACAGACCCTATTAAGGACCAGATGAGCTGTCAGGTGACCTAGCCTAGTAGGTATTTGAAGGGTTGTCTTTGAATGTTCTGTTTGTCTGAAGAAGAGCTTTTGCACAAAATGTCACAAGGTGGTACAAATAAATGATAATGTGACCATTATCAAGTGTTACTGGCCAGTGTTTAGGCAACATTAGTGTGTTGTGTTGTTATTATATTTTTATCTACTAAGTTTAGGCCAGTATGCTGTAAAAGGTTGTATGTTATTTTTATTGTTTTTGAGGAAATAGAAGTGGCCTATGCAGGTAGTTTATCCCAGCTAAGTTCAAGGCCTACAATAGAATATATGAGCTGAGACTATACAGTAGTATGAGGTCACGTGAACTCGACAGGAATTTTTGGTGGGAAGATAGATGTTAATATATTTTATTTTGGTATCTTACCTTTTTGTTTTCCTGATTTTTGGTAAAGGGATTTATGTTTTGTAGGAAATAACATCACCCATTTTTTATTTCATTTATTCAACCTTTATTTAATCTCGAGAAATCATTGAGGGACCACCCTCATTTACAATGATGTCGAGAGTACAGTTAGAACAGAAAGATATATGAAAACAAAACAAAGCAAGAGCAAATATATATGCACATGCATATACATATACACATACACATGAACATATGCAGACACCACATACATTCACATGTAAATACTCACACACACACACCTACAGAAGGAGAGAATCACACACACAATTCAGACAATCAAACAACAGAACAGTTAAAAACAGTTACATTCAAGAGTGGAGTAGTTTGTAATCATGGTTTTAAACTGGCCTATAGATACAAGTGCATCAAGTTTTAACGTTTGCTGTAAGGTGTTCCAAGTATGTGCAGCACAAAAACTAAAGGCAGTTTTCCCAAGCTCAGTATTTGCACGGGGGACTTCGAGTGTCAGCCAATCACTTGAGCGAGTGGAATAATGACTCTTAGACCAGATTAATAAGGAGGAGATGTATGACGGTAAATTTCCATTTAGGGCTTTGTAGATGAACAGAAACCAATGTCTGTTACGTCTAACTGTTAAAGAAGTCCAACCAACCTTTTCATATAGGATGCAATGATGAGTAGAATAACTGTCACCGGTAATAAATCTCAAGGCGGAGTGATAAACTGAATCAAGGGGTTTAAGAATGGAGGTAGAGGCGTGTCTATAGATGATGTCACCATAATCCAGGACAGACATGAAGACGGCATCAATTATCCGCTTCCTACTGAACATGGGAAAAATCACAATGTTTCTGTACAAATATCCAATTTTTTGTCGTAACTTCCTTACAAGTGTGTCTATGTGAAATTTAAAAGTAACTTTTTGATCCAACCAGATACCAAGATATTTATACTGTGATACCCTTTCAATACTGTGACCATTTAGAGTGGCAATATGTAAGCCATTATCAGCAGTATCAACTATATCTCTGGCTCTGGAGAACAGCATGTATTTGGTTTTGTTTGCATTCAGTACTAGTTTTAAATTACAGAGTGCATTTTGCAAATTGTCAAAGGCTTGTTGTAGGGTTTGGGTGGCAGAGTGCGCAGTATTAGAAAAACAATACAGAACTGTATCATCTGCGTACAGATGGGAATTACAATTTGTTATGGAGGATGTGATATTGTTAATATAAATAGTGAAGAGGACAGGACCCAATACTGAACCTTGTGGTACCCCCTTTAACAGGGGTAATAAAGAAGAACGGTCATTTCCCAAAATCACACACTGCTGCCTGTGAGAAAGATAGTCCTGAAACCATTTACAGGAATTACAATCAAAACCAATATCATGTAGTCTCTGAAGGAGTAGAGCATGATCAACAGTATCAAATGCTTTGGAAAGATCAACAAAAAGTGCAGCACAGTATTTACCTTTATCAACAGCAGCTATGATATCATTTATAACTAAAGTGGTAGCAGTGACAGTACTGTGTTTTGCTCTGAAACCAGATTGATGTGGATTTAACACAGAATTACTTGAGAGGAATGATTTGAGCTGATTGTTTACTAATGATTCTAAGATTTTAGCAAGACAGGGGAGTTTGGAAATTGGCCGATAGTTGTTGAGATCATTTTTTTTTTCATTTTTCATTTTTTCATTTAACTTCAATTAGTTTATCCATTGTTTAATTTGATTAGTTTGGTTACTGAATACAGTCAGTCTAATTTGAGACAGAGAGCCTCCAGTAAAGCCGCCCCCCCAGACAGAAGTGCGCCACCCCAAAAATTTTGATCACCAGCCGCCACTGGTAAAATGTTTAAAATGGGACTAGCTGACACAGACACTTGCTCACAGTGCACTTCCGGGAGCACTGACACCTATTTCCATGCAACCTGGCTTTGCCAACCTGTTCACTCTCTCTGGACTACAGTAACCAACACACTATCTTCAGTCCTGGGCTGCAGAGTCCTACTGTCCCTGGCACTCTGTCTTCTAGGCAGAGTGCCCCCCGCCCCCCCGCTACCCCTCCCCTCCAACTATCTCTCTCTATATATATATATACAGTCATGGAAAAAATTATTAGACCACCTTTATTTTCTTCAATTTCTTGTTCATTTTAATGCCTGTTACAACTAAAGGTACATTTGTTTGGACAAATATAATGATGACAACAAAAACAGCTCATAAGAGTTTAATTTAAGAGCTGATATCTAGCCATTTTCCATGGTTTTCTTGATAATAACCAAAATCACTGAACTTCTTACATCAATAGCTACAGCATTGTACTGCCAAAAACAGTGCTTTTAGGCATTTCATGTTTTCTTTTCTGTCTGTTAGTCATATGATACACACAGGAGTTAGTACTTCATTGCATAACCATTGTTTTTGATGACTGCAGCCATGCGTCTTGGCATGCTCTCCACCAGCTTCTGACATTGTTCTGCAGTCACAGCAGCCCATTCCTGTTGCAAAAATTCAAACAAATTTGCTTTGTTTTTGGGCTTGTGGTTCTCCATTTTGAGTTTGATGATGTTCCACAGGTTTTCAATTGGATTTAGATCTGGTGATTGAGCAGGCCAAGGCATGGTTCGAATGTTCTGGTGCTCCATCCAGGCTTTAACTGACCTTGCCATGTGGCAAGGGACATTGTCTTGTTGCAAAGTCCAGTCATCCGAGGCAGGAAAGAGTTTATCACCTGATGGAAGAAGACTGTTTTCAAGAGTAGCCCTGTACGTGACCTGGTTCATTCGCCCTTCACACAATTGCATTTGCCCTGTTCCACCCATACTGAAATAACCCCCGGTTCATCACCAATCCACCCCCATGTTTTTCTGTAGGGACAAGACAGTCTGGTTTGTAGGCTTCTCCAGGCTTCCTCCTAACCAGTAAGTTGGCTGGAATGGGCATCAACTCAAAATTGGATTCATCACTGAAGAGAACCTTAGCCCAGTCATCAACAGTCCAATCCTTGTGATCTGTAGAAAGTGTAAGCAGGCCTTCCTCTGCCTTTCAGTGATGAAGGGCTTCTTCCGTGCCCTGTGTGACTTCAGACCAGCTTCAAGAAGTTGGTTTCAAACTGTCCTTGCTGAACAAGTCACATTTCTCAACAGTGCCCACTCATTTTTAAGGTCCCTGGAGGTCTGATGACGATTCTTGACACAGGAACGGATGAGTGCACGGTCCTCTCGTGGGGTAGAAAGACGTTTCCTGTCTCGACCAGCTAGCAATTTAGTAGTACCATGTTCGGCTTGCTTTTTCTTGGTGTAATGAACGGCTGTCTTGGAGATCTTCAGTTTTTTGGCTACCTGTCTCTCTCTCATGCCAATTTCCAGCAGTGCCAAGATGGCTGCCTTTGTGGCTTCACATAATTCTTTTGTTTTAGGCATTATGTGAGAGCTGACAACTTCTGAGTTGTGCTACGGCTTGAATGTAAGCAGGAAACCACTCTAGGCCTTTGCAAATTGAAGGCATGAAATGGCCACTTATATACCTGAGAATACAATTAAGCTTAAGCATGTCAAATAGGACATAAAGTATTATGGAATCAGCTGCATTTTTTGTTATGTTCATTGTATTCTTCAGGTAATATACCTTTAGTGGTAACAGGAATTAAAATGAACAAGAAATTGAAGCAAACAAGGGTGGTCTAATAATTTTCCATTGTTTCCATTGTATATATATATATACATATATATATATATATATATATATATATTTTTTTTTTTTTTTTTTGTCTTTCTCCTACTTTTCTTTCACCCTAACAACACCTACAGCCACACACTTTCATATATAGCTACCTTACAACCATAGCACCACACTCAACACACACACTGTCCACATCATACCACAGAATGCAGGCTTATCACAGCTCTCCTTACTTCCAACCACCCCCACTATACCCAGAGTCCACTGACCTACTCCTTCAATATATGCTGGCTAACCTCATCAACAACACCACTCTCCATCTCTCCATCACTGGGGTCAAAATGTTTTTTTTTTTTTTTTAAAGTAACTCATTTGCATATTTGGAACCATGTGTGATGGAACATCACAATGTAAGGCAAAGGAATGACATCAAACACATATTCCAGAACTGATCTGAAATCCTTAAATAGGGGTCTTTCTACTAGAGCAGCAGTGTTGAGTCTCACAGAAAATCAGTTATCGACGTAGCAAGTCTCCGACCGACTCAACTAATTCAACTGACTTAGCAAATCTTTGGAGATACAGAAAACCAGTCAACGATGGAACAGACTATAGATTTATTATCCACTTCATCTGGTGGCACCCAGCACCTCAGCATACCCAATGCTTCCAACCTGTTCCCCAGCAACTACAAACTGCTGCAAAGTCTGGGACAGGGGGGCTTTGGACAGGTGGTGAAATGTTTCAGAAAGGACACCAATGAGACTGTTGCAGTAAAGATTCCTAAACATGGCTGCAGCACCCACAATGAAATGACAATACTGAACTACTTCAAGCAGAAGAAACTGGATGAGTGCAACATTGTCAAGTTCATTGACTCATTCACACTGAGGGACAACAGAGTTGCTCTGGCTTTTGAGGTGCTGGAT